>CM020015.1:13822570-14422570 GCA_009771035.1 Lupinus albus
TAAGAATATTTCTATTCAAAATATAAGTGACAATAAACATGTATCTTCTTTTTTAATATGCTATAAACTTTATTTATACCTAAAGAATTGTAACTAAGTTTTGTCCATTTTTTATATACAAAAGTAACCAATGAACTTGACCACTTAGAATTCTATTCAAATAGGTCAATTGGTTAGATCCAACTGCATTTTAACACGACTATCAAGGTTGAAGCCATATTCTAATTTTTTTATTATTGATTGTCACGTCTATAAATATATTCCTATTTAAAATTTGGCTAGATGAGAAAACATAACACTTCATTTTGCAAAACAAAAATTATTTTATATAGCATTTTTTCCTTCACATATTAAATCATTAATTATTAACTACATCTATTTTATCGTTCAATGAATAAATATAAGATATAGTAATAGTAAAATTTGAAATTTTAAAATTACATTGATACAATTATCATTTATCCTTTAAATGTTTTCCCACGAAAATGAATCTAGCTTGTCCACATGTGTCAATTTACAATTTTTTTTTGTTATTGGTATCACTTAAATTTACAAAATGGAATTTATTGTATAAGAAATTGCATAAAATATAAAATTCATAAAAGTATTTAAATGTTGGTGATTTCTAAAAAAGATCAACATAAAAATCTAAAAAAGTTAAGAGGATTTATAGGTAGTTGGAAATTTAAGATGTGTACAAATTTTTAATCACTTATTTATTAGTTGTTGAACGTATGTTTGCAATTTAAGTTATTAGTATTGGGTAAAATATCACAATTAAGTGATTAACTACTCATCCCCTTTGTTAATACTAAGGTAAATATAGAATAATAATAATAATATAAAAATGAGATTATATATATATATATGAACTACACTAAAAAAGTGGAAATAGTAAAGGGATCGAACAGCTTATGATGAAGTTTGTACATTTAGACAGACCATGATTCTGATCTTGGTATCTCATCAAATGGAAAATCATGTACCCTTTGATCTCCCCTTATTGTGTTTTGCAAACTTCTTAATCATTCTTTGTTGTTGCACCACCAAAATTGATGCCTTTGTCTCAAAATCTTGTGAAGCTAGCATGTCTTCTTTGCACTCACTCCATTCTTGAAATCCATCAACCAAAACAGATTGTGGATGTTCCCTTCCCACTATTACAAGCTCAAATTTATTTTTCATTTTTCTAATACTTGTTAGCATTTCTTCCCCATCTCTTATCACTTCCTCAATCATCTTAAACCTACTGTTTCCAATATTAACACATCTATAAGATCACTGTCACATTTTCTATCTATAGAGTTTTCTGATCCAAATTGTAGATACCTTATTATTGTTACCTCTACATATTTATGCCTGCATCATCTGCACCTCCAATGAAGAACACAGCTACATGATACACTGGTTTGGAAGATAAGAGTGATGATAATGAACTACTAATCATACCTCTATCAACAAGGATACCAACTGAACATGGTGCTCGTTCAAGTATCTTAATGTTCATGTCTTGTATGGCTCTACTAATTACAACAACACTACCATCTATTTTCCAATGCTTGTGAAATGGCATGATCAAAATGTTAGCACTTCTATCAAGTGCAATTCGGCAAACATCATCATGCATTGTATCAAAGTTGGAGATTGAAGTGAATGATTGAACTTTTGCACACCCTTTGTGCTGATATGCATACTGTCTAAAGGCATTGTGGATTTGAGTTGATTTGGGTGAGGTTGAATTCAGGGTTTCGTGGGGTTGGTGAGCAACTAGAAGAGGCCTAGATCTTCCCATAATCTCCACCAGGATGAGTGCTATCACTTCAATATTGCTTTCTTCACTAGCATAGGATGCTTCTAAGAGACTCATCATTGTCGGGATGTTTTCGTTCTTGTGAATGCAGACCATGATGTGAAGCTTTGATTCTCTCTTACTATGTTGCATTGAGCATCTGGTTATGTAGTAGTACTGTTTTGAGGGATCATACAATAATTTTATTAGTGGTGTTATGATAGCGTTTACCACTATGATGGATAACACTGCCAAAGAGAAATCTTGATCAGTCATTAGCTGCAATTGACAAAATAAGAGATTTCATGTCAGTTATGTTAGTTAACCAATTTATTAAGGTATATGTACTTATATTTTTTGAGAAAATTTAGTACTCAGATTTCTCTTGTTCTGCATCATTGATTGTTGTACATCACATCGAATTTGTGGGTCATCAATGTTTCCTACTATAAGTACATTTGTAATATATGAGTCACATATTACAATCTAGGAGCATATGTTACATTTGAATTTGATAATCTCAACTTCATGTCCATACCTTCCTTGCTCTCCATATATTGTAAACAACAATATCTGCTATTCCTCTTGCATTTAGAATGAGCCCCATCACAAAACAGTCTTTGATGGAAACATTGTGGTAATATCCTGTTAACATAACAGCAAATATCTTTACCACGAATGCGACAACTACTATGACACACACAATCCACAAGGACTTAAAATCCACTTTGAAGATATTAATATGTAGTCCACTTGCAGCAAGGTAGAATGGATAAAAGAAACCATAAGAGAGGGTCTCCATTTTTCTCATCAAAGCTGTTCCTAAAGGTGGCCCTTCTGGAATAGCTAAGCCTAGTAGTAATGGCCCCATAACATAATGCTGCCCAATATATTCACTAATAAGACCAGATATGAGAACAAAGACTAAGATAGAAATAATCATCAATTCATTAACAGGCTTAGCTGAATGCCTTAAGATCCTTAATAGCATTGGTCTTACTACATAAAAAATGACAAAAAAATAGAGCAGCAGCAGATGTAATTTGAAATATTAGTCTCCCTATATGACCACCCTTAATTTGAAATACAAATGGAACCAAAATCACATGCAAGGCAAAGCCCACCATATCCCCAAACATAGCTGTAGATATAGCTAGACGGCCTAAGTCAGTGTTTAGGATTTGAAGTTCTCTAAGGAAGATGGCTATGACAATAAATGCAGTTATGGATTGTGATGTGGCTATGAAGGGTAGAGATTTTGCAAGGCTCTTGTTCATGGGTACATACTTAACCATTAGAATGGACATTGTAGTAGGGATTGTCAATGTGAATAAAAATACAGAAAGGCCTATAGTGACACCCTTTATTTCTGTTTTCAACAATGTGGTTGGATCCATCTTAACACCTGCTGTGAAAAAGAAGTACATGACTCCAAATGCTGCTGATGTGTCAATTGTTGTAGAACCTTTTGCAGGGAACAACGAATCTGATAACTCCTTAATGTGCCCCAGAAGTGAAGGGCCAAATATTACTCCACCCTGTTCCAAAGCAAGATTTTTGTTAGATACATAAATGTTTTCTTTACAATGATTTTAGATAACTATTCAGACAACATTTGTTTTATGCTGACTCCATATGAATGCATGTAGGAGTTGTTGTCCCAAATAGTATCTAATATTGATATATGATAGTTGTGTTAGACATACAATGAACTTTATTCTTGTTTGTTCGTGTTCAATGTACAATATATATATATATATAATTAGACAGCCATAGAGCATTATATAAAGTTTAGTGTTAGGCTTAATATTTGTGGTCATATAAGAAGGATATAATTAAGGTATAAAATGTGTGACACTTACAAGAATCTGAGATACAATAGAGCATTGGCCTAGGGGACAGAGAAATAGATCGATGCATTGTGAGAGGATGAAAATCAAAGAACACTGAAGAAAGAAAAGAGTAGCTGGGTTATGGAAAGGGTTGCCTAAGTGCCGGATATCATGATGGTCCAATATTCATAAATATATGTCAATATGTAAAGGAATGATTGAACAAAAAAGTTACAATTTTTTCTCCTATGATCAAAGAGAGGAAAAGAGAAGAAAGGTCTAAAGAATTGAAATCCAGAGGAGAAAATGAGAGGGTGGCCTCATACTATGGTATTTCATATATTTTAACGGATTAGTTTCAAGCAAGGGCTCACTCCTATTACTTTTTTTTAATATAAGATGGATTCATGTAGGATAATAATAAAAAAGTGATAATCTTTTAATTGTTAGACATCAATCAATCAAGTACAGGGTCTGATATTCATCATCCATCATAGTTTCAAATATTTGTCAAATATTCACATTATGTGCTAACTATCTTAAAAAACGTATACCATTTCACCCAATGTGATGTGTGTTGAATAAAGGTCAAAAGTTACAAAACTGAGGTAGTTATATAAATATTCTTGTACAAGGTCTACATATCATAGAATTTCACATCGTTCTTGGTACCATAACCTAGGAAAAAAGAGTAGTGAAGGGTGAATTTACTACTACGTATAATGGAATAGTGAGTTGATCAGCAATTGGGTTGAGGTTGAGGTTGAAGAACATGTTCCCATGGGGTTGCGTTCTTTCCAATCTTTTGAAGGACTTTAATCACTTCTTCTGTTGTGACGTTGCCCGTAACGATTACCTTGTTCAGCTCTTTCTCCACGTTATACGTTTCAATATCTGCAAATTATTTTAGGAAATGATATAAGTTGCAAAATATAAAGCTGTTACTGGTTGATGAAAATTTTCTAAAACATATAGAACACTATATTAGAATAATTATATAGTATTAATTATGATACAAACGCTGGTATTTCTTTACTAAAAAAGAAATCACAAGAATATGGTGTAACATTACTCTTCAATTAATCACCTTCAATCTTCTTGATGGCTTTGAGAATTTTCTTGATACACTCGTCACAATGAAAACCAACCTTCACTTCTACCACCTGATCGACCATACTCACAACAATAAAAGAAAAGATTGATCAGTCCCATGCATGAAAAGGAATAGATAATCATATATATATGGTAGCAAGTGGATTTGTGATTAGGTCTTACATTAGTCATTCTGATATATTGAATATATATGTTGAAATCTGAGAGAAAATTGTTACCAATGGTCTCTGATGATAGAACAACATATGCATATAAATAAGCAGCATGGCACCGTGAGGACAGAATTAGATACCTTACGTTAACTTTCTGTCAATCAAAAGTTGAAACTTTATTCCTAATAATTCTACAAATACTTTTTTTTTGCGGCCAAAACTTGAAAGAATAAAATGCACATATCAAAATTTGTTTGTTAACTAAGCCCCAAGGATATCCTCATGGTATTAATCTTTTTCGAGGTTCATGAATGTCCTTCAAGAGAATAAATAACTCGTTATTGGTTATTTTGCATATGGATTTATTTTTTATGGTTAATGTAGAGTTTTTTTTGGGGACATTGATAGTTAATTGTACAGTTTAAATGTTGAATAACCACACACCCCTTCATTTATTACTAAGACGGCACCAAAACCTATATCTCAGTTTCATTTGGTATTGGGAAACAAGTTATTAATGTTTCATTTCCAATGCCTTAAGATCAGCAATGAGCTAGTTATTTACCAGAGACAAGTTGGAAAATAAAACCTGTGTATCCATAATCATTAATTTTATACTCAGAAGATAGAACACAAGTTAAGAGTCTAAGGTGTATTTGATTTGTTTGTTTTCTTTATCAATTACAATATCCTTGTGTACTGCTTTTATACTTTTGCATAGGAAAAAATAAAAGCAAGAGTTGTTTTCTTTTCACCATAGCCTTCATATAAAAGTTTGAAAACAAGAAACAAAGTAAACTGTTACTGAAAACAATTGAAAATGAATGATTGTAGTAAACAAACAAAAAAATGTTGTCTGCTATCATTTCATGCTTGTTGTATTAGAAGCATTTGATATGGGGGAGAAATATGAAGAAAACTTCTCAAAAAAAGAAGAAAAACACCACAGTTTCAATCAGATACCTACTCAATTAATTACATAATGTGACTGATAATCAACATATACAAACTGCCTCCTAAGATATAATGTTGATATAAATGATATCAATGGATGTGCTGAATGTCATAGATAAATAGCAAGCAGGAAAGATCACTGCCTTTTATCTTCAGTAACTAAAGAGATTCTCTGTGTATTAAAGGTGGAGTTGGTGGCTTCATTATTCCATCTTCACCTCTTTCTGGATTATCTTCTTTGACAGTAGATAGTGCCGTACCCGGACTGATATATCCCTTTGAACTTACAGGACTAGATGATTTTGTAATAGAAGGGAAGTTGCTACCCAAAGGAGAACTTAAGCCAGGTTTGTTAGATTCAATATCTACCCGAGGCAAAGGTGAAATTTGTAGTTTGTCACTGCCAGTATCATTTTCTTTCCTGCAAAACTCATCTTCTATGATATCATATGTATTCCTGGTCCTCACTTCTTGAGCAAGAGAGCACAAGCAACAGCATAGCCAAAGTGTGCAATCAGAAGCTGCAGGCTTACCAAAACAGAAGTTATATGCGGGCAAATTGAACCTCTTTCTTATTTGGATCCTCCAAAAGCCACCATACAATAAACCAAGGAAACATAGGACAATCCCAGCACCTACTAGAGCCAGCCTAACAGTGTCATCCTCAATATTAACAGCAGTCAAGATAAAAATCCAAAAGGGAGCCATGCAGAATAGCATAAAGGTCGCAATATGAACATACATGTTTCCGAATCCAAGTCTCTCTATGTTCCAACCAAAAACACAAAAAGTGCAGAAAAGTGATAGGTATGCTTGAGAAATATCATCCCAAAGGTCAAGTACTCCTCCACTCCATTGTGGTTTACTTTCAACAACCCTTTGTTGATCTCTTTGTGCAAATGAATATCTCCTCTCAAATGACTTCACTCTCAGCTGCTCTTTCTTTTGAGCATCGGAAATTTGAACCTGCGCTTCTTCATCCATATCAGAATCATATTCTTTACCAAGGGGGCTAATGATGGTATACAAACCTGCGACTGTGGGTGCACCAAATGCAAAAGCTATGCATACTCCAACTCCTATGGGAGGGCGTACAGATCTTTTATAACCCCAGTTTAGACCACAGAGTGCATATTGAGCAAAACAATTCACATTAAGGAGAATAACTACAACCAGCATGTGTGCCCAGTCTCGGGGCTTATATGTTCCATTCTTGCAGTACACCTTTCTAAGTCTAGAGGTATCTTCTGGGTTCCATCTAGATAAAAGTACTAGGTGGTATATCCTCTTAGGATGATGGTACAAACACATAAGGGTAAACAATGCATTGAGTATTTGGTTGTTCACTTCAAACCACACATTCCTTGTGGATTTATTTGGCAGCACAGCATTCAACATGCCAGTCATGACAAGGAACAGAATTGCACCCGAAACAGCAACACATAAGATCCATGCTAAAAGCGCCATGTTCACCGGGTCCCTAATCCATTTCATGCACATCTTCTTGAGCAAACCCCAGTTAAGTTTCTTAGCTAAGCACTCTCTTAATGAACCACTAGAAAGGGACAACTGTAAAATTTGGTCCTTCACAGTAGCACGGCGCTTGAATTTGGCAGAAGCAAAGCCAAAATTAAAGAACTTGATTCTATTAGGAATAGAACTCATGTTTTCCTGGAACTTTCCCTGAAGATTTTCACTGCTTGGTGATGTTTTTCTCAAAGTTGAAACACCTATGGTATCAAACTCATGTACTTTACTTCCATTAGATTCCTCAATTTCTTCTTTGGAATCCCCATTATCAACTGAACCCATTCTGATATTATGTCTGAGCTTTCTCAACTAAAATCAGAACCATGTAATAAATGGTGAATGTATAGAACAAGCGCTGCAAGCACAAAGATAGAGTAATTTTGGTATAAGCATCCAAATGTATAACAAATTTCATGTGAATCCATAAGAACAAAGAAGACAACCTACCATATAAAAAAACAAGATCAACATAAACTTATTCACAGTTCACAGATTAGACATTGGGAGATAGTTTAAAACTCAAAACCCAAAATCTAATTCTAATAATACCAACAGATTAATTTCAGGAACAGCTAAAAACCCTCAAATATGTATGGCAGACATCCTCATAAAACCTTGGTTGAAAACCCAGATCAGTAACATCAAATTTTGAAGGAAAGGTAGATAAGTTTGTAGAAACATACCTAAAAGGTGACACAAGAGGAACAAGAAGGCATTGAATCCATGTAAGAGTTATATTCTACAAGAGTAGTTCTATATACTTGTACTCGCACCCTTAGCTGGTAACTTTAAATGTTCAAACATATTGCTTAATGTGCCACTTCTCAACAACAAAAAAGAGAAAGCATGGAAACAATGAAAACATTGAAACTTTCATTTGGTGGGTTGAAAAAATATCTTACTTTCAACAAGAAAGAAGGCAGCATGGAAAAGAACAAGGGGAAAATGGAAACTTGTTTAGAATGTACTGTGGAAGGAAAACAAGGGTCCCACCATCATGCTGAACATTATCTCTCTCCTTTTGTTTGATGACACTCATCATTTCTGTCAAGTTTTATTTATAGGATTCTTGATTAAGTCAACATATATTGAACATTCAGTTTTATTTGTTTTTTATGGGGTCAAAACAATTTTTAAAATGTGTATGTTGAGTTCACTTTTGATGGTTCACCTTTTATGGTTCTATGGACCTATTGTTAATGCTTATTAAACAGCTACTGCATAAAAATCTAGTTGTTTCAGTATCATCGTTGTCTGCTGACCATTATTTTAATGAGAAGTTGCATATTGGCCAATGTTTTTTATTTTTCAAAAAGGTGGATTAGTTCATGCAATAACTTGACACAATTTTAAATAAGTAGAACTTCATTAAGTATTTTTCTTGTTAAACGAATTCAAACTAAAATTTATGTAGTATTAAAACAATTTAATTTCAAAATTATATGGGAAATTTTTCTTTATTAGAAAAAATTATTTAATCACTAAAATTGCAATTGTATGAAAGTTTAGTCCTTACTCCTTAGTGATGATTCCAGCAACCAATTTGGATCACTAAAATTGTACATGATTTACTCTTTCATTGATTAATGTAATTTGGAGGAAATAATTCAGCTACAGTATCAACACTTGCTGTAAATATTTCATTTTTCACCTCGTTTTTACTATACCAAGCAAATGTTAAGTTTTAGTTCCAAAATTTCTAAATTCTCATTATTTTCCCTGCCCATTCAGTCATAAACTTAATTGATAGCTACGAAAGAAACAAAAGAAATGTAGATCAATATTACAGAAGCTCTTTTGCTTCCAAATTTGGCACAATCCAGAAAGGATCAAAATGACATGACTTAAATGGAAATAGCAGTGTGAAAAGTTCTATGCTCTTATGATGCCAACATTTTGTTGCAGGAATATGCAAATCCAATAAAAGCGGATAAGATCAGACTCGAGCAATCTCACAACAACACACTCATTCCATGAAACCCAAAGCAAGTATGCTTTATATAAAGTAGATATGTAAGATGAACTGGACAGACAAGCATAATACAGTGCAAAATATCAAACATAAAGTTCAACTGACAAAAGACTAAGAGGTGCAATTCAAGTAAGATCATCCTCCTCAAGTTCCTTGGCTTTCAGCTTATCCTTCACCCTTAAAAGAAGTGTTGTCTTCCAAGAATCCTGCAAAGCGTTCATACAAACAGACAATGTTGATGAAATACTGAGATTAGAGCTGTGGATTGAATGCAAAAGAGAATGATCAGAACAAGGACAGAAGTTTAAGTCAAAAACAGTTCATAACCCAACTCAACGGATAAGGATTTGTTGTCCCCAACCACGTTCCCAAGTCCGTACCGCACTAATCAAAATGGAGTAAAAATAGAAAAAATCATGAATGTTTAATTCTTTTAATTGACATGTCATTTTTTGATTGGTGCGGGACGGGTTTAGGGACAACAGATCCTTGTCCCAACTCAACACAGTTCCACACATAAAAACTGATTAATTTTCATTGGCTCTCATTTCCCATATAAAACTAGGAGTTCATAAAAATGTCTAGCGTGTCTGACCAATATTTCACAAGCAATTAACAAGCAGTGAGTGTCTTTGGAATGTAAAAAATCAAATCCTGTATTTAGAACGTTAAAAAATAGGAAATGATTTGATTTCTAAAATTTAGTGCATTTACTCCTTTTGATGAAATTTCATCATAATTGATATGATTTGGTTTTGAATAAAACAAGTCCTATTTTAATGAGTTCGGAGTTACTACATACTTATTCGCAAATAAATTCAAATCCCATTATTCATGAAAAGTTCCAAACACAATTTGGTTTCTAATTCAAATTGGATAAAATCATTTCCAATTTTATGTGATTCCAAACACCACCTAAAATATTTCAGTCAGTAGAACTTGGTGAAATTAGAGAGTGCAAGTTTTGAAAAAGTGCAGAAAAACACTGCCCTGCAACTCAAGGCTACAAATCATCTCTCTTAGCAATTAAATTTATAATGACAATCAAATGAAATTTTCAGGGGTAAATCCTAAGCAGAAGAAAAATGTTGAAAACATAATTATCAAATTGATGTGAACTGGGCAATTCAATTATGATAAATTTATGTTTATTCTGTTATAAAAAAATATGAACATATTGAAGGTATTCTTTTTTCATCCGGCAGCAACTAAAAATTGCCCTGGAGATCGGCAGAAGAGAACAACTACGAATTGTACTATTTTCCAAGAATTTGGAGCTTACCAGAGGGCTCATGCTATCAAATTCCTTGATAACTGAAGTGAAGTTTCCAACATCTTCTTCATCAATTGCAGCAGCAATATCCTACAGATTGTTTAAGAAAAATGTTAGTACTTCATCTGGAAAATATGAGGGTAAAGAATCATCCAATGCAATAAATACAAAGCTATAATAAAATTTTAATTACAACATTATAATAGAGGAAGCGGGTATTTTAAAGCCCACACGTTCTGATATAACTTTCTTCGCCATAAAAATTTAAAAAATTCCACATCTAATGACTTACCGCCAAAAGTTTATATTCACGTGTTCCTGAAAACGTTGGATCCAATTCCTGAAAAAACAAATACACGTCCAAAGAATTCAGCAACAAGTGATGTTCCAATCTCGGGATGTAAATTTTTCAAAAATATTATACCTGATATCGCTCTAATGCATTGGTAATAGCAATAACATCCCCTTTACAAAGTTGGCAAATGCCAGCATTAAGAAGATGTCCTTTAACTCCATACTTTAGTAAATTATTGTTGAGAGACTGGCGAGCTATATCTTCATAAATCTCAATTGCCTTTTGATATCTGGACAATTACAATAAAAAATAGAAAACAGTTAATATTTAATTTAACATCAATAGCATAAGTTCCTTTTTCATTTTGAAACAAATTCTTGCTTTCTTTACATTATTCCACCAGTTCCTACTCTAATAGAATAACATCATCTGCACCAAGCCACCAACATATATGAATGAGACCAAATGCAGCAATAGACTAATTTTCACTAACACCTTGTATGCAAGTCCTAGCAAGTAAACATAAATTGGATTGTAAAAGGAAAACATTGGTGTTCTGCTAATAATAATAATGGAAATAATAATAATATCAAGCTAATAAATTCTTAAACCTGAGCAGAGGTTAACTAGGGAGGAGGGAAGGTCTGGCAGGAAAATTGATACTAAACGGTAAGAATAGGTGATACAAAAGAAGGCCAGTTTCTTAAACAAATAAACATGGTATGCAGTAAACAGGGAACAAAACCAAGTACAAGCATTACCGTTCAGGTTTTTACACTACCAAACATGATATATATACAGAGAATAGAAAAACTAACTGTTCTAACTGAGCAGCAAATTGAGCAACTTTTTGCTTGCACTGGTTTGCAGAAGTCGATACTTCTTCATTTTCATAAAAATCAGCTGCCTTTTCATAGTAAACAACAGCCTGCTCAATATTCTGCTCAGACTCATACAGCTCAGCAATTTCCTGTGTGTATATTAGTAAAACCCAATTATGAGATGTTCATATGATGATTACTGTAAGAATACCTCGGAAAAGATAACGCAAGAGGAGGGACACCATGTATAATCACATACACATTCCAAGAAATAACTTCAACGATAATATGAGAATACTAAAAGTCTGAAAGCAAAATCTGTAGTTATGTTAGATATATACCTTCAAGTATCTAGCAGCCATAGAGAGCCTTCCAATTTCACAGAAAAGATTTACAGCACTGTTTAAGCAAGATACAGCTTCTGCATTAAAAGAGAGCAAAAGGAGCTTAATATTGAAAGTGATATCATCTTCATATTAATGTGTATTGTATAGTTAATTCTAGAATTACAACTTAGTCATGAACTCGAATCAGAAAATGTAAGTGCCCGGATAGCAGAGCTTAGCGGCTGACCCCAAAAATGCTATATCGGGATGACTGCTATTGGGTAGGGAAGCAAAATAGCTAATTTGTATATACACATATAAATGCTAAAATAATAGAGAACGGAATTGGCCTTGCTGCATGAAGGCAAAAACAAGAGCACTCTGCCTTAAACAGTAGTCACACAATTCATGAAGAGGTACAAAAGAATAAGTTGACATGTAAAAATAGTGGAAATGATCCATTATCCACCATTCAATTTAAGATAAATACTCTACCGTGAAATCTTGCTCACATGATGGATCATTTGAATCATAATACAGTTTATTTTTTATTTCTGACAGCATAAGGCCATAAACACAACAATATTCTTCGTGCATATTAGAATCTTAGGCAGGAGAGGATTACATTGTAAGTAATATATAACCACTTACGTACATACATACCATTTATGTTTGTCTTTTTATAAGAATGTGCAGCATCAACATAAGCTTGGGCAGCTTCATGCTTGCTTTCCAGCTGCAAGAAAAATTACAGGCTTCTTAACAGAGAAATAAAGCACACAAAAGCGATACAAGTGGAAAGACTAAGGGCCTGTTTGTTTAAGTTTCTCTAACAAAAATGATTACTTTGACTAAAACCACTTTTGACATGTGCACATTCTGTTTCGCTGAGCTTTAAAATAAACATATAAGTTTCCTTGAGAAACAATATTTTCCAGCTTCTAAAAAAAATCATTTTTATATAATCGCCTTTTTCAAGGCTAAACAAACTAACGCTAAGATGGAAAAATTGAAAAATTTGAATGCAGTTACCTTCAAATGACAATTTGCCAATTTGATGTAGGAAGATCCTGCCTTGTCCCCTGAAAGATGACATTCATATATTGATAACAAAACAATAAGTATTCCAAAATCTAAACGAAATTGAGAAGATTCTATGTATTAAAGTAATGAAGAAATGAATAGAGATAATGTAAATACATGATTTAGCGAGCTTAAAGGAATTGGCAGATTTATCAAAGAGATCAGCGGCATCTTCAAATTTGGAACCGAACAAACCCCAACCACTAAGCTTCTTCTCTGCCTTCTTCTCGAAATCTTCAGCCCTTGCTAACTGATCCCCCATTTTCAAAATATAAGATAATCAATTCAATTCAATTCAATTCAATTCACATCAGAGATAATAATTGAAGATTTATACAGATGGATACTATTCCCAACCTAACTGCTTTCCGTTTATCACAGCACATTTCTCCATTTTTGCTTTTTCCTGGGCTCTTCTTTTTGGGCTTTTTTCCACTCTTTTATGGACTACACCAGCCTTATAGGCAACATACAAATTATTATTTTATTTCTTATATCAAAGGGTAGGTTGGTAATTTGTGATGCCTTTATGCATATGGGCCCGCTCGTCCATAATTATTGGATGGACATGACATGAAAAATCTATCGATTAGCCTAAAATATTTGCTTTGCCAGCGAGTTTTTCTAGGGTAGGGAGACCTGCCATTATGAATTATAATATTGATTATTAAGTATTAATTTTTATTTTTCATAGAACTTTAGAAATATGTAATACCAAATTATTTGAAGTCTAATTCTAAAAATGTTTTAATGACAATAAGATTTTTTTTAAAATTTTATGTGTTTTTTATTTTTTATTATATAGCAGACTACTTATAAGTCCATTCCGCCTATATTTTTATAAGCGAACATGCTCATGACATACCTAGTTTATACATGTATTAGGTGAACTTATAATAACGACGACTTATAAGTCCATTCCGCCTATATTTTTATAAGCGAACATGCTCATGACATATCTAATTTATACATGTATTAGGTGAACTTATAATGACCTATATTACTAGTGTTAATCATGATCAAATAGGATTCAATTACTCTTATGTAATAAACATAAAAATCACTATATATTTTCAAGAATATATTTTCATTATTTGTTTATTAACAAAATAACTTGGCTTTTCTATTAATTAATCTATTTATTATTATTATTTTCATTTTCAATGTTACTATATTTTATATATTTATTTTACATTATACCTTTATCTCTCCTTTTAAGTGTTTATTTATATATTTTTAAACATTAATTTTTTTGGAAGCATGGGAATAATATTTAACAAAAAAAAAAGTAATCAAACTTGTTAAAATCTCTTTATTTGTTGTCCACTTAATTATTAGTTATGTCAATACATTATTCATTATTTATTTATATTACTTATACTTAAAAGTCAATAATAATTAAATATAACTTATGAATTATGTAATGATAATGTAAAAATTCTGATAGTGTAACTTATTACACTATTATTTTACTTCAATCTATAATATAAATATTATTCTATAAGTAAAAAAAAATAATGGAAGTTGAATTGTTGATGATAAAATTTTGTCTAAAATAATAGTTCTATATATGGAAAGAGAATAATTTATGAAAAAATTCAGTTACTTTTTTAATACTAATTTTAATTTGTTTGAAAACCCTGATTAAGTTCTATTTTTGCAAAATGGTCAACATTTGAGCATAAATTTCTGGATTGTGTTTAAATCTAAATTATTAATTTTTTGGGATATTGTCAATAGTATATTATCTTTTCAACACTCCCTTTGTTATTGAATCCCTTCTATGTTCTAAGTAAGAAAATTATTAAAGGAAAAAATCTATATGAATTTTATATACAAAATAATATAAATAAATAATAAATGAGTAATAAATGTACTAAATATTACACTCAATTATTAGTAGAAAGCTATGGACTATGTCTAGAAAATTTTAACATATGATTATTTTATTAAGATGCGTGTTACCATGTGGTTACAATAAATAATCGCTTAGTGCATAGAAACATATCGAAGAAAAGATAAGAACAACGTTTTTTGTGTGTGTTCATTCAAGATTGGAACACCAAAATGTTTGTTGACTCAGAATCTAACATCACCCATGTTGTTGCCCCTCTTCTACCACAAGAAGAAGATCATTGTTCCCAACATGGGTCCATTTCTGGAGCAGTGTTCAACGTATCAACCACCATGATTGGTGCAGGAATCATGTCAATCCCAGCCACCATGAAGGTGCTAGGAATAATTCCAGGTTTGGTGGTAATTGTGTTGGTGGCACTAATAACAGATATCACAGTGGAGTTTATGTTAAGGTACACAAGTTCAGGCAAATCTATTACCTATGCTGGCATGGTAGGTGAATCATTTGGTCCCCTTGGATCCCTTGCTGTTAAGATTTGTGTTATCATAACTAATCTTGGTGTCCTTATCGTCTATCTCATTATTCTTGGTATGTTCTTCAACTTCACATATACCCACAAAAATTTATCATAATCTTTCTTCATATTGTTCTTTTTTGTGGTTCATTATATGCAGAGTGAGTTTTGGAGCATTTAATATTGTCAAATGTAGGTTCATATATTTGATAATAAAATAAAAAAAACGATGTTTCTGGTGAAACTCAAATATACTAAATGGGTTGTGGGGGTGGGTCACTGTTAAGTAGTATTGCTCATATCCCTAAGGGTAAATTAAGTAGAGCTATTAAATATACTAAATGGATCAGAATTTGATGACCAAAATCATTATCCCATAAACTTGTGTATGAGCCTAAAAATATGAAGTTAGCATTATCCTATTGTTGTGTGATGTAAATATGAGTGTTCCTGTAGGAGATGTGCTATGTGGAAATGAGTCAAATGGAATGACACACTTGGGCATTCTACAAGATTGGTTTGGCATCCATTGGTGGACCTCTCGCGCTTTTGCTCTTCTAATACTCGCACTCTTCATTATTCTTCCATTGGTTATGTTAAGGCGTGTTGGTTAGTAACACTATCTAAATCCACTACTATACCTTCTACTTTTCAACCACACCTTATATTTGCTATGCTTTTACTATATATATGCAGATTCACTCAGGTATACTTCTGCAATATCAATCCTACTAGCATTGGTCTTTGTTGTAATAAGCTCATCCATGTCATTTTATGCATTATGGTGCGGCAAAACTCAGTCACTTAGGATACTCCCTGATTTCTCAAAAGTCAATGTCCTTGACCTTTTCACCACTGTCCCAATCTTTGTCACAGGTTTCGGCTTCCATGTCAATGGTTAGTTTAAGGAACATAACATTCTCACTATAAATATTGGTCTTTGATATGTATCCATTACTAATAATGTACTGAAATCTTGTATGATTTGGTGCAGTTCACCCGATTAGAGCAGAGCTTAGAAAACCAGGGGACATGATTTGGGCAGTGCGGATTTCATTGATAATCAGCATGGTCGTTTACTTCGCTATAGGCTTCTTTGGGTACCTATTGTTCGGGGACTCAATCATGGCCGATATGCTAGTAAACTTTGATCATAGTTCCAATACTCCTGCAGGTCGATTTCTCAACGACATTGTTCGGTTAAGCTATGCACTCCATCTAGCACTTGTGTTCCCCATCATGAGCTATTCCTTAAGGGCCAACATAGATGAACTAGTATTCTCAAACAAAAATAGGCCTCCCCTGGCATTAGACTCAACTAGATTTGTGTCTCTAACTCTATCTTTGCTTGCATTCACATACTTGGTGGCTGTAGCCATCCCAAACATTTGGGATTTCTATCAATTTTTGGGATCCACAACAATTGTTTGCCTCTCATTCATCTTCCCTGCCTCAATCATTCTAAGGTATCCCATCAATTTCTCAGCTATTTTTTCTCTCTGTATATTATTAGCTTGATATATAAATATGTGATTTGTTTTTTCCCCTCCCTTTTGAACATAGGGATATGCATGGCATCTCAACTGCAAAAGATAAGGTCATGGCAATAGTGTTGATTGTTTTGGCTGTGGGAACAAGTGCAATTGCTATATGGACCAACTTGTATAGTTAAATTTCTAACCAACCATAACCATAATCTCATACAGATCATAATCTTTGGTCTGCTCTCCACATTTTTCCTTCCTGTCCCTATTGAGACATTGACAATTGTGCAATTGAAAACTGAAATTACTTCATTATTGTAGATAAAGGAATATATACACACACAGTCTGCTATCAATAGTTTGCTGTCAAGCTTAACCAACTAGGCACTAGCTTTTACCATTAGGTGGGAGGGTTGGCCACACTTGATCTCAATAAAATAGCACTCTTTATCTTATATAATATGACATTGACATAGAACTTATCTTGAACTCTCCCTACACTAAATATTAACACAAAGACAGCTCCTAACACAACTAAACCTAGCAATAAAAATACTAAAATACATGTTTGTTAAAAAAAATATTCCCCAATAATGCAACAAAATGTTATATGCTAATCCTCCATGTCCATATTCTCCAATAATTGCTTAATAGCTATAATTAGCTTTGTACAATAATTCAAGTGATATCTAATGTGAACAACATTATCCATTTGCTATTGAAAATTTGGATATCGTCCTGTATTATCTGCTTGTGTTATTTTACATTTTAAATGTCTGTTCTTCTCTATATATATGATTTTTTACAACATCAAGATAATAGTTAAAATTTGAGACCATATTGTACTCCCTTTGCGGCAGCCATAATAACATACTTGTTAAAATCTGACATGAAGATATTGTTAAATTAAAATCTGATACTTATTATCCTATCATCTTCGTGGTCCATAACATTCAAATTTAAGATGATAAGTAACAAAGAAGAGAACAAAGTTGATGATTTAATATTATAGTATATTAAATGAAGTTAATAAGCAACAAAAATATGTCAGAGAAAGGACAAACTGCTATGTTGTCCATAGTGGAAGGATGTTATCTGATTGCAGAAATTGCTCTCTCTTGAATGGAACATTACACTTACAACAGCAAAGAGATGTGTAGGGGTGTAAAGTAGCTAACAATAATTTTATGTTTACTTATATGAAGACCAATGGAAAATGACCCTTGCATATATCTTTCGGATTAAAACTTAAAAGGTTAGTTTGGAAGGGGAAAGGGAAATGCAAGAGTAGAGAGAGGGGTAGAAAGAAATATTTGAACTAGTTGTTACATATTTTTCTCTCTCATTTGTTGTTTACATTTCACTTTCTGCTATACATGAACAGCGGAAGCACCCATACTCAATTTTATATTTTTAGGTATTAATAAAAAAACATTTTCATCTTGTAACTTTTGTTTGGATTGTGTCACATTGACATGTGAATGTACTTTTCCAAAGTGCAATTCACGTGAGTTTTGTCAATAAAAAATTAAATAAAAAATCACGTGAGTTTTGGTAACTTGTAAGGCACAAGAATCGTAGAATTCGAATATGCAGATTTAATTACCATGCATGGTATATTATATCTTATATTAACAAGGTGGATGAAATGCTGCCTCTGTGAATTGTGTGAATGTGCTACAGTCTCATTTTCAAATGAAGAGACAAATTTATATATATACACATTTTCATATTATTTGGAATGTCACGGGGAACTTTTCTGAATTGAGCAATATAATTTTATATATAGTAGGACCCTAATTTTTTTCTGATTTTGGTATATGGTGTGCTCATGTTGCTCACATGTGATTTTATACAAATGGACAAAGTGGGTACAGGTAAGCAACATCTATTCTAATTAACAATAAGTAGATGATACTTGATTGAGTTGCTGGTAAGTAAGTTTCACATCGTTTACCTCATTATCTCAGGGATTGGTTTAAATATTTGTTGGACTATTTTTCTCATAATCAATTGGTTTTGAGATGTAATCGTAACATGAGTATCAGTTGTAATTTATCAATGAATTTGCTTGCTTATCAAAAAAATGATGAGAATTTCTGTAGACTGCAGTGGCTATCAATTGTAATAATCAAGGTTTTTTACATGTAATACTAGAATATTAGTACCCCAGAGAGCGAGGGTTTCTGACACAATTATTTCATGATTTTTTAAGCAATCTCCGAAGGGGGATTTCAACCCAAACTTATAAGTTTCATATAGAGAAAGACATTTTTGTTAGCATTTGACCTGTGTGCTACACTATTTGCTATTATGAGGTAAAGAACCAAAATTAAAAGTACTCTTTAAACTGAGACAATCAGCACCCATCTCCTCATAATATGAGAAGCTATCTTATTCTCTCAACATTTGGTCAGAAAATCATGTTAATCACAAAAGATGAGAGACAAAAATGCAACTAAGCTAAATTATATGGTCCATGGCATATATAAGGTTTGAAGAAAGCTTTATCATCAATATTGTTGTGGAGGTAAAAATGGGGGGGTTACAAGGAAAAGCTAGGTGAGCAGTAATAGAATCTAAAGGAGTGAGTTCAGAGGAACAAATACATTATAGTGTAAGGGAAGAGACAATGTAGGAGCAGGATAAGTGTATGGAGGAAATTGTTTTGTTGTGATGATTAATGGTAATGCATGTGAATGAATTGAAGGTGGGTACGTGATTTGTCTTTGTGGAATGATGACAATATACTGGAAGGCAGAAGCAACAAAAAAACAACAGTTCTAAATACATTTGATATCATATGACCTGTGCCATTGTATCTGATCTTCTGTATGTAATTATGTATAAATCTGAATCTATATTCAAGTATGTGTGTGTATATATATTTGATTATTATTTACACAGAGTATATAGATTTTACAGTTATAAATATAACATAACATTTAGATTTCACTTTGAAAATGGAAAAGAAAGAAAATAAGTTGAATTAGATGATGAGAAAGGTTAGGAGGGTATGATAGCACGTGTGGAGAGAGAGGGATAGAAAGGACAAAAGTTTGATTGGTGTTGTGAGAAGGAAACGAGAGAGTTGAGGAGAACCTAAAAAAGCCCCCGTGAGAAGTGTTTGGAGTCATTCTAATATCACAACTATAGATCCTTTATTTTTTGTTGCTTATCATTCACTTCTTTCTATCACGAGTTTACCATTAATTCCTCTTCTCCCATTCCTTCCAACTCAAAACTTATGTCAGATATTCCATTTTCCTTAACATATCCCTGGCTAGTACTTAACTATATTCCTTAATATAAAATATTAATCAAGTGGAAAGATGACTGAAATAAATCTTTTAACAAACATGCACCACATCAATGATTTGGGCTTATCAGAATTCAAGGATACTAACTTACTTAACTATCTTCTTCACTTCTAACGTAGAATTCCTCACTAGCACAAATTCAAATTACACTTGTATGCTTAAATTTCCAACATTTAATGATATCTAAATTAAGAATAGATCAACTTCTTCAGATTAATAAAATGAGACGAGGGAAAGACTCCAAAATATGAAAGAAGGGTATTTATGTAAGTGAAAAGACAAAATCAATATAGTATTCCTATTTGTGAAGAAACTAAGACAATCATGTGGGAAGAAAACACATGAGATCATATAGATTTGAGAATTCATTCCCTCTTTAAAATGACCATAGAACTCTACAGAGGTAATAACTTATGCAAGAGAAAAACACCTAAGAAGAAAAAGAAAGCCAAGAAAAAGCCATACCGGGGGAGAGAGAAAAGGAGTGCAATCTAAATGGTTTCTACAGAGCAAAAGAGAGCACTACATGAGAAGCTACAACTCCTTCGCTCTATTACTAACTCTCATGCTGTAGTTCTCTCTGCACCATCTTCTGATATCTTTCTTTTCATTGGGTTTCTGCATGAATATTCTCAACGGAATCAACCAATTCCCTTAAAGAATGTTCAATTAGACAATATATATTTCATTATTGTTATCCTCCTCTATCTCATCTATTTCTCTTCATAATTTGGTTCCATTTTTGTTAAAAGAATTAATCACGAGTTATTGCATTCTATTTTTCAATTAAATCTTTCACAACTCAATTTTTTCTTTCTTCCTTATTGACCAATTTCATGTTCATTCTTTCTGCATCCTCGATTATTTCCCATGCTCTTGTTGAAATTTTATTTTCAAATAGGTGATTGATAAATATCTTATCTTGCTAACCAACACATAGTCTTATCGTATCAATTACACGGTGCTTATTTGAAACGTCAAAATATCAACTAATTCTTCTTGTGCCTTTGTGCATGGTGGGTGGCAGCTAACCAAAACCTCGATCATAATCGATGCATCAAAGTATATCGAAGAGCTGAAGGAAAAAGTAGGAAGACTAAATGAAGAAATAGCCACTGCAGAAACTTCAAGTAACCTCAATGATCCATTGCCAATGGTACTTTATTAACTAATTAAGAAAAGTTAACAATGTAATTTCTAGTATTTTGGTCATCTGCCAATAAAAAAATTGATTGGGGCAGTATTAATTTATGGGTGGACTACTTGTGCAGGTTACGGTAGAAACCCTAGAAAAAGGGTTTCTTATAAATGTTTTTGCAGCAAAAAGCTGTCCAGGTTTGCTCGTTTTCATATTGGAAGCCTTTGAAGATATGGGTCTTACATTGGTGGAAGCTAGGGTTTCTTGTACTGACACTTTTCAATTTCAAGCAGTTGGAGGAGAAGTAAGAAACATAGTAAACAAATATTATCACAGTTTTCATATTACTTCAACATGACAACAAGCATGCATGTCATTGATTTATATCGCCCTTTCCTACACTTTTAATTTAATATGCATTGCTGTTTTATAGAAGAGAAATTCTTTGATACCTTGATAAAATAATGTTTTTTATAATAAAAAAAGAAATAGGAATGAATTGACAATAGGGTCAAATCTGGACACTAATGGTCTTTATTTCTGCTACATATACCCTTGAAAATGACGGTAAATGTTGTAACTTTTTTAGAATGAAGAAGCAGTTCAGACTATTGATGCACAAGCTGTCAAAGAAGTAGTGGGAGAAGCAATAAAGAATTGGAGCGAAAGTGTCGATCAAGAGTAAATCATCAGTAACAAATTATGGCATTTATCATTATTACTATTATTATCAGCAATTGGTACATTCTGTTTTATGTATATGTTATATAATTTCGCATCTTCCATTGTTCTTTTTCGTTGTCCCATTTTCCCATGTTGCCAAGGCGCAATTTTGTTGATTAAGAATAAGAACGAAGCTTTGTATACGATAGCTTTTCCATCTCAAATCCCTTTCTGCAATTTTTAATGAAACTAAACGCGAGTAGTGCAAAAGAAAGATAAGTTGTAGGGGCATACAATCATGGTAATAACCAGAAAGAGTAGTTTGATAATTACGTACATAATTGAAAGACTAAACGTGAACAACTATTCAATGCTCGTAAGCATATATCTGCCAATTTTACAATGATTTCCTTTTACAATAATTTATTGAATAACTTAGCAAGTAAGTTAGTAAGTCAGTCATTAATCCAATAAGTCAGTCAGTAAATCATCCAATAAGTCGATAAGTAAGTGATCCAATAAGTCAGTCACTAAGTAAGATAGTAAGTCAGTTAGTCAGACAGTAAGTTAGTCACTAAGTCAATTAGTAAGTCAGTCAGTTAGTACATCAGTAAGTCAGTTAGTAAGTCAAGAAGTCAGTCGCTAAATTACTAAGTCACTTAATAAGTCAATCATAAAGTCAGTAACTAATTCAGTAATTCACTGAGTCAGTTAGTTAGTCAATGAATAACTCACTAAGTCAATCAATAAGTTTGTAAGTAACTAGGTCAGTTAGTAAGTAAGTCAATAAGTTATTAAGTCAACCAGTAAGTCAGTCAATATGTATGTACGTCAGTTAGTAAGTCTGTCAGTAAGTCACTATCATTAAGGCAATAGTAAGTCAATCACTAAGTCAGTCTGTAATTTTGAAAGTCAGCCAGTAAGCCAATCAATAAGTCAATGAGTAAGTAAGTCACTAAGTGAGTTAGTCAATCATTAAGTCAGTTACTAAGTCAATCAGTAAGTTAGCAAGTCATTGAGTCAATTAGTAAGTTAGTCACTAAGTAACTAATTTAGTAAGTCAACTAGTAAGTCAAGCAATTAGTGACAGTATAAATCAGTCAGTAAGTTTCTATCTCAATAAGTAAGTTAGTTAGTAAGTTACTCAGGGAGTCAAAAAGTCACCAAGTCAGTAACCCAATTAGTTAGTAAGTAAATAATTTAGTAAGTTAGTAAGTGAGTCAGTAAGTCAATAAGTCAGTAAGTTAGCAAGTTTGTAAGTCTGTCTCTAAATTAGTAAGGCAATCATAAAGTCAATCAATATGTCTGTAAATTAGTGAGGAAGTTAGTTAGTTAATGAGTAAGTATGTCAATCAATAGGATATTAAGGCAGTTAGTAAGTCAATCCGTAAGTCAAACAGTAAGTTAGTCACTATGCCAATCAGTAAGTCTGTCAGAACGTCAATTAGAACAGTCATTCAGTAAGTTAGTCAATAAGTCAGGCAATATGTCAGACAATAAGTCAGTTAGTAAGTCACTAAGTTACTAAGTACGTTAATAAGTGAGTTAATAAGCCAATCAATAAGTTAGTAAGTGAGTCACTAAGTCATTAGGTTTTTAAGTGAGTCACTAAGTCACTCTGTAAGTCAGAAAGTCATTGAGTATATCAATAAGTCAAGCACTAATTCAGTGAGTAAGTTAGTAAGTAACCAGTAAGTTAATAATTTAGAAAGTCAGTAAGTAAGTTAGAAATTCCATAAGTTAGTGTGTAATTTAGTAAGCTAGTTAGTAAGTTTCTTAGTAAGTTAATAAGTCAGTTACTAAGTCATTAAGTTAGTAAGTCAGTCTATATGTCAGTCACTAATTTAGTCACTAAGTTAGTAAGTCATTCTATAAGTCAGTAAGTCAGTCTCTAAGTCATTAAGTAAGGACTGACTTACTGAATGACTGACTGACCTACTGAATGACTTACTTACTGAATAACTGACTGACTGACTTACATACTGAATGACTGACTGACTTACTTACTCACTGAATGACTAACTGACTTACTTACTGAATGACTTACTAGCTCACTTATTGACTGAGTTAATAACTGACTTACTTACTGACTTACGAGCTCACTTATTGCCTGACTAACTTACTGACTTATTTATTGTCTTATTGACTGACTCACTGACTTATTGAATAACTTACTGACTGACTTACTAACTAACTTATTGATGTACTTACTGAATGACAGACTTATTGACTGATTACTGACTAACTAAGTTATTTTCTGAATGACTTACTAGCTCACTTACTGTATGACTGACTTACTGACATACTTAAAGAATGACTTACTGATATATAGAATAACTTACTAACTGACTTCTTCATTTACTAACTGACTTACTTAGTGACTTACTGACTAACTGACTTACTTACTAACTTAATTATTTGCTCACTAACTGACTGAATTACTAGCTCACTTATTGACTGACTTAATAATTGACTTACTTACTGACTGACTTACTAACTTATATATTGTCTTAATTACAGACTCATTGACTTATTGACTTACTGAATAACTTACTAACTTACGTACTATCTAACTTATTGATGTACTTAGTTATTGAATGACATACTTATTCACTGATTTACTGTCTGACTATGTTATTTTCTGACTGACTTACTAGTTCACTTACTGTATGACTGACTTACTGACATACTTAAAGAATGACTTACTGACTTACTGAATAACTTACTAACTGACTTCTTCACTTACTAACTGACTTACTTATGGACTTACTCACTTACTTACTTACTTACTTACTAAATTATTTGTTCACTAAGTGACTGACTTACTAGCTCACTTATTGATTGACTTAATAACTGACTTACTTACTGACTGACTTACTGATTTATTTATTGTCTTACTTACTGACTCATTGACATACAAGCTTAATGAAAAACTTACTGACTGACTTACTATCTAACTTATGGATGTAATTACTTACTGAATGACAGACTTATTGACAGATTTACTTACTGATTTACTAGCTCACTTACTGTATGACTGACTTACTGACATATTTAAAGAATGACTTACTAACTTATTGAATAACTTACTGAATAACTTCTTCACTTACTAATAGACTTACTTATGGACTTACTAACTGATTGACTTACTTACTCCCTCACTTATTGACTGACTTAATAACTGACTTACTTACTGACTGACTTACTGACTTATTTATTTTCTTACTTATTGACTCATTGACTTACTGGCTTACTAAAAAACTTACTGACTGACTTAATATCTAACTTATTGATGCACTTACTTATTGAATGACATACTTATTGACTGATTTACTGACTGACTTACTAGCTCACTTAATGTATGACTAACTTACTTACTGACATACTTAAAGAATGACTTACTGACTTACTGAATAACTTAATAACTGACTTTTCACTTACTAACTGACTTACTTATGGACTTACTAACTGACTGACTTACTTACTAGCTCACTTACTGAGTGACGTAACAACATACTTACTGACTGACTTACTGACTTATTTATTGTCTTAGTGACTGACTCACTGACTCACTAGCTTACTGAATAACTTACTTACTGGCTTACTAACTAACTTATTGATGTACTTTCTTACTAAATGACAGACTTATTGACTGATTTATTGACTGACTAAATTATTTTATGACTGACTTACTAGCTCACTTACTGTATGATTGACTTATAGACATACTTAAAGAATGACTTACTGATATACAGAATAACTTACTAACTGACTTCTTCACTTACTAACTGACTTACTTAGTGACTAACTTATTGACTGACTTACTAACTTATTTATTGTCTTACTAACTGACTTACTGACTTAGTGGCTTACTGAATAACTTACTGACTTATTTATTGTCTTACTGACTGACTTACTGAATAACTTACTGATTGACTTACTAACTAACTTATTGATGTACTTACTTACTGAATGACAGACTTATTGACTGATTTACTTACTGACTTACTAGCTCACTTACTGTATGACTGACATACTTAAAGAATGACTTACTAACTGACTTCTACACTTACTAATTGACGTACTTATGGACTTATTGACTGAATGAATTACTTACTAACTGAATTATTATCTTTCTAACTAACTGACTTACTAGTTCACTTATTGTCTGACTTAATAATTGACTTATTTACTGACCAACTTACAGACTTATTCATTGTCTTACTGACAGACTCACTGACTTGTTGGCTTACTAAATAACTTACTGACTAACTTACAAACTAACTTATTGATGTACTTATTTATTGAATGACAGACTTATTGACTGGTTTAAAGACTGACGAAATTATTTTCTGACATACTTACTAGCTCACTTATTGTATGACTAACTTACTGAAATACTTAAAGAATGACTCACTGACTTGCTGACTTATTGAATAACTTATTAAGTGACTTCTTCACTTACTAATTGACGTACTTATGGACTTACTAGCAGAATAAATTACTTACTAATTGAATTATTTGCTCTCTAATTGACTGACTTACTAGCTCACTTATTGTCTAACTTAATAATTGACTTATTTACTGACTAACTTACTGACTTATTCATTGTCTTACTGACTGACTCACTAACACACTGCCTTAGTGAATAACTTACTGACTAACTTACTAACTAACTTATTGATGTACTTACTTACAGAATGACAGACTTATTGATTGCTTTACTGATTGACTAAGTTATTTTCTGACTGACTTACTAGCTCACTTACTGTTAAGGGTGGAAATAGGCCAGACCGCCTATCAGGGGCCTATTACCTGGCCTAAAACTGGTCAGGCCAGACCATGTTTTTTTAGTAAACAGACCAGACTTAGCCTTCTCTAAAAGCATATTTAACTGAAATAGGCCAGACCCCGATCTTTTAAAAAGTCTATTAAGTCTAACAGGCCGACCTATGTAATGTTATTATATTTTTATAAATTATTTTTATAACATGTAAAAAAAACTAAATAATAAATTTTTTATGTAAATCCAATAGGACTTAGAGATTAGACTATTTAATAATTGAATATTTACTTGTTGAGACTTAGACTGAAGTGCATAACCCAACTCATGTTAAATATTAGGACAATATCATATTTTACTATGATATTAAAAGATATTGTGTTGTATATTCTAACCTCAAAGGCACCACAAATCCTAATTGCTAAGTAAATAACCCTAATGATGAAAATAATTGTGATAACAATGTAAATCAATAAGTTAGTTTGTAAGTTATTCAGTAAACCAATAAGTGAGTGAGTCAGTCAGTAAGACAATAAATAAGTCAGTAAGTCAGTTAGTAAGTTAGTCAGTAAGTAATGCATTTATTAAGTCA
Organism: Lupinus albus; assembly: GCA_009771035.1. Classification (NCBI taxonomy): domain Eukaryota; kingdom Viridiplantae; phylum Streptophyta; class Magnoliopsida; order Fabales; family Fabaceae; genus Lupinus; species Lupinus albus. The sequence continues at coordinate 13,850,063 of CM020015.1, forward strand.
GTCAATAATTGAGCTAGTCTCTTAGTGAGCAAATAATTGAGTTAGTAAGTAAGTCAGACAATCACTCAGTAAGTCCATAAGTAAGTCAGTTAGTAAGTGAAGAATTCAGTTAGTAAGTTATTCAGTAAGTCAGTAAGTCATTCGTTAAGTATGTCAGTAAGTCAGTCATACAGTAAGTAAGCTAGTAAGTCAGTCAGAAAATAACTTAGTGAGTCAGTAAATACGTCAATAAGTCTGTCATTGAGTATGTAAGTACATCCATAAGTAAGTACATCAATAAGTTAGTGAGTCAATCAGTAAGTTAGTTAGTAAGTAAGTTAGTTATTGAGTCAGTCAATAAGTGAGCTAGTAAGTCAGTCAGTTAGTGAGCAAATAATTCAGTTAGTTAGTAAGTTAGACAATCAGTAAGTCCATAAGTAAGTAAGTTAGTAAGTGAAGAAGTCAACTAGTAAGTTATTCAGTAAGTCATTCTTTAAGTATGTGAGTAAGTCAGTCATACAGTAAGTGAGCTAGTAAGTCAGTTAGAAAATAACTTTGTCAATTAGTAAATCAGTCAATAAGTCTGTCCTTCTGTAAGTAAGTACATCAATAAGTTAGTTAGTAAGTCAGTCAGTAAGTTTTTCAGTAAGCCAATGAGTTAGTGAGTTAGTCAGTAAGACAATAAATAAGTTAGTAAGTCAGCCAGTAAGTTAGTCAGTAAGTCAGTCAGTAATTAAGTCAGTCAATAAGTGAGCTAGTAAGTGAGTCAGTTATTGAGCAAATAATTCAGTTAGTAAGTCAATCAGTCAGTCACTAAGTCCATAAGTAAGTCAGTTAGTAAGTTATTCAGTAAGTTAATAAGTCATTCTTTAAGTATGTCAATAAGTCAGTCATACGGTAAGTGAGCTAGTAAGTCATTCTGAAAATAACTTAGTCAGTCAGTAAATCAGTCGACAAGTCTGTCATTCAGTAAGTAGCTACAACAATAAGTTAGTTGGTAAGTCAGTCAGTAAGCTATTCAGTAAGCCAATAAGTCAGTGAGTCGGTGAGTAAGACAATAAATAAGTCAGTAAGTCAGTGAGTAAGTTATTCAGTATGTAAGTCAGTTATTAAGTCAGTCAATAAGTGAGCTAGTAAGTCAGTCAGTTTTTGAGCAAATAATTCAGTTAGTAAATAAGTCAGGCAGTAAGTCCATAAGTAAATCAGTTAATAAGTGAAGAAGTTAGTTAGTAAGTTATTCAGTAAGTTAGTAACTCATTCTTTAAGTATGTCAGTAAGTCAGTCATACAGTAAGTGAGCTAGCAAGTCAGTCATAAAAAGCCTCATTTACTTGGATTCTCTCTAGTACTACACAGTCAAAAAGAACATATTTCAACTCAGTAAAGTTCCACTTTAAATCGCCATTTGAATGATGTAAGGAGTCAAACTTTATTTATGAACAACTTTAATTTGTATTAAAAATTGTATATGATAATTACATTATCCTAAATTAATAATTTGCCAATCTACCATGTATTTTCAATCATGATGAATATAGATCTATTGTTCTATATGATGTATCGGAATAATAATATTGATGAACAAAAAAAACATTAATAATACTAAATATTTTAATTGAAATGATATATTTTATAGGCACATATGACAACTCATGAGATGAGTTACGAAAACAAGAGCACTCATAAAGTAACATGGGCCTCAAACATTCAAGACCCCAACTACTATCCCACGAAGCAGACAATGTCTGAGATTGTTGTATAAATAATGGAGAGTATTATATTACTCTGCTTTCCAACTCATTCATATCGTCATATTGTGAATTCCCCAATAAGAATGGGAATGGGAACAAACATTGAATGAATTCCCAATAACAATGGAAGCAGACCAAAGACGACGAGTTCTGACACGCAAAAGAAAACCTTTCTCCGATTGCACCAACACTTTCAATTCTCGTTCCTCTCCCATCAAACCTAACCTACCACCTTCTTCTTCTTCTTCCTTAAATAAAACTCCCTCTAAACGCATCTCTTCCAATAATCTCCTTACTCCTTCAAACCCTACTTCTCCTCCTTCGCCTATTCTTTCTACGCCTTCTCTCAATTCCTCTTCCACTCTTCACGGTACTTCAATTCTTCACATCTAATCTCATAATTTACCATTTCAAATCATATTCTATATTACTTTTTTTAGGTATAGCCATGTTCATATTGTTTCTATTCTGCGTTTCTTGTATTCTAGTTAGAATAGGGTTTTATTTTAGTCCTGAGCTTCAAAGTTCCGTAGTATATGTAGTTTGTAGTGTTTCTTTATTACTTTTAAAACTGATAATTTTCCATATTTTGATTACAGGGACTAATGATGTTGAAGCTTCTGGGTGTATTTCAATAAAATACAGCCGGAGGCGCAATTCGAATCAAAGAAATGATAAGGGGAAGGCAATAGCCATTCCTGTTAGCGTTAGCTATTCCAATCAAAGAAATGATAAGGGAAAGGCAATAGCGATTCCTGTCAGTAACACACCCAATTTGAAAATTTCTAATAGTTGGTAAGTATCTCTCTGTTTAACATTGTCATAGAGATAGGTAGCATTAGCTAGATGTGTTAGAACGAGACAAAACATAGCATATGTGTTTTATTATTAGTTTGATTGATGTATACCTGATTTTTTTGGTTTTGCTTGTTAAGGAACCCGAAAGGGTACATTTTTATAGGGAAGTAGTAGTGCACTTAATAAATGAAGAAATAACGTATTTAGTCTGCCATAATGCTTTCATAACCATAGGACAATAGATAGCAAAACCGGTTTTATAAAATAGGAACTGAGTAAGATGTAAAGTTGAAAAGTGAGACATTTTGGTTCCACTAAAATAGGGGAACCGAAGAGACATGATAGAACCACTATATTAATATCCGGGTACCAAATGTTACTGTAGTGCTACTCTGGAAGATGTTTTAAGTTTAAGAAACTATGATAAAAGGGAAAATAGGAGATGGCTGTTTGAAAATCAGGGAGTAGTGGATATGAAGTACTGTAAACCATGCTGATGGACACTGTTAGGTGTGTAAATGTTGATTGAACACTTAAAAGGTCTCTCTGTTTCTTTCTTCTGAGCAAGTACATGTGACTGGAAACTTTCCTGGAGCGATCACTAATTACATTTCAAGGTTAATCCCTTTTTTGTTTCACCTCTGTCTTAATTTTCCATTAGAGTGCATCATAACCTTGTAAATCATATTTTCTTCATTTCTTTGGTGCTATGTATGTTATGGTTGGATTTGGATAGAGCACTAGGCCATAATATCTCTGGTCTTAATTGAGTAAATCAAGTATGATTGTTACTTTTATTGTCTCTTCCCAAAAAGGTCTATCATATAATAATCTGTCACATATGTTCCTTTGTCATGCAAAACAGGGAGGAAAGTGGCAGGGATGGAGGTGCAAATGTACCTAAGGCCAACTCATTGTCAGTTCCTTTAAGAAAGGTATATTAATTTTTGTGACATGTTCCTGAGTTTATGTGTGTGTTTTTAACTTCAAATATCTTCTGAGTATGTGGGTGTTGATTTGGTTGTTTAACAAGTACCTTATCTTTTCTGAAATCGTCCATGTTGAAAATATTGCAATATTCATTTTCTACAGATTTTATATATGCTGTATAAGTGTATGAGATGTGTATTCCTGCTTGTCTAGCTGCAGTTGGCATGCACATTTTTACAGCATGATTGAACATTATATTTATGTGATTACATTGGATTGGACACTTTTGCATATACGTCCCATGACGTATCAATTCTAAGTATATTTATTATGCATAATTTTTTTATTAAGGAAGGTCTATTTGATTGGCTCATATCATATTTAACATATAAAAATGATTTTTCACTATTTATTGTATCTGAATTAATGTGAAGAGTGAACCTTAACACGATGGCGAAGTTTTTTTGGCTTGTGATCTGACCATGGCTTCTACACGCATACACAATCTATCTTCCCATTGGAGGGTGACACTGCATATATTTGCCCCCTTCCAAACCTCACGGTATTTGGAATTTTATGCTCTCGGCCACTCTTAGCTTTTGAAGTAGTATAGCTGTTGTTACAGTGAAGTGACTAAGTTTCAATCTTAGGCAGTTAATTTGATTTTTAATTATCCGGAGTTTCTTTTTTATTACTTTTCACTCATTGGCCTGATGGGTGGAAGTACATTGACATTTTCTAGTACTCTTTAGCTCAGTGTAATTCAATTTCCCATTGCATGTTATATATCCCCTTTTTTGAAATCGTGTGTACTTCATGTCATAATAGAATAATAGATATTTTGGTGGAGTGTTAGGTGCATAACATATTTGCTTTTTCAGAAGCATCGTTCGGTCTCCTCTAGACAAGATGCCTTAAAGGATCCGGCTCTGCAAGATTTTATCGAAGAGCAGAGAGCCTACTTTAAAGCAATTGATGATTTTAAACTGTCGGAGGAGGAGGTTGAATCTGGTGGTGAGCTAGACTAACCTGAATAGGTGTAATGCATGTATAATTAGCGGATTTGAAACTTGTTTGTTTTAGGTTGGTTGTATAGTTGTGATATAATACCTCACAATGATGTATAAAGAGCCCTGAGTAAATGTTGTAGAAAGTTAATTTCTAACGGGGTTAATTACCTTCATAAATTAGACCCCTCCATGGTTCACAATTGCACTCTTCACTTCCCCAAAAGCATAACATCATCTAAATCCATTTGAAGCTCTATGTTTGAAATAAGAGCCAAAAGCTTTTGATGAGTTTGAGAAAGAGAGGATGATGATCTAGATGATGACACATGACTACTCTTCCTTAAGCCTAAAATCTTAGGCAAAATACATGAAAATATATTGGCCTTTGAATTTCTTTGCATGTTAAGGGTCTTTGAATAGGAAAGTGGTGGTGAAAGGGGAGGCAAATATGCATTTCACACTGCACATAACATTGCAAAGTTTATTAATAATTAAATGTCTCACATATATGGATAAGATGTATGACCAGAAAACTTCTTTGCTTTTAAAAAAAGAGTTGCATTACTAAGAAGTGAATCTGAAACAGGTCAATGCGTTGACTGATGGTTTGGTCCAAAGTCCAAATTACGTAAATAAAAGTGATCATTGGGATGTCGGTAATAAATATAGAGATCTACGGACATCGTAAATAACACCAAGCCATTTTTACATGTTTGCTATATATGTATAAAATTCGGGAGAGAAGAAAAGGGCAAAACAAATATAAATGATTAACTCTAGTATTTAAGATTTGCTTGAGAGAAGAAAAGGGCTATTTACGTACGTATTTAATGCTATATATGTATAAGGAGTTTAAAAAATCTGCATCAAAAATAAATCTAAACTTCCATACCACTATTTCATAAAACGTAGAAATCTTGGATAAAGATTAAATTGCACTACCAACTCACATTTAATTTAATTATATTTATTTTTTATCTTCTTTAAATTATTACACCTGATTACAGAATATTAAGTAAAATACATGCATATATATTATGTATGTGTAATAAAAAAGAGAGTATAACATGTAATTTTACTAGAACTCTAAGAATATATTGGTGTAATATACTCTTAAATAAATTACTATACCATTTTTTAAATTTATATTTTTTAAATTCCATGTGTATTATATTATTTATTTGTATTCGATAATTAGACCCAAAATTACTTGAACATTTGGTGAAAGACAAAAAGAATCACAATTGATTTGATTATTAAAACATTCACAATAGATAAGGCTCACAAACATTATAAGACTTTGAAACTTCAGATTGAGATCATCATTATATTCATGAGTATCACTTTATTATTTTATTTAATCAATCTTAATTGTTTTCATTTCTATAGTTAATAACCAAATATTTATATTAAAAAAATATAATATTAATTTTTTCATTATGATTAGTATTTATTAGTTCAAATTTTTATATTAACAATTTTTTTAAAATAGATAAAAACCAGATATTTTTTCATTTGCAATTTTGAAAATGATAATCCAATATATCAAATCAACCCCTATTTACTTGATGACTTTAAAAAATGTATTTTATAGGAGACACAAACATAACTGAGCATCTAAAAAAACAAAACAAAAAATTGTCAGATAACTACCAATGAATAGAACATTCCAATAATCAATACACATTTTCCAACACTGATTGCTGATGATAACTTCCCACAAGTTTGAAGCTTGCAATTGCAGAACCATCAACCTAGTCAACAACAGCATGAAGTAACGTACGCTTCCATGGCCAAACGACCAAGACCTAGGAAAAGGCTATAGTGCCTTTCAAATATGGTAAATTTATCTTTGCGTTAATGTTATCATCACATATATATACAAAACATTAATGCTTCTTTTATTATTTGGTAATTCGTTTAATCCTTGAACTACTTTCCTTGTATGTTTTTATTATTATTTTAAGGTTGTTCTTCATTCTTATCACATTTCTAGAACTTGACTTTTTATTTATGCAAATATATATTGTAGTGGAACATGTGACTACTATTGCCTTGGCTGATATACAAGATGAATAACAAGAATAACTCAGACAAGGTCGAGGGAGCGATCAGAGTCCAAGGCCGTCTCCAAACTATTCAACAACGTTTTAGAGACCAACCTGTTTCTCCTTATCGTTTGTTTATGTAACATTCTAATCTTTATCATCATAACTTTTTATTTTGTTTTTTGTCATGTTTGGTCATTGGAGTACTATTGAAATTCCCTCCAACGTTGGCTTTAAAACTATATAATGTTTTGTTTTGTGAAGATTTTGTACTGGTAATGGTTGCAGATCTGTATCCATATCTTTGCAATTGTTATGTATGCAGTATTGTATTTTAAAACTGTACATTTTATAATTGTGATTCCTATTTAAACTTGATCTTAGTTTAGATTTTGCTGTACGTAGTAATTGTATTTTCCTTTTAAGATATGATCTTTGAGATTTTAATTTGTTTCTTCTCTATATATTCACTAACCATAACCTTTGTTTTGATGCATGGTTATGGCAAAAGTCATCTTATATTGATTAATTTTCTTTCTTAGGGAAAGCTTCATGAAGGGTTGTAAACCTGAAAATTTCATTGGAATGGATAGGAATGGGCATGAGAAGTGGCTGAACATGTCCAAGGAGGTAAAAAAATTAAACCTGCCCTATTTTTATGTCATGAACATGAAGTTTGTATTCCTTTATTGGGAACATAACTTTATTGTCTTTGCAGGAGAAGGATCCATATGTTGCTCGTGCCAAGACGTTGGACTTTTTCCACCAAGAAGCTTTGAATAAGGAGGCTGAAAAGATTGTAAAGGTAACTGGACAAGGGCCATATGTTGCTGATTTTTGGGTCTTAAGAAACTATCCATTGAAGTTTTAAATTGTTATTTGTGAGATTTTGAGACACTTTATGTTAAAGTTACTAGCTACTTGTGAAATTTTACACTTTGTAATATTGTTAATCATGGGCTGAGAGTTGAGGGAAATTGTTGCCTTTTCAAATTAGCTCAAATATGAGTTTGTTACTGTTCAGTATTCTTTGATATGGAAGAAGTTTATCAGAAAATGAGTCTTCCAACTGAATTCAGGAAATAGCTAATCTTGGATTATCTTGGGTGAATACCTGAACGGACTCCAACGCTGAAAATCCATTATGAGTGTATGATGTAGAGAGTAAAAGTATAGTGAGAGAAAGTATATTTTCCTTATGTATGACTACCTCTATTTATAGGGAAGTAGAGTAATATGCACTATAAGATATGTGCTTTCATCATTATAGACGATATGACTTTAGATAATGTGAATATGTACCGCTCAGACAGTGTTGTTGCTGCTGATTTGGCCATGTCATGTCGTTGTCGTTACTTTCTCTAGCTATATCAAATTTCCGAACATCATCAACACTGGAGTGGACTACATCTAATCCTGACATTGGAATATCACATCCAGCCTGTCAGATTCATGTCTTTCATTTTTGTTCGCAACCTTAACATTATTATATATTATATGTTTCTCATTTATGAGATGTTATGAACATGAAGCAAACCTTCTCAATATCCTGACTTGTGTTATATTCCGTCATCACCACTTCCTGATGATCATAGTCATTAAGTAGATTTGAATAATAATAATAATAATAATAATAATAATAATGAAAGATGATAATAAGGAAAGAGGTGGAAACGAAACACGGTTTGTGAACTCCATTATTTTCACACCCATTGTCATATATTGTGACACTCATATCATTGATTGTTATATTCGAATGAAATTGATGCTGTTCATGGTTTAGGTGGATGATGAAGCAGATTCATCAATGGCTGGGACGTTTGATAAGGTATGCCTACTTTTAATCTCAAAATGGATATTCCAATTTTGACAGAAACATCATTCATCAGTTATGGCTTGTTTGAATGGCTTACAGTACGAGGTGATCTACTCATCTTCAGAGAGCGGAAGTTGTTCCGGTTCCAGTACTGGTTTTCCATGAATGGTAAATACATCATTCTCTCATTCTCAAACATGTTTCAACCCTTCTTCTTTTTCTTCAAATTCACCATATCATTTAATTGTGAATTTCAATTCCATTTACTTTATGTCTTTTTTATATAATCAATGTCGACTATTTCTTATATATACTCTTCTTACTGTTTCCTTGTGCATTAAACAACCATTTCCTAGGGCTCACATCATTATGAAGTAGATAGTAACTACAAATTTTAAATAATAAACCTTGAAACTAGATTCTATATTTCTATTACTCTTACTTTATGTTGAATGTGGGACCAACATAAATGGCAATTTTGATGGAAAATTTAGTTGTATGCAGTTTCTAATTAAATGGCAAATAATGTTGCTCTTGTACAGGAACCTCGGTCTGGAATTTATTGTGAAGGTCTTCCTGGAAGAGTACAGTTCCTGGTTGTTTTGCTGATATTGTAATTTAACATAGAGAATGCTAATTACACCAGTTCGTATATTTTTGTGAAATGTTGGACAAGATTAATTTGCATTTTGCTGGTGTGATATGTAGTATTTGTGATAAATCGAACATTTTAATCTTGAATAAATAAATGCATATGATGCAGGCATGTCAGCAAGTTTCTATATTTCCATTATGTAAACCCTTATAATTGATATTTAAATGACATCTCACTCACATTTTCATACAATATTCCAACCTTATATATATATATATAGCATGCTTCCATAGTCACTTAGACATGCTCACATTTAATTGACACCTTTACATCTTCATAGATTATCACTATTTTTTATGTAGTATCGCTCAATATTCACTTACACAATCTCACGTCAACATATAGGATGTTCAACTGATGTCAAGCCTGTGATAAAAAAAATAATTTTAAATACTTTTTTTTTAAATTAATTTAAACTTTTAAAAAAGATATTTTCAAATTTGAAGTGGAATGCATATCTTTCAAGCATTTTTAATTATTGAAGCCTAAGGGCATGTAAAATTTAAGGTTTATTTTGTGCTTTTAGAAACAGAGAATATTTGTGACCGGATTATATATATATAAATAAAGGGATTATACCATATATAATTAGTCCATTGATAGTGTACTTTATTTTAGTTAGGATTAGGGATTCATTTCGAATCAAATCATACTGATCCATATTTTACAAATCAAACCAAATATGAGTTCTAACGAATAACAAAGCATGGATGAATAACAAAGTATGGACGGTGCATCTTTGGGGATTGAGTTTGTTAAAATAGTTGTGTATTTTGTTTTGTATATTAATCGATTACCTATGTAATTTTGTATCTGTTAGTCAGGGGATGTAGTATATAAATGGTTATTCCCTTAATCTTTATATTTAATTCTATTCATTCAAAGTTCATTCTTTCTTTAGCTTTTTTTAAGTTTTCTTTAAACCTTCTTTGAATTTTCTTTCATTTTCTCATTCATGTCATTTTCTTATTTTTCTTGTTAATCAAGAAAGTTTTTTTTTTTTTGTCATTTAATTCATATGGACAATTATAAATCAAGAGTATAATTGGCTCATTTTGAAATCATGGCCTTTGAATTGGCCATTCTTCACTTTTTAGAATGACTTAATTTTTGCATGGAAATTGCATGGGATAGAGGGTCCTTCACGTTTATTTATGAGTTTGAGTAGTTGGACGCATTGAAGTTTATGAAGAATGAAACCCACTGCTACTTCAATACTATTGCTTACCTTGCACGAAGGAAATGTTAGAGCTAATTATTTGGCAAAAGACCTTCATCATTCACTAATCATTACATTGTATCTCTTCTAATTAGTTTTAAGTGGTATACAAAATGAAAATCAAACGTTATTTTTTTAAACAAACTCAGTTATATTTTTATTCCAAGTTATTCTTCAAATCTTATAAGGAATCCTTAAAATATGATAAAAGCTATACTCAAAGTCAGTGATACTACTTAAGTAGTTTAATGTCATGTATTACCTTGCTCCCCTAAACATGAGATATTACTTGTTTTCAATTTTTCATTGTCTCATTTTGAGTTGCAGGTCATTTTAACAGAAGAGGATGAAGTTGAATCAATAGCTCAACGTATGAGGTATAGTCCATAGTCTATTGATATGATTGTATCATGACAAAATTAAATATTTCGGGGTTGGTATCATTATTAGTTCTACTATTACCATGTCATTACTGTTATAGTTCTAAATTAAAGTGCAAAGTGTAATACTTTCCTTTGCTTGTTTTTTAGTGATCTTCCATTCTTAGATGGCAATAAGTTTGGACTACCAATATTTCTTTCTGTTAACTGTCTTACTTATAGGATGCAATAAATGCCCAAAAGCCAAATTGCCAATAGCAAGATTTGTTTAGATCTGGATTACAGTGAATTGATTTGATGTCAGGTTGTTTAATTCTGTTAATCTGTAATGGTTTTTGGGTATCTTACTTATGGTGGGCTATCATATGTTTTCTTCTTTCCATTTATATGAATTTATCATATGTTTTCATTTAATATATATATATACACACATATATAATTCGCTGACCTTTAATTTACCGGAGTTATCAAATCCTATGTAATAAATACCCTTCATTTCCTGTAAGATCTGAAAATGTTGATCCTGTTGTAGAAATTTCATTGCAAGCATGGAAGTTTTCAAGCCTGGTGGGCTAAGACAACTCTTTACCACTTATCTATATATTTGTGAACTTGAAGGACATTTTTTGTTAGGCTGTTTTTTGTGTTATAGGTCTGATCCATTGTTATTCATAGTTTTCTTGGTATTAATTCATTATTAGCAGGTGATTGTATTCTCAGATATCCTTACTCCACTTTCTGGAATAAATATATATACCCTTTGATATTGTGAAGGATAAGGGTCCTATCCTATCATATTTGATCATGTTCCATATGTTGGCAAAGCACTGAACAATTTTGAGGGAAGGGGTGAGGCTTGTAAATAACTAGCTTTGGTTTAAAAGTGTGTCTTTAGTTGAATATTGATTATTTCCTTTATAAACTCATTTATTTTATTTAACTGTGCTTCATTCCCAGGTTCTCCACTCATTACTACAGAAATATACAACATCTATGTCAAGATACATTCAATACCAATGGAGCTCGAGCAGTTCAAATATTTGATTCATGGGCAACAGAGCTTAGTCCTACAGATTTTAAAGAATTCAGTTTGCCTTACTTGAAGCAGAATGTAGATACTGTGAAGAAAACACATCCACGACTCCCTTTAAGACTCTATGCAAGTGGCTTACGGGGGGTTGCTTCAGAGGCCAGCTTTGAACATAGCATTGCATTTATCATCAAATATTTCGTATTATTATTCATAATAAACCAGCCATGGTAGCTAAAGAGGAGCTCAAGGTTTAATAAACAGGCTACAATTAATCGATGTGCACTATTAGACTTTGTTAATATTTTGTATTATTTTAACACTAACTCAACATTATGAAACTGGAGCAACATATCAAATTAGAAAAAATGTTATATCAAGTTTAACTGGTTTAATGGCTTAAATTTTTCAGTTGGATCAAATGACATTATGTATATCAATAGGATAAGGGTTTTACCATCCAAAGGCGGATTTGTGTACATTTACATTCCACAATGTAATAAACTTTGCAAGCTGGGCTTGGATGGAATAAAGCCTCAAAGTTGCTTCCCACTAATAATGGGATGAAATTAAGCTAAGTATTGGACAACTGAGCCTACAATGATTGATTATTAGTTACACCATAACACATGGTGAAATAAAGTTTTACACCATGTAACACAGCATAAACAAAGTCACAAAGCAAAACTACAATTACTCAACTATTTTTGCACCATTTCCTATATATATCATAACAAACTGTCAAGGTCTTCTAACACATGGTGAAATAAAGTTTTAAATTTTAGAAAAAAACTGTAATGCCCTGGTGTTAAGAAAGAAAGGAAAACCAAAAATGAAATAATGCATAACTAGAAAATATAAAGTGCATTCATTAATATATTGCCGAGGGAACTCTTTCTGCCTCATTTTGCTTCACAACTTGAATTTCTTGGGCAGTTGTGGTTCCACTCAGCCTGCAGAGATAAAAAGAGTTTTTTAGTTCTTATTCATTTTACACACTTGGGTCAAGACACTTTTTTTTGCATCCTTTATGCCATATGATGCCTCTTAGTGTTCAATGACAAGATCAACATTCAACCAGTTCAAATTTGAACCCAATGTTCAATAACTTTAAAATATTAGTTTCCTCAACGAAACAGACAGCATTGCTTACCGACAAAACAAAGAGAATAAGCATTAAACTGATAATAAAAACTGAACTGTCTATTTAAATGTTTTAAAGAATGTTAAATTCCAACACAAACTGAAAAAAGTCCTTGACATAAGTTGCAATGATAAATAGTCTCATTACAAGAACATAGGAGTCAGAGAAGAGAAGGTAACAAACCAATTATGACTGGAAATAAACTACAAGAATACTGGAAAAACTTGAAAGGTAATAACCATAACATTCATTGATATTGGCAAAATACTAGTTGATAAGGGGAATCTACACTACTTTTTATCAAATGGTTTTAAATTGTGGCCACACTTACAGTGCCTCTACCAGAATTGCATACTGCAGGAAAATGTGTCTGTGATTGTAATCTTGTCGTGGTCGTGGATTATGCTAAAACCATATTGTTAACACTTAAATGGTACATTTAATATAAAAAATCAAATCTTGAATTAAGATCCTTTATAACGTCAAATTGTCAAACTACAACAGAAAAAACACAGAGCAACTCAAACAGATAAGCCATTCCAATGAAAACAATTGCAAAGGAAAATCCAGATTATAATCACAGTCCCCAACTTTGACATAGAAAAACATTGAGATCATCCGAAAAGGAGAATATAAAACACGTTTAAAAATTGAAAAAATAAATACGAATTAAGTGAAAGGATTAAACTTTATACCTAACCAGATCCAACGATGATGTTGTTGATTGGGATGAAGATGAGTTTGACGAAGAAGCCCACAAATCCCATAACAACGAAACCAATCGCAGTGCGAACAGCGACCTTAGAGAATTCTAAAAACCAAAAAGCAACAATAAAATTAAGATCCAAACCACACAAATTCGAAACATAAATTAAATAAAACAAAAAAATGCAAGATCTAATCAGATTAGGGTTTGGTTTACCTTTGCGGTCAGGTTTGTGGCAACGCTTGACGAGCCTAACGCTATCCTTTGCGAATTCTCTGAGAGGATCGAACACGGAATCAATGGCGTCCATTCTTTCTCTTTTCTCGTGCCTTTGGATCTGAGAATTGAGATGTATATTTTTTGGAAGAAGAACTCTGATCTTTACTCTCTTTTTTCTTGTTTATATAAAAATGAAAAATATAAATAAAAAAGGAAAGAAGAAAAGAAAATGAGAGCACGAGAATACACGTTTAGTTGTCCAATAGCATGATGACATGATGGATCGTACACAACCTCAACTTGGACTTCTACCTTGTTCTCTTTTGGGTTGGCCCATCACGATGTGAATCAAGATCTACATTCCTCATTTATTGTTTTAATAGTGTCCCAAATCAATGAAAAAATGTCATTTAATTGTAATAAAAAATTATAAAATATAAAATAATATTTTATATCATTTGATGCAATTTTATTAGACGAAAACAGTGGAACAGGGTAGATATAGGAAAGAAGATCGCGGTTCACATACTATCATAATATATTTTTATTTGTATTTATCCATCATCTTATTTTATTTTGTGAGTGTTTTTTTAACCCCTCCACATTATTGAAAAGAAGTTTAGTAAAGTTTTTCCACTAGAATCAATCATATTTATATAAATATGTTTTTTTACTAGTACTACAAAAATTTAAAACCCTTCATGAAGGGATAATACATGATTAGATGGTGTAACAACTAAATGAGATTATGTATAAGTGATATATGAAAATATTGGGTCTGTCAGCCCGCTTTCTTATCGTTTGTAATGTGTAGTCTATATATAATAAATATCTAATGTAGTAAATTGTATTAAATATTATAATTTACAGTTAAACATATTTGAGTGAGGTAATTATTCAATCTTAATGGAAATATGTCTATAACATATCTCAAATTATATATATGTGTGTGTGAGAGAGAGATATCATATCATGAGTTACAAAATATATATAGATGTAACACCCCAAATTTATCCTCCTTGAAATTAGCTAATAGTCCTGAGGAATGGGGCATACTGCCAGATTCTCGCTTGAGCGAGAGGACCTCGCCCAAGCGAGAGAATCAGTGTTTGAAATTGGAAATTCTAGGAGTCTCGCCCAAGTGATGAATGGGTCGCTCGAGCGAGAGGAAGACTGTCGAGGCTGTGAGATTCTCGCCTGAACGAGAGGAACCTCGCTTGAGCGAGAGCGTCAGATCTGAAATTTTAAAAAGGCGAGATTTTCTCGTCTGAGCGAGAATGGGCTCGCTTGAGCGAGAACCCGACGATTTCACTTTAAAATAGAAACCCCAAACACATTTTAGGGTTAGAACTTTGAAGAGAAGAGAGAGAGGAGAGCTTTTCAAGAGCAAAGAGTCTTAGGAATCATTTTAGAGCTTGAGAAGAGGTAAACCTCTTGCTCCTAACTCTTCTTCTTCCTCTCTAACTTGTTTTGGGTATGTTGGATCTCTTCTCAAAGTATGAGAAACCATGGAAACTCATCCTTTAGAGTTATGGTTCATTTTATGTTGTTTTTCTCTTGAAAACTCTTGATTTAGAGTTGGTATTTGATGAATAGAAAGGTTTTGTGGGTTATTTATGAAAACCCCAAAAACCCCCAAAATGAGAATATGAGTAAAAAGGGAAATGAATGAAATGTTAAATGTGATGATGAGTTTGTGCTTTGATGTTGATATATGAGATGAACATGTATGTTTAGATGTTTGGAAACTTGTATTGAAGTAGTTTTGGAAATCTTGAAAATATGTGAATCCCTTGTATGTTTGATGATTAAATACGAGTTGTTGATGTGTTATTTTGAATAAATGATTGACGTTGTTGTTATTGGTGGTAATGGGGAAAGATCCTAAGGTTGGAGGAAATTGCTGAGGAGGCTTTTAAAGTTACTCGGAACCGACCCCCAACGCTCACCAAGGTAAGGGATAAGTGTCTCTAACTCATACTAGCTAATGTGAATGAGGTATGTGAAAGAGGTAATGTATTTGTAAGAATACTGTTGTTACCCTACCCGAAGGGGTAGTGAATTATTATTGTTAGTCTACCCGATGTAGTGGTGGTTTATTGTGTTATCCTACCCGAAATGGTAGTGGTCTATTGTTGATGTCCTAACCGGAGTGGTTGTGTGTTATGTGGAATGAATAATGAACTCGACCTGCCCGATGTGGTATGGGGAATAAACTCGACCTGCCCGATGTGGTATGAGGAATAAACTCGACATGCCCGATGTGGTATGGGGAATGAACTCGACCTGCCCAATGTGGTATGAGGAATAAACTCGACATGCCCGATGTGGTATGGGGATAAACTCGACTTTCCCGTTGTGGTATGGGGAAGGAACTCGGTGAATGTGATTACGGGTGAATATGAATGATGAGAAATGAGGATGTTTGGAATGATAGTAATATGCATGCTATAGAATATATATTATGGGATATATATACTATATGGTGAATATGAATGATGAGAAATGAAGATGTTTGGAATGAAAGTAATATGCATGTTATAGAATATATATTATGGGATATATATACTATATGGTGAATATGAATGATAAGAAATGAGAATGTTTGGAATGAAAGTAATATGCATGCTATAGAATATATATTATGAGATATATATACTATAGGGTGAATATGAATGATGAGAATTGAGAATGTTTGGAATGAAAGTAATATGCATGCTATAAAATATATATTATGGGATATATATACTATAGGGTGAATATGAAATATGAGAAATGAGGATGTTTGAAATGAAAGTAATATGCATACTATAGAATATATATTATGAGATATATATACTATAGGATGAATATGAATAATATGGAAATGAAAGAAAGAAGATATGAATGTTTATTTTTACGGGTTTGTGGTTATAATTTATCTCATGCTTAATCGTATTTGAAATATGAATTATTATGTAATGTTAGTTTTGAACTAATGACTTACTCCCTTGTTTTTGTGTGTTGTTTATGATAATCCCATTGTAGGTAAATGAAAGATTTGAGGAGGAAGCTCACTTAGGAATCTTAAGTGTTTATTAACTTGGATGTCTTTATCTTTACTTTGACATTGTAGTTGGCTAGATAATATTTTGAGATGAATGTAATTCTAATTAGGACAATACTAGAGATATGTAGTTGTGGACTTTATGACTCTTGGAAACTCATAACTGGTTGTATATGGTAATTAATAATTTAATGAATTATTTTTTTATGGCAATATGAATTATATGATAATATAATAGGTTTAAAGACTAGTTTCAAGGAATGATTCATGAGGGTTTTAAGTAAGATGATGAATGTATGTAAGGGATGATGAAAATGAATGAAAAAATTTCAAGAGTATAATTTGGGTCCTTATAATAGACACATATCATGCGCAATGAATTTACTGGATCATGGACATCTTATTTAAAGATATCAATAGAACTTTTCATTCCAATAATTGATATCAATAGTGATATTTTTGCTTGTTACCTGCACAGTAAAATCATGACTTAATATATAAACACAAACTATTCACTTGATTAGAAAAGTAAAAATCAGAAACTTAATTAAGAAGAGCCCATTTGATTAACATTAACCATGAAAAGAGCATTCATACTCAAACAAACAATTAGAAGTGAGTGATAAAAAGAGACTTAGTTAACCTAAAATGTTATTTTCATTTAATCAATAAAATTACAACTCCTTTTATTTTATAAATGTAGCTACTTTTTCAATTCGCACCAATGAACTATCAATCTAATTCATGTTTTTTTTTAAATAAGATATTACACGGGTAATGTATTTATTATTTCAAATTTATACCTAATTTTAACAACGACAAAATAACAACACCTTCAACACAAATTTTCATTTAAAGGTTTATATACTTTCATTTAACATCATAACATTGGTTTGCACTAAACTTTGTACCTTACATGGTACATTTATTTAGTCTTACCAAACAAAAATAGCAACACCCCAACAAAAAATAACAGCATTGGAAAATTTACCAAAAAATAAAAGCTTTGTACATATAACCTGAAAAAATAAAACTTAGAAGGGAAAAATGACAATACCTTCATATAAAGCACATAAAATAGAAACTCTTGAATAAACAATATGTAACATGAAACATAAAAGTCAAAAGGTAAAAACTGAATTTATGGCTAAAGGACAAATTATGGTATAAAAATTATACCACATTATATATTAGTATAGATGAGTGGGTTTTGCTTTTAAAAAACAATTTGCTTATGAAGTGAGAAGACACTTCTACAAGATAAAAAAACATTTAGAATTTTTTATTTATGCACTAACAAGTTAAAATAATTTAGGATATCAACAAATTATTCATTATTTATATGAACTACTTTTAATTAATAGTCAATTATTCTCAACTTATAAATGATAGTTAAGTGTATGAAAAACATGTAAATTCTCTATACATAACTATTTTCTCAAACATATATATTAGTATAAAAAGTTCTAATATTGGCAAATATGAAGAAAAGGGTAATAAATATGATTCTGTCATTTTAGTCATCTTATGACATAGTATGTACATAAAAAATTCTATTGTTATTTCATTTAACAATACAATAATCCCCGGGTTATCCCATGGCTTAGTCATATATCATTTTTTAAATACACATGCAAATTAAGGAGGGTAATTAATATTTTGAAAAAAATTTAAAGGCTAAGTATGATGAATTTTAAAAATGAGAGTTTACTAGATTAGTGCCAAATGATTTGCCATTTTACCAACAAAATAAAGAATCATATTGTAGCTTTATATCATTAGAGAGTGATTATTGTCATGAGAACTACTTGTCACTACAATCATACTTGGAATGTGTGCTTTTATTTTTCTCACATATCTCCAACTCCAAGTCTATGACTCACTTAGCTTAAATATTAATAAGATTTTCAGTTTTAATTTTTAGACTTAAATTTGAGAGGATGTATGTCATGTAACATTTAATATATATATCATAACTCTACCATATGTTCTATTTTTTCTTCAGGACTCAGGAGTAATTAAAAGCATTTCTTGAATTATGTATATCAGAATACCAAATTCAATATAATAAGCAAGTAATTAGCATATATTACATCAAACGGAATTTATTTATTTTTTGAAAGAAGATTTTCACAAACAATCTTATTTGTAATTACGTTATCAAAATTCTCCCATTTCTCCAACAAAATAAATAATCATACTTGCTAATGAGTTAGGGATTAGTGTTGTTATAAACATTTTAAATTTCCTAACAAGAAAAATTAATTAGACAAATAGCTCGTCAATGTTCTTTGTCATTATTAAAATCTGTAACAAGACAGATATATAATTTGTTCCCTTTATGCATAATGATCTATAATTTGGACACCACCAGAAATATGAGAAAGAGGACAGTATACATGCAAATGAAGATTGAAGAGAAAGTAGGAAAACCAGCTAAAAGAGTTTTATATATATCACTGATTTAATTTGAACTAATGAACATTGATATTATATAATAACCGTTTACAACTGTTTTATGTAACTATTTCTGGCTACCTCTAACCCAATATTTAGACAAATTTAGTAGCCAAAATATACAGTTAAGAAGGGTGAATTGAAACATACATGACAATAATAAAAACAAGTTGATGAAGGTGAAAAATGCCTGGCTTTCCCATGTACGCCTTTAATCTTGAAATGGTGAATTCTCCACCACAAGAATTAAGTTCCATGTCATGAGTTTCTTCTTTCTACAAAGTGACCTAAAACAACATCATATGATGATTGAAAATGACCCTCTTCTGACTCCACATGAATTGCAATAATGGCATTGCACTCCATCAATTTCTTCTTTTTCTTCTTGTTCATGATAATGATCTTATTCCCATCTCATGGCTTATAGAACTAAGACCATAATCTTTGGCTTTTCTAATTAAGATATGAAAAGAGTGTTTTTATAGGATGGAAAATTAAACAGTGAGAATCGAAGAAAAGGGTGTGAAAGAGAATAGAGAAAAAGGGAGAGGAGTTGAGAAGGTTGTTCCCAAGAAGATGAGGAGCATTTCACGTTGATGTTGTTTTCAAAGATAGTTATAATTTTCATTAGGAGTGGGTGGGCCAAGAAAGAAGGCATTTATGTTTCACACGTTGGTGTGGATTCTCTTTGTCCCCTCTAAACCACTTAGTCAATGGTTTTACCCTAACCCTCTTTTCATAAATCACCAAACCAGTGTTATGAAAACCGTTTTATGTCAGTCGGTTCAATCATAAATCAAAATATCAATACGGTACAATAATTATACTGACTATACAATTATATTGGTTAAAATCAACTAAAATTGGTTGGTTTTCAATTGAACCATATTAGTCATACCAGTCAATTTCATATAAATTATTTTTTAATCCAAATTACTTATTTTTACCAAAATGTTGGTATGAGATATCAAATAAACAACGTACATTTTTTATACTTCTAAAACATGGCCTACCCTAAACCCTAAAATACATAATTTCAACATTGATTTTATACTTCTGTGTTGCTTACTCATTGTCCTGTTTTTAGCAAACCCCTTTATAATATAATAAAATGTTAATGTTTAATTAATTATTATGATATTTCTATCTATAATGATATAACATTAAAAAATGTAAAAAATAGAATTAATATTATTCAAAATGTCCGATGCAAATATGAAATTCATGGTAACTTCAAGTCCAAAACAATGTTTATAATATTGTAAATAATTTTGTTGCAAATTTAGAGTACTGGGAGTGTATAAATATTATGTAGGGTGATTAGAATTAAATGATAAGTTTTGATTCACTCAGTAAGAATTCCATTAATGTTGTGTAATGATCTGAGTTTGAATTATGGTATCACACTATCACATACCATTGGTGAATAATTTATAGTACATCTATAAATACTTTTATATCCACTAGAACTAAACTTTGTTAACAAATTCAAATCATTGGAGATTGGATTTAGTTTTGATTTAGAAAACTTGATTTAGAATTTGACATTCTGGACATATCTCTGCTACTGTTTTACTTCATCAATCTTGTTCTGACATGTGTCCTTCAGTTGCTGGGCACAACTTGAAAAAGTGTAGAATTAGGATTTTGGGATGAGCCCAAAAAAGGGATTTCTGGTAGATTGATGATGTTGTGATTGTGCTTCATTTTTTTGTGTTACATGTCTGAGAAACATAAATTCTTAATGGAAAATGTTGGCACTCATTAATGAATCAAGCAAAAAAACACACTGGTTTTCCTTAGAGTTACATTTATTTTGAGGATGGTCACAAATTCACAATATATAGAACGGTATTAGTGGATCTACTAAAAATTAAGCTTACTTTCACAAAGTCCCAAAAAAGATTTGCATTAGAAAGTTAATGCATTTATTATTTAAGAAGTGATATATACAGAAAAATAATGTATTTAATGATCATATAAAGTTTTTTGAATTGATAACATAAAAGTTTGAGGAAAATAAGTGTTCAACTAAATGATGTAATCATTAAGTATAAAAAATTTCATTAATAATATATGGGTATTACATTTACAAAGTTTTTATAATATCATTATATTCATTCTTCATTTGTGCATATTATATTTTATATAGGGATTCAATAATAAAATAATGATTAATACATAAAATTTAAATGATGGGTTAACAATCTAAAAAAAATCTTATATTTTGCATTATTTTATACCTATATAATTATTTGAAGACAAAATTATCTTTCTTCAATTCCTTAACTAATGTCATTGTGTATATTATATTTTTAATAGAGTTCCATCTTCTAGTGATGAAATTCAGATGACATCTGATCTAGAATTTTCAGTAAAGTGAGTTTGGGTTTCCATCCCCTCCTTGATCTGAAAATTTATTTTACTTGTCTGAATTTTAGCCCTATAGTCAGTTTCCTCATTAATAGTTTATGATATCATAAAAGATGAGAACTTCAATGGTAATAATAAAAAAGTGCATCAGTATACTATGCAACTATCAATATATGTGTAATTCCACAGTGGATTGGGTCATGCTTCACCTAGAGAGTAGTACTAAACTTTCAAAAATGCATCCATCACCACTAAACTGTTGAATTTTTTACACGGTGCTTGATAAATTGGGCAATGTAGGAGTGTGGTATGATTACAAGTGTAGAAAGAAAGCATGCAAATATTTGGAAAGGTATTCCACTAATAATACATTACACACACTACTCTAATACGTGCTGTGCCTCTAACATAACCATCCTTGTCCCCTCTAAACGTTTTGATGGATGAAATTCTATCACAAAAGCCTTCATCACCCTTCACCTACCATTACCAAGTTTGTGGATTTATATATAGACTCTAACATTCATTGGATTATAAAAGTTGTGGATGACTGGAAAAAAAATACATACAGCTGATAGGGCCATAAATATATGGTTAATGTTACATTTCACAGCCTCTAGAAATTTTGATCAATTATATTAACCAACTTAGACCAGAGACTCACAGGTTTTCCATTCTGACTAGCCAGATCAGTCCAGGGCATAAAGTGTGGTCCTATACTCCTACTTCATAACTTTCCATCAAATTACTCACAAAAGTGTAGCATAGGTGAAACTTGTGAATTATGACCATTTCACATTTTCTAACCTTTTCCACTTATATGAGTCCATCCAAATTAAAGAAATACTCACACCTGCAAAAGCATTTCAATTTGATAGCCAAGAATCCTTGGAAAAATTTTATACCTTCCTAACCTGTCCCCAAAGCCACTGGCATCAACCTAAAGCAATGTACAGAAAAGGCACCCCCTAATGACAGAGGAAGCAGTAACCAGAAAGGAATAGACATATCCTAAGTAACAAGCAAACTTTATGAAATCCTATCCTGCACAAGCCATGTGCCAAAAGTATATGCATCAGCAATATAAAGCATGCACTCAAATCCACCCCTTTTATCTTTAACTTTCCAGCTTCTATTATTTTCTTGATTTAAAGGTACCAGTTACAGCTTTGCAATCTCCTGCAGACAGATCATTATCAAACTTATCTCTAGCTTGCATGTGATTTCTCATTAGATATCTAGTTAGCAGTTTCTTGCAAGCTTTAAACACAACTTTATTTAATGGCTAATGTTGTGATTGCAACAAGTAAGAATGTCACTTGCCTTTTATACTTTATCCAAATTCTCTAATATTGTAGCATCCTCCACTAACTTTGCATTGACATATTAATATATATATATATATATATAGTTGAGGTTAATCTCATTTAGAATATGTGAAAAGCCATCTCTTCTGAAATTGCTTAAGCTGAGATGGGTTTCACTGGGGGATTGGTAAGAAGTGTCTTCTCCAGAAATTGTTCTGCTGGGTCTCATGAAAGCAAAGTGAGTCTATCAAGTTTTATTATTCTAGAGCTTCTCTCTTACTGGTCTAGTTAAGCATAAAACAGTTATGTTAGTTAACCTTTTCAGTTCCAATACTGGTTTCATTAACTGCACTTACACAGTAGAGTACACAAATAAACCAGCTTTGAATTGTTAACCTATGTGGCTATGCTAACAGGTGAAACGCGATACTGCTGAAAATAGAAGATGGGTATCTGTTAGAACATACTTGTGTGGTGATGAATTTAATTCAGTCCTTGCCGAGGAAGATTCAGCTTTGTTTAAGAGCTCCGAATTCACGGTTACGCAGCACATGCAAGAGGACTTGGCTGATAAAGAAGAGGCTAAAAGTGAAGAAACCGTGGAGAATAGACCAGACACAAACTCCAAACTATTGAATGAAGAAGCTGCAGCTATTGTTATTCAGTCAGCATATAGAGCCTTCTGGGTTAGCTCACAAAACTTTAATAATTACATCCATTTGCATATAAATACATTGAAAAGTATAGTTTTTTCTACCTAAATTTGTATGAGAGTAAAGGAAATATTTGAGCACATGGTTCATGTGTTTATCTTTTAAGTTTGCCTGTGATGAGTTCAGGGTGCATGGTATGAATAAAACTGCAAGATTGAAGAAGGGAGAATGGAAGAAAATGAGAATTTATGCAACAATGTGAAATTATGCTGCATAGTATTCATATGAATGATGCATAGTATGTTTAACATTTGTATAAGGAATATTTGTAGATCTTTAACATCACTTTATGCTGCACATTTCAGTTAAGGCGCCAAAATGAAGAAATCAGATTGAAAACTGATAAGGAGGATCTCAATTTAGTAACAAATAGCCCAGACAGGAATTCCTTGAGCACATCAATTGAAGTCCAAACCGGGAATTCTACTGAAGTTTTCTCGGTTGAAGGAGAAAAAAAGAGTATTTACCAACAGAGGACCAGAACTCAAGTAATAAAGCAAAAGGTATAAAAAGAAAAAACCAGGACAATGTTCAAGGATATATAAAGAAGGCCAATAAGTTAACTTGATTAACCATTATTTAGGGTCAAGTTATTCTGCACTATAATTGTGTTAAAAAAAGCATATTGTTGAAGCATTTCTGTGAGTCTGAAATTTGAATGAATTGGAACTCATACTTCCATCAAATTGGCTACAATTTATCCTCAATAAAACTTCTCTTAAGCTGCACAATAACATAGAAATTTTCAGGACTGGGATGACAGTACCGTGAGTAGCTATGTCGCGAAAATGAGGATGCAGAACAGAATGGAGGCAACAACCAGGAGGGAAAGAGCACTAGCTTATGCTTTCTCACAACAGGTAAACATAAACAAATTATTCATTATAGAGATATAGTGAAGAAAATACCTGAAATTAAAACACTAACTCAGGTTGCTGCAGCTACGGATTTGTTCAAAGAGAAAATCAACAAAATATAATAGCATGGAACCAAATATGAGTTGGAATTGGCTTGAAAGGTGGATGGCAACCCGGCTTCCAGACACCTCATCTGTTGAGAGCCATTCTATGAAGCAGTATGATCCTTTTAACAGTAATAATCATAAATTCGCTATGAAGACGAGATTTTTAGATGCTGCTGGGGAAGAAAAAGAGAGCTGCGGGTCAAATGAAGTGCCCCTTCATTTTGATAGCTATTCAGTAAGTTCAAAAGAAGAAAAATTTAGCTTCAAACCTACAAAAGCAAAGACAAACTTTAAAGCTAGGAGAACTGTATCAAGGAGGAAAACAGTGCCAAGTTATCAATTCCCTGAAGAGCAGCCAAAGGTCAAAATTTCTTCATTTGTTCACAAACCATGTCAAGCATAACAAATTCATGATTTTTAAGATGTAGTCATGCTCTTGATAGCTATTTAAAGTATACATGCATGCATATGTTGCTTTCATCTTCAGTTATAAGAACTTTTATGGTGCTGCAGGTTAGCAAGAGAGATGGTTCAAGCATGGCTGGTAAGGATATTAAGCAAAAACAAGTAGGAAGCAGCATCAAGAGAGAAATGAAATTTAGCACTCTCAAACCTTATAGCGAGTGACTTTTAACATTAATTAACCTGCTAAATAAAATGTACTTATGAGTGTGGTGTTGAGATGTAATCTAAGCTCTACATAAAAGGTTGGATTCTCTGTGTACAATTTCTATTTAGTATGTTTATGTTGTGTCTGACCCAAATTCCAAGTTGATAATAGGAATATGAAGATATGTGGATACTTTTGTGGTAAGTTACCTTAAATTGAGAGTAGTAAGTAGTAACCTGCAAAAAGCGTATAGGGAAACTCATGCAGTCAACCTTCAATCAATTAAATTAAATGTAGAATAGTATCATTGTTTCACTTCCAGATTTGTCAAAAGAGCTATAACTGTCTTTCATCCTTTACTAGAAGGAGAAGTTGTTCTATAGAGATATGATCAAGACTCTTCAAGCATCAAATAATTTAAGCATAATTAGCCATCTTCTTTTACATTTTAAATTTATTAAATAAATCCTACAACGTTTCTTTTAACAAAAAGAAAAAAGAGTTACAATCCAATCTTATAAATTAAAGTTGACTATATTTTATATATTCATATGGTAAAATAGTATTAAGTTATTCATAACTTTTTTGTATTCTCAAAACTAAGGTGAATTTTCTTCTTCATTTAATTAGGAAAATATATACTTTCTAAAAAAAATAAAAACAAAAAAATGTTTTGAAAAAAAAGGACTGGTAACCTTATCCGCCACCATCAACCACTTCTGTCCTAAATATCTCTTCAGTGTTTCACACAAAAAAACCTTTCTTAAACCCTTTCACTCTCTCTCTCTCTCTCTCTCTCTGTGGAGTAACAAGTATGCAAATTTCATTGACCAATTCAACCTTCAAGGTCCCTCAAATATTCCCATTTAACCAACCCTTTCTGACTGAGAAGCCACTGACCCATCAAATTCCCCTTCAAAAAAACCTGCTTCATGTGAATGCCCTTAAAGGGTCATCACGGTATTTATCAGAAATAAGCAAAGCAATTGATCATGAAGAACAGTATCGGCAAGCTAGACAACAGGTTAACCGTAAAGGTGTGGATTTGGCAGGTATTACCGTTGAGGGTGTCTCTATTGGTGGCCAAGAAACTTGTATCATTATCCCTGAATTCAAGTGTGCTTTTGATATTGGAAGGTGCCCAACAAGAGCTATTCACCAAAATTTCGTTTTTATCACTCATGCTCATCTTGACCACATTGTAAGTATGCTCTCCACATTAGACCCTTCCTTTTTTCCTTTCATTTTGGGTTATGTTATTTGAAGAGGGAAAATAAAAGGCAGTGTTAATTTTGATTAAAAAAATCGCTTTTTTACATTTGCACATTTTTTTGGCTGAGGTTTTACAAAAACAAAAGGGAAACTAGAAGCTGCAAAAAATCATGCTGATGCATGAAATTCAGTTTTTTTGTTGCTGAAAAGGGTTTAGGGGTAAAATGTGATAAAAGAGAAAAGATGATAAGAATATAAGTGTTGAATCACTTATGCATCCCACTGGTCACTATTTTGTTTTTTATTTTATTTTTAGATCCTTTCTATGTCTTGTAATTGGATGCTCAGTGTGTTTAGCTTATACTCATGATGATTTCAAATGATCTAGGGAGGGCTGCCAATGTATGTAGCGAGTCGTGGTTTATACAATTTAAAGCCTCCCACTGTATTTGTGCCTCCTTGCATCAAAGAGGATGTTGAGCAGCTGATTGATATTTACAGGAAAATGGGACACGTTGATTTGAACGTTGAATTGGTTGCTTTGGATGTCGGTATGTGTCTTTTGTCTTTCTTCTGTAACCATGTATTATCTTTGAGGAAATGTTTGGTGAAATTTGATTTCAGGGGAAACATATGAGATGCGAAATAACCTTGTTGTCCGACCATTCAGAACTCAACATGTTATACCCAGCCAGGTATCTTTCTTCAGAACTGAAGGCTGGAATATAATGGTTACTGGTATTTTAACTTATCTCACTTCTTGTACAAAAGCTTTTGAACTTATCCTATTAAGAACATCAATCCAGAAAAAAAGTAACCTTTGAGGGAGCCTTGGATTTCTAGATGGGTTTATCCAAATTCCAAAAGGAACCTATCTGGATTGTGAGAATATGTAATGTTAATGATTGAAACCATGCAAGAATGCTTTTTAAGTCTCTCAGAATAACAACAGTTCTAAATTGGTAGTGTTATGCAGGGTTATGTAATCTACTCGATCAGGAAAAAGCTGAAGAAACAGTACACTCACCTCAATGGGAAACAAATTGAGAAATTAAAGAAGAGAGGTGAAGAGGTTTGTATTATCTGGAACTTAATTCTGATTTAGATCTTCCTTGATCTTTACTTGTAATGAGCTCTCCTTTCTAGATTACAGACACCATATTATCTCCTGAGGTGGCCTTCACTGGTGATACAACATCGGATTTTTATCTTGACCCACTTAATGCTGATGCGTTGAGAGCAAAAGTTCTTATAACTGAGGTACAACTCAATCTTTAGTGAAATGAGTACAGAAATAGGTATTCCTAGTGGTGGTTCAGAAGTCTAATGTTGGAAGGTGTCCTAAAATAAGTAACCATGTACGAATTTGTAGCATAAAACGTCTCAAATTTATTTCATTCCTTAAACTATATGAATTTCTAATTTAACTTGTCCACTCATTAGACTGTGGAGTTTGTTCTTTAAGCACATTAATTAACAACCTGAGCTACCATCATGGGATTTTTTTGTTTAACCTTTTCATCCGTGCTTGGTTAGAGAGGACTTGAAGGAATGAAAACAGAGTGAAAAGGGGTTTGTTGATAATTTAGGGTTTTCTTTCTTTGATGGATGTACAGAGTGATTGCTGGACCTTTGTTTCTGTGTATTTTTGTTATGTACAATTAATTGTAACAAATGCTTGTCCTCTTTATTGTGTAAACAGTATCACAATTAATAGCGCCTCCTAAGTTGGTATTGTTAGACACTTAGACTGAGTCTTGGTTTACTTTGAAGAAAGAAACGTTTGAAACTTTTCAAAATGCTACACCCTTTCTTTTTGTTTTTGATTGATTTGATTGTTGAGACTTCTTTAACAGGCAACTTTCCTAGATGATTCAACCAGCATAGAGCATGCTCAGCAACATGGTCATACACATATATTTGAGGTAATTTGACTTCTTTTGTTCTTTTATGGCTTCTTTGAAGGTAGCTTGACAATATCAAAGATGCACAAAGATGAACTTTAACATCTCTCATGCTTACCCTTCCTCTTTTATGTTGCTATCCTGCATGACTTGGGCTAACATGTTTGATTTATAGCCATGTCATACTATTTTTTATTATCAACATGCAACAGCATTAGTCTTTACAGAATAGTTCTACGAAGTAAAAAGCTGACTAGCCATGTAACTTACTGCATTTATGACTTGTTCTCATGCCATATGCTGCAAGATAAGAACCTCTATATGCTCTTACAAGTTCACATGGTTTATTCCCGTGATTCACTGGTTCTTAAAATGATGAATTTAATGCATAGTCTATTGAGGAGATTTCTGATCCGAAGCAAACTTGTATTAACTATGTAGATCATGGAAAATGCGAAGTGGATTCGCAACAAAGTGATTTTGCTGACTCATTTTTCATCAAGATATAATATAGAGGTAATGTTGTATTTATCCTTTTAAGTTGTGCTCTGAGCTTTTGCATCCCCAAAGTGCTCATACATGCATGTGTACAATAAGATGCAAAACTGCAAGAATTGTGTATTATCTTAACTTTCCTCTTGAAGGGCCATATCCTCTTGTACCAAATAAATATGCATTTTATAATTTTTATGAATGTTAAGAAACTTCAAAGCCTCTTTAATAGGTTAGTGAATGAAATAGTAATATGTTCTTTTTATCATTCTCAGGATATTCGTCAAGCTGCATCAAAATTACAGTCTAGACTATCTGCAAAGGTGGTTCCTCTTACAGAAGGTTTCAAATCATTGCACTCTTAAGTGTTCAAAGTCAATTCAATCTTTACTATTATCAATGTATTAGTGAGTACCTAGAAAAATGTGTCATATATCATTGTTTCATAGTTTCTTGTAATTTAAATTAGTGACCTGTATTTCTTTGTGGGTTTTTTCTCTCTATAATAATATACTATTTATTCCTATTGAATTCAGCACCTCAGCTGAGTAGTCACTACTCCAATGTATTTTACAATTGGTGCAGTCCTAGACATACTATGTGGCCTAACCTAAATCCATTTCATATGTGTTTCTATATGCTTTAGAAATCTCTATGCGACTGAGGCAGAGAATAAAATGTTTGAGATTACCATAGAAGCAAACACTAATCATTAAATTATTATGATGAATTGAAAGATTGGATTTTTTTGTCTAAACCACATGTATCTTCCATCAACAAAGGCAATCTTACTTGACTTGGGTAAGATATTATGAGTGGTGAAACTCTCCTTACTAATATAGTTGCATTCACAGTTATTTGAATTTGAGATTTCTGGTTAAGTTAGAACGATATTTGTCAATTAATCTATGCATTTATTGGTTGAAAGTTTTGACTTTGAAGCATAAGTAGATTTGGTTTTGGATCATAATAATGATTACAGATAGATAATGGAGCAAATTATTTTTTTACAGTCAGCTGTTGATTGAGTTAGTGGCTTAGTGCTCTTACGAAATTTGGGGTTAATCTTTGATCATTACTTATTAAGTTCTTAGTACTAATGTCAGAGACTAATTTAAAAAAAAATGTGTACATATATATATATATATATATGTATAATGTACCCAAAAAAATTGTCAACTAAATAGTATGAAATTATACAATAATATTCCTCTCTCCTTAAATGTCCCAAAGTGCTGAAACCTGCATGGGTACAAAAAGATACAAAACTCCAAAATTTGTGAATTGTGTTGACCTTCCTCTTGAAGGGGCATATCCTCTTGTACCACCTAAACATATATGTATTTTACAAGTTATATGTTAATAAACTTTAGTGCCTCCATTTGTCATCCTCATGATATTCATCAAGGTGCATTAAAGTTTTCAGTACTCTCAAATTTTCAAAGTCAATTCAGTCCTTACTATTATATATAATATTAGTGTTGCAGAGAAAAGATGTCATATATAATTGTTTCATAGTTTCTTTTAATTCAAATTAGAGGGCAGCATTTATTTTTGGGTTCCTATTCTGTGATAAATACTGTTATTTATTCCTGTGAAATTTAGGATCACGTCCAAGTAACTTAAATCTGGTTCATATATGTTTCTATAAGCTATAAATCATTGGTTCATAATGAAGAAATCAGATCTTCTCCTGATAGTGGAGGGTCAAGTACTAGATGGAGATAATGACATTTATCCTTGTAAAAAAAGTAATGGAATATATTTTAAAGTAAAAAATTATAAATCATTAAAATCACCTTTATACACGAGAGTATCTCAACCTCATAATGAGAGAAACCATTCTTCTCTAGTGCTAGATGAAGATTATGACATGTGTTTTTAATTTTTTTAATGATACAAAATTTAAATTATTTTTGAATAAAAATGTATACATTATTAAATTTATATGTACCTTATATCTTCAATACCGGAGAGTATCATAATAGAGGGATACATTCCTATTCACATAACACTTTACACTTATTTATATTTATACATGAATGATTTTTAAGTCACCAAAATTACTTCCAATTCTAGACTCCAAAATATTCTAGACTCCCTATTCCTTTGTTGAAAATATTGGACATATGTGGGGCACAGTTGATAGATTAGTAGATATAACCGGGTGATGACAATAATAATAATAGGCTTATTTTTCCACTACGTACTTTGGCATTCATACTGACCTGGTGATGACAACAACTTAGCCAATGTGGAGTGACAAAAACTGTTTACATAAACCACTATATATAGTACTAGTTTTTGTCTAAAAAAATATGTAAAACAATTATTTTTTTCATTCACAAATTTATTGGCAAAGATTTGGGTTTGATGAAGCCACTCTTAGCCTAGTTACAACCAATGTTTTTGAGGTACACACATGTTTAGTCTTGTTGTTGAGGTTGCTCACTTTAGTTTATCCGCATAATGACAAATCAGGTTTTATTACACCTAAACAAACATGAGGTGTTAGGCACGTTACTACACCAGATCTAGGAGAGTAAGAAACCTAGATTATTCAACTTCACCATATCACATCACGTGTCCCTTTAAGAATCTCCAAGTCCTCTAATATCCTTTATCCATCTTCTCTCTTCATTTACATTCTTCACATTCAGATTTCATCAATCAATCAATCCCACTTGGAATACAACATTATTATTATCAACTAGTTAAGGAAACTTCCTTATATATATATATATATATATTTTGTTGTCTCTATTTCTTTCTTTTATTTTTATTTCTCTCTCTTTTCTTCTCTCCACTCTATACCCCTTCTCTCCACTCTATACCCCTTCTCTCCACTTTGCCAAAGCTTCAACCTTTCCTTGTTAATCCATCTTTATTCCTATTTTCTCGATCTGGGTTTTCGTTTGTTTTGGATTTTGAATCGGTTTTCGGTCTTGGGTCTCTCACCACTTTGCAAAAGATCAAATATTTATTAATCCACCTTATTGTGTTGTATTTTGATCGAATCAGTGATAATGAGGAAAAGAGAAAGGGAAAACCCTTGTGCGGTGTGTGGCCACTATCACAAGTACGAAGAAGGCGAAGTGTGTTCAATTTGCGGCCACCGGTTGACGGTCGGAGAGAAAACTTCGGTGCAAGTTAGCGCCTTCCCATCGGTGATCTTGCCGGAGTTTCTTTACCTCGGAGGCTACGACAACGCTTCGCGCTCCGAGATTCTCAAGACTCAGGGAATCACTCGCATCCTTAATGTAAGGGCGGTAGGGTCTTGATTTATTTCTTAAATCTGATATTAAAATTTGACGAGTGAGTTTGTTCCATGTGTGCTTTCAGCTTTGGATGATGATGTTTATGCACGTTTTCATTTTTATAGGTGCTGGAATGGCGCACATTCAATGATATAAAAACAACTAATCTATTTTTTCTGGTCCACGAAAATCTAGAAATTTCTCTAGTGATAGTTTGGAGTCTGTTGTGTTGAGTGTTTGAAATATTGTGTGTGGTGTGAGATGTCAGTAATAACTAATAAAGGACAAAATCCTTTTTTTGATTGAGGAAATGTGGTTTCACTTACAGATTTACTAACCATCCTTGTAATTTCTAAGCAGCCAATGCATGTGGATGATGCCCAGTTAAACATTTCGCGGTTGGTAGATAATTATTGAAAATTTAAATTGATTGCATTGGTTGGCTGGTTAAGGCTTTTTGTTTAATTGGTGAAACCCATGAAACTGAACCCATAAACTCAATTGCCGTTTATAATTCTATATTGATGTTTGATTAGTAGAAAGGAGTTAGTTTTAATTGGAGATATGCGGAAGTGGCGAATAGGAGTGGAGAAGAAGTTAAAGGATATGCAATATGTTTTTTATATATATAATGTGCTTTACACTTTGTAACTAAAAAAAGTCATCTAAATTGAGCTTATCTGTAAAGATAACAAGGTATATCCACTTTTAATTTAATTTAAAGCAAATTGTGATCTTAACCTACTAAATAATTTATTGGTGAGTAGACCCTCACTTGCTCGCTTTATAGATAAGCTCACTCCAGAGAAGCCTTGTGCAAATCGCTTTACTGTAGTCTATAGCACGTGAATCATGGCTGCTACCGTATCCTTCGAAGATGCTATGTTATGCGAGGGAGAAATCCCCATGTTATTCTCTGTTTTAGCCGTTTCCCATTGTTGTATCACATTTTAATCATTTCAACCTTCTTCTTTTTTAGTTTTTTAGTCATAACTTATTCAGTGGTACAAACCCATATTCATCCAATTAATCCCTTATCCCCCTTACCATCAGTTTTTTGCTCCATGGTCCCCAATTCCCCATGAGCGCTCTTTTCAGCCATTTGTTTGCAGCAACCCTCTATATGCTGCTCTGTTTTCGAACTCCCTTCTTTTTTATTTTTTTTGCTGTCTTGCACCGTGATTTGTAGCGCACAATTCCCTTTTGGTTTCATTTTTTCTTTACTTAAACTTACTTCTTTCCCTTTCTGGTTGGTGTATGCTTAATAAGCCCACCACCTTTTTTGGCATCATCTTCCTTGATTAACTAGT
This sequence comes from Lupinus albus, assembly GCA_009771035.1. Classification (NCBI taxonomy): domain Eukaryota; kingdom Viridiplantae; phylum Streptophyta; class Magnoliopsida; order Fabales; family Fabaceae; genus Lupinus; species Lupinus albus. Next base: position 13,883,392 of record CM020015.1, read on the forward strand.
AACTAGTTAGTTATGCCTTAGATTGACACTGACTGTTGAAGTGTTGATTACTAATGATTAATGATGAGCGGGCCTTTAATTTTGGATATTTTTTATTTTGAGCTTTTTTGTGTGTACTATTTCCCTAATCTTCATTGTAGCAACCATCATACTATAGTTTCTGGGGTCATCCGTTATGCACCACTATCCCGGTTTGGCACCATAGATATGAGTACAATGCAATAATTAATATGATGATAAATGAGATTTTAACTACTCAATTGTGTGAATTTATTAAAGGTTTGAAATCTTCTTACACAAATTTGTTGAATGTTTACTATCTTATACTGTCTTTGAATTTTCCACCTGTGCAGACTGTCCCTTCTTGTCAAAATCTCTACAAGAACTCATTTACCTATCACTGCCTCCCAGATAGCAAAACTTTGCCATTTGATGAAGGAATTCAGTTTTTAGGTATGTTTCGTCTTGTCTATTTAAAATTCATGTCTTGACCATTTTATTAAGTAATGTGCCTTTTCAACTTGTAATTGATTTTCAATTTTTATAAATACCTATCAAACATGACAATTACACATACTATTGGATGGAACATCAGTTAGTACCTCCATGCTTTGTTTCTTTTATTTATTTTGGTTTATCACATTTTCAGTTTATGCTCATTCAGGCAGCAGGTGTACATTCTGAAGTAGTCAATTTAAGATCCATTTATAGTTGTCGCAGACCCATGAATCTGATGTCTATTATATTCTTACGGTTAATACTCTTACTTTAGGTCCCTCTGGCAAAATAGAGTTTAAATGCCAAAAGGCATCATTATTTTAAGCATTGTTGGTTATCACCAGGAAGCCTATGTTATAAGAAGAGTGACATGATCTACTTAGTGCACTTTTCCTCCTATACTGTTTGCATGGTGTGAAAACCATGTCTTAATTCATTTTTAGAAGAATTTGTGCTTTCACCACCCTCTTTTTTTATCCCAACTTGAGTCCGGCTATGTGAACATTTGCACCCAAACACAGAATATGCAGAGCAAATAGTAAAGGGGATAAATTCCATTTTAAAATAATATTTTTGTTATGTTTTCTATGATATTTAATGTGACAGAATGTAATGGTATTTTTTTATCCATGTATCTGAGTATATTTGCTGTTCTACTCTAAATCTCCATTCAATGTGTATGCCATAGTGAATTTATGGTAACATTTGTAATTTTTTCTGGCATTTCACTCTAGTCCCTGACAATGATTTTTACCCATCGCCAACCCGTATGCCCATCCTTTATACTCCATTCTTGTTAGTAGTGGGTGAAGATCATAGGTTTGTACTGTCATGTATTGTCATATTCCCTATTTCAGTTGAGTTTTATGTTATATTTTCGTTATATTTGTCCTTGCTTATAATCAGCCTAAAATTTGGACAACATTAACACATCATTAATTATATAAGTAACTCCCTTCCCCCACTAGTATTTTGTGTGTCATGTTATAACATTTGATTTGGCTAATTAAAATTAAAATTACTAGACTCATTGTTTTATAGTTGACGTTGGTGATTATTTCCCAATGTTTCTTGTATTTACCCTTATAATGAAATCAATCCTATGTTTGTTTTACAGAGCAATGTGAGAAGGACAAGGCTCGTGTGCTGGTTCATTGCATGTCAGGAAAGAATCGGTAGGATATTGCTGCGCTGTGCATGACATTAATATTCTGCACCGATATTTGTATTTGCATGTGTGTGTATTAATTTCATCTGAATCACATATGGTAGGTCTCCAGCTATTGTGATTGCATACTTGATGAAGTCCAAAGGATGGAGACTTGCACAGAGTTATCAATGGGTAAAGGAACGGAGACCATCTGTTGAATTAACTGAAGGTATGTTTTCTATTTCCACATTTGCTCCCATATCAAGTGGTAAAGTTCATGTGTGTTTTTCTAATATTGGGTGTGATTATGACAGTGAATAGTTGCAGCTTTTCATTTCTTTATTTTCTATCAGAGTAATTACCATCTTTCTGACATGCATCCCTCCTTTCTTAATAATGTAGGTGTATACCAGCAACTGCAGGAGTTAGAGCACAAGATCTTCGGATCAAATGATGGTGGAAGCTCTATGCTGCCTGGTTTTCCACCTGCAAGTTCATTTAGCTTTGGCTTCCCAAAGATCAATGATTCACCTCCACTTCCTGCTTTCGGCGGTGTAGGAACTAATTCCATTTTCGCCCGACCACCCCTAGACATTGCTCCAACCGCATTTACATTCGGAGCTGGTCCAGCGCAGAATAGCGCGACTGGAAGCACATTTACTGCAAATCCACCTAATAATCCACATGGTTCTGATATCCAAATGGATGGCTCTTGATTCTGACCACCATCCTCTGTGTGATTATGCTGCTTGATGATTTCTCCGCGGTATAGTTTATATAGGTACCAAGGCTGCCAACTGCCATATTTTCAAGTCAAGGTGCAGTAATCATATAAGTGGCTTGTCAAATTCTTCTATACAGAGTTCTTTTTCTCATGTGTTTCAAATCTTTTAATTTATGTAGTAGTAGTAGTATTGAATTTCATGATATTTAGTTATTTAATGGCTTGATATGCCTGTTTCAGTATATCTGCACTTTGACATTGTCTAGTTTTTAATTTGGCAAAATTCTACCCTATAAAGTATACAAGTTTAAACAATCATGTTGCCATTATTGATTTACAGGGCATAATGGGTTGAAAATTTTGGACACAAGTTATGAATGTGTAGTTTTACTGAACATTTATCCATGAAATTATCCTAACAGAGTAGTAGCATAAGAAGATGCATATTATAAAGTCCATTAGTTTAGGATTCTCCAAAATTCATTCTGACATTAATGTTTTTGTAGAATGCTGAGTTTCATTTTTTTTCCTATAGATATTTTTAGTGATATTAAGCTAAACAATTTCAAAAAAAGGTCAACTTATAAATCTCAGAATTGATTTTTTTAATTAGAAAAGTGATGCTAAGTTCAATTTACTTTCCACTCTACTTCTCCAATATCAGTTTATTTGCATCCTTATCATGTTATCACTATTGGTCCTTTGCCTTCAAAGTTGAAATCATGGAGGCCTTCCCTCTTTGAAAGAGTGGAAATTGAGGTACATTATAATAACTCTACTGTGAAATGCTAAAATCAAAACATACACTTCTAAATGCATGGTAATATTTGCTGTATGAAAAGATTTAGATGAAATAAGATGTTCTATTCTCTTCCTTTTTGGTTCTACACGTTTTAATTTCATACTTGTTCTATTCTATTTAAGAAATATAGAACTTAACTCATTTCATCTCATTGTAACATGTCTAACATTGCATACTCTTTAGACATGCTTACGTTTGTACCAAAAGAAATATTGCAACAATTGATGATAATGTCGCTGAAGAGAAGACCTGACTCAATTATTAAAATTGAACTTTGAAGGATTCATTTTCTGCTATATGTTGTGATCCTGCTAAGTAACTTTTTTTGGATCCTTTGTTACTTAACTCAATGATAACTGCATATTCAAGAATGAAGAATGAAAAACAAGAAAACAAAAATGGGATTTTAAACTTAGCAACAAGAAAACAATAATCTAATTGAACCCAATAGATGAAAATAAAAATGATCTTGTGTTCAATGCCCCAACACATCCACGTTGTTGTGCAAGATATCTGGGGAGTCGTTGTCATCATCATCAACAGCCACATGTTTCACAGCTTTAAAAGTGTCATCAACATCTGAATACAATCCAAGCTTATCATCTTCACTTGTGCATTCTTCACTTGCATCTGAAGGTGAGTTACATCCAACTGGAGGATCCTCACGACTAATTGCATGAAGTGTTACTCCCGGATCGTCGATTTTTTCGATGCCATCATCGGCCTCAATAGTTTTCATGCAGCAGAAGCTGACAACCACAAGTATTCCAACACCAAACACAACCGTTCCTTTGGAATATATAGCCATTTTGATACAGCTAGTAAAGTATGATGAGTGATTTATGCTGGAACAACATTGTTAGAGTAGAGATTGTTGGGTATTTAAAGGTAAATGGTCTTCACTATTTTAAGAAAAATGTTGGTTATAGTAAGGGATGTGGTTGTTAGAATAATGAGAACGGGTCTTAAGGTACATGAAATTTGGAACATGTTATTGCCATATAATAAGGTTTTTAATACAAACATGGGGATATGATTGGGGAATGAGAAGTGAAAATCCGTTATTTTAGTTGATATGTGTCACAGCTAGCAACTGGATTAATAAGGCTAATCATACTACTTTTTATTTTTATTTTTTATTTGACAGAATACTCAAGTAAAATAAAACAGAAAATGTTCTTTTAACCCATAACGCAAAATAAAAAGGAGTTCTAGTTATCAACAAAAACATGTTTTCATGAGGAATACTAAGTGTGTTCCAAAACAACACCAAGTATTTGATAAAAAAAATGGTTTATTTTGATTTTTTTTAGCTAGATCAAACATGTACAATTAATTAATAAGTTTATTAATCAATTATGTTAAATAGAACCTATAATATATCACCTCCAAGATATTAAATTCATGATTTTCCATGGAAAATTACTTTTCTTATTATTCTAAATATGTTCATGGAAACACATTAAAAAGTGTACTTTTTATATCCTCTTTCATTCTGTAGCAATGAAGGATTGACTAGCCAACATGAAAGTGGGACTTCATGAGACATTGAGGTGTGTAAGTCAGGGTTCAAATTTTGACTTATTTGGAAAAAAGAAAAAAACTATGTTATTGACTTATTGGGCAATATACATTAATAGTATCACCTCCTTTCTTGTTAGGAAACATTAAATGAATGGGTTAGGCCCTCTGATTAACGGAAACATGGCGGTTGTAAGTTGCAACTGCATAACTAGCTAATTAATTCTCTTTCACTCACTCACCCTCTCTCCTTCTCTGCTAGTTGCTGCTGCAAATCAGCCACACATACCTGATAATGACCGTACATTTGTTATCCCAAAAAAGTGTTCATTCTATGTATTATTCCAAATATGTGCGTTTAAATGTTGATATATATGAACTTGTACAAACAACTATGATTTGGGTTACTTAGGTGCTGATGTGGATCTTTCCACATGGGCTGTTCCAAGGGTTATGCATGCACGTAGTGATTTATGACAATCATGTTTTCAGTTTCCTAGCATATTCTACATTAATGAACATAACACGTCACAGAGTGCCATAACTTAACAAGTACTTTGCACCAAACAACTGCAAAACTGTATAATTACATTTCAATTTAATACTTTCTTTCCCAATAAATTTACCTTTTTTATCTCTCACTATCTTTATCATATGTTATATTTATGTATGTCAAAGAACTCCCATACAAAAATCAAATAAAAGATAAAGGTTTAGAAAATAACATTTTTGTTTTCATTATTACTATCTAAAATACCCTTAAGTTTACAAGTTCTGCCCATGTGGAAATACAATCTAAAAAATATAACCAAGTCCACTAGATATAGTCCAGTTACTGAGTTCAGATTTGAGTGTGAAAAGAGGCATTACTTTAACTACATTTTGGTAGATGACCCCTGCTTTCTATTTATTGATGTATGAATTTGGGGTTGAACATGGATTGGATGTGGCAAACTTAACTCACTTATTTATGGGTTTGCTTTGCACGGTGACTGTCACACATATTAAATTCACATATGTAATATGAATGTATGAAACTTCCATTTTTTTGTACTACCAATGATATCCATCACCATTTTGAATAAGGAACTAATCATTTTTTGGGGGTGTGTGACTGCCCCTTCCAACTAGTGTTAGTCATAGGAATCAAACTCTTGACATTTTGGTCATCTGCGAGCTCGTACACCATTTGACCAAGTTGGTAAACTTCCAATTTAATTAGTGTATATAGTATATATTAGATATTTATCTACCCTCCCCTAACCTTACTCTAAAATTTGTTTAGCCTATTTAATTCAGACATGTCACACTTCACTCTCTTCAAGTCACTCTTGGCATAAACTATCTTTCAATGAAGCCATTCTCAAATTAAACTAAACATTAAAAATAAATAAATTGAATGCATGCCAAGTCCCATCCATAAAAACTGTGATCTTGCCTTAGCAATTATAATCCCAACAACTTCTTCACCCAAACTTCAAAAAATTCAACGTTCCATTAATTACTCCTAACCTATATTTATTGCATCACAACTTCACTCTTTTGGCTCACTCCAAATTATGTTACACTCCAAAGTTTTAATGAAAAAGCATAGAAAGATAACACTACCATGCTTGCCCCGTACTTTATGCACTTTGCTTCAATTGTTCTTCTTGGTTGCCAAGAGTAGTGCAAAGGTTCCAGCCATCGTCGTCTTCGGTGACTCGTCGGTGGATGCAGGGAACAATAACTTCATCCCAACTATTGCAAGGAGTAATTTTGAGCCATATGGGCGTGACTTCGATGGTGGCAAAGCAACTGGTAGGTTTTGCAATGGGAAAATACCAACTGACTTCATATCAGAGGCTTTTGGCCTTAAAAAATATGTGCCTGCATACTTGGATCCTAAGTATAACATTTCAGACTTTGCCGTTGGGGTCAGTTTTGCTTCTGCAGCAACTGGTTATGACAATGCTACTTCAGATGTACTGGTAATTATTCATTCACATGATCTAGAAAAAATAAAAACTTTGTTATATTTTATTCCAATACATATAAATGAGCAAAAAAATAACCATTTCACAGTTCAAATAGATAAGTGATCCAAGCACTTTCCACTTGGACCAACATATATTGATAATATGTTTAATAATCATTATTAAAAAACAACAGATGGTGAAATGATTGAAAATTTATATTAACCAAATGCATACCATCAAGATGCACAGTTTAAACCACTTGATAATAATTTTGGATGATGCAGTCAGTTATACCATTATGGAGGCAATTGGAGTACTACAAAGGGTACCAAAAGAAGCTAAGTGCTTATCTTGGTGAAACTAAGGCAAATGAGACAATTGCAGAAGCATTACACCTTATGAGTCTAGGAACAAATGACTTCTTGGAGAACTACTACACTATGCCAGGTAGGGCAGATCGTTACACACCGCAACAGTACGAGACTTTTCTTGCTGCCATAGCTGAGAACTTCATCAAGAGTCTCTATGGTCTTGGTGCTAGGAAGATATCCCTAGGAGGGTTACCTCCAATGGGTTGCTTGCCATTGGAGAGAACCACTAATGTTATGGGAGGGAATGATTGTGTTGCTAGATACAATACCATATCATTGGAGTTCAATGAGAAGCTCAAGAATTTGACCACTAGGCTCAACCAGGAGCTACCTGAAATCAAATTGGTGTTCTCAAATCCATATTACATTATGTTGCATATAGTAAAAAATCCTGACCTATATGGTATGTTCCAACTTACAACTGTAGATACAAGTTTTAACCAAAATAGAAACATGATCAAGAACAGCAATAATAATATTAATATTAATTCAATAATTTTCTTTACAGGCTTTGAATCAGCCTCAGTGGCTTGTTGTGCTACTGGAATGTTTGAGATGGGATATGCATGCAGCAGGGGCAGCATGTTCAGTTGCTCAGATGCTTCAAAATATGTGTTCTGGGATTCTTTCCACCCAACAGAGAGAACCAATAGTATTGTTGCAAGCTACGTGGTGGAGCATGTTTTCACTCAATTTTTAAAATAAAAGTAGACTCTACTTGGGGAATTTATTTATGTACTGTGTTATCTGTCACAACTGCATGAGCCTGCAGTGTAGTTTTCTAGTTGTTTTATCCCCTATAGTGTTGGGATGTGAGATAATGCCCTTTGGGATTGGTCTGAATGACTGTTTAGAGCATGTATATATAAAATGTCAGTACAGCACATTCACCATAAAATGTGCTGATAGTTAAAAATAAATCATTTTGTTGAGTAGTATATTATATCTCTAGCTGGTTATATTTTTGGAGACAGTATACTTAGAAAATTACCTTTCTCCTATGTTTGTATTTCTTTCCAAATACCTGCCCTATGATCGATGAAGTAACTGAAAGGTAATATATGACTAACGATTTAATAATTATTAGACTCTGAGCTAAAGTTTGACTTTTGTTTATAAGATTTGGAATAACAAGAATTAAAAGTTTATAGCTATGACCATTTAGTAATAAAAGTTATAATACTATGTTAAGACCAACTCCTTAGTACTACCCTTTAAAGGCTAAGCAAGTCCATAAATAGTTTTATATCTAACACCAAAAAGCGAATAAACATTTCCTCAAAATCACAATCAGAACAAGAGGCCTGGAAAGGTAGCAGAAGAAGACAACTACATAGAGAAGGGAAAAGGAAGCACATAAAACATTGCAGTGGGATTTAACTTAAATATTTCCTTAAAATAACAAAAATAACAAGTGGGATGGAAAGGGAACAGAAGAAGATAACTACAGAAAAGGGAGAGGGGGGAGAGCTTGCTTCAAAAAATTCTGTTTTTCAACAGAAGACAGTGTATTGACTCTTGACAGTGCCTTCCTTCTTTCAATCCCTCCCTAAGTGAGTGGTAAAGCTAATCAGAAGGACAGTGCTTTCGGGTTGTTTATCAAAATTCAAAAGGAATTTGCCTCAGCTGAGGTGAGGCAAAGGGGTAGTGGCACCTGAGTAATCTGTTTTAACTTCTAGTCATAAGATGAACATGTTACACATTCTTTTTTATGAGTGCGATGTACTTTCTTTGCCTTGAGCCTTCAATTATGTTGAAGATACATATAATTTTATTGTACAATGCACTATTTGTAAGGACAAAAATCAGTGTGATCCTGCCTTTCTAGAGACAACATATTCAAGCCTTAATAGGGAAGTAAATAAATAACAAAGCATGCTAACATTCGAATCCTTGTATTAACTAAATGTAAGTCTTGTTAATATGCATCACTCAATGACAGATATGATGCTCACCTCAAAATATTACTAAACTAGACTTTAACTTGGAAAAATGGAAAAACAGAACAGTGACCACAACACATTTTCCTTTGTAATATCATATTCTAATCATAGAAACAGTGGACATACATACTAACATTGCCAGTAACCTCAAAATTGGTCGTGACTTGAAACTTCTAATTTGTATGAATTCCTTCTTGATTTATCACAACTCATCCCTGCTTGAGGTTTCTTCCCCCATGAGTTCTTCAAGAGAAAATTCATCCTCTTCAATTATTTCACCATCTTTCCCATCCCAAGGTTCTGTCTTGACAATGGTAGGAGTACCTTCCAGGGGCAAATTGCCTTTGCCTCCACGTCCAGCTTCTTTCACAAACTCTCTGAGCAAAACAAATTGGTTATATTCCAGTAAGTACTTGCTCGTGAGTGCTTACTATTTAGCATAAAGTTAGAAGAATAGGCTTACATAACATGCTCAAGCTCAAAAGCACTCTTGAGAGGTGCATAAACACCTTTTTTAATGTTCAGTGCCACTAAAGCTGGATAACCATATCCACCAACACCCACATGCTTCTCAAGTTCTGGTTACTTACCTGCAGCCGCCCAGAGATAACTGTCCGAGGCGCAATATTTTTTAGAATTTATCAACAAAGATTTAATAGAACATGCATATAAAGCTATTGCAACATGGGCATTATTAACAAGCAACTTCATATATGAAAAGATTAGTCACTAAGTGAAACTATTAAAGCATAGAAGCTAAGCCGCATAGAAGCTAAGCCAAGAAATTTTTTGTTACTTGCCTATAAGGGCTCCTTTTAAACTTCTATGCAACTGATAATAACTGCTGAAGGTATATGTTTCTCCCTGCAGCCTTGGAATCCAAAATATCAGGAAGGAAGGCAACAAAACAGATAGCAGAAGAACCATATTTCTCTTCCATAACATCCTATGGTGAAGGATTATATTAATCACTTGTTTTCAAATTAAAACTACAACCAAGTTGGCACACTTACTGGACCATATAGCTCTGACACTTCAGGAGGAGCAACATTTGTTTCCAGCTGCTCCAGTGCAAATGATTCAATGGCTGAGGCGGTTCTTGCACCCTCATACGGAATTGGAGTATCTTTATCAGCACTAAACATCAAGATAGTTGGGAATCCTTGAACACTGAACCTGCTCATCAGAGACTGGCAACAACCATCTTGTCACTTGTCAGAATAATAAAAATTGAACTAGAGAATAAACAAAAACATATTCATGCATTCAATAACGCATTTATGAGTCACTAATTCTTATTAATGGTGTAGCAATAAGCTTACCTTCTCAGCATCACAGTCAACGTGACCCAGTTTAACCTTCCCTTTCAAATTATTTGCTGCTTTCTTCCACTCAGGAGCTAATTTTTTGCAATGGCCACACCTTTAACAAGCAAAAGAGGACATTAGATACTATTAGAGCTACAAGTCCAAAAGTAGAAATAGCTTAGGCTCAGCCAGGAAATATATAATGATAAAAGGGCGGTCCGGTGGACAAGGCTCCCACCTAGTGGCTATGGGGAGGGTAGAAAGGCCTGACATAAAATTTTGATTACGGATGTGAGGGTTAATAATAGAATGGAGAGAAAATGCTAAGATAGAGTCCCAAGAAACTAAAGGGGGGGAGGAATGAAGGAGCTTTCAATGAAGAGTTTCAGAGAGAAGGTTTTGGGAGTCACAAATAAATGCTATCAAAGTTTTTTGGTTGTTGTTGTTGAAGCATAGGTGGAACTTACCAAGGTGCAAAAAACTCCACAGTCCAAAGTTCTTTGCTTTTGAGCACCAACTCATCAAAGTTACCAGAGTTTAATTCTACTGAAGCTTTGGTTTCTTCTTTCTTTTCATTTGATGATCCCCCAGATGCTTTTCCATTTAAACGATCCTTCACAAGAGCCTTTACCTGCACATACAGAAAAAATAACATAGTATCAAAAATTTCATTCACTGAAAAGAACATTCCTACAGATCAATTATACCTTCGCAGGTAAACAACAACAACAACCAAGCCCACCTAGTGGGGTCTGGGGAAGGTAGATGTACACAACTTTACCCCTGTAAGAAGAAAGGCTGCTTCCAAGGATTTGAACGTATGCCATCTTAGTCACTAAGCAACAACTTTATCATTGCGCCGAGATTCACCATCCCACCAATCTATTGTATGGGTGCTCCCCAAAATTATTAGGTGGATTATGCTAGATCACCCAACCACGTGTTTGAACAAGATATTGGGCAAACTGAAACAACCACATGTTTTTATAGAGGTGTAAGAAATTGATTTGTTTGCCATGAAACAAAACATCTATCCACTCTACCCTATGCTGAACAAGAGACAAGCAAAAATACTTCTCATACTGATAAATATTACACGTTAAAATTTTTTGGGCAAACTGTTAAAACACTTCCGAAGAGATTCCAACAAACCTGTTTAAGTGCATATTCTGCAATTGGTTTCACATCTCTTGCTCCTTGGTAATCTACTGGAGGCTTTCCAGGTGAAAACACCTTTATAGTTGGAAATCCTCTAATTCCATATTCCTACAAGGAATTAAAAATAGCACAAATCTAAGCATCTCAGAAGAAAATAGATAAACATGTACATCATAATTGAAGAAGCCTATACGGGGTAAATAGATACTATATTTCTTCTTCATCATGCAATTGAAAACAGTGATGGATGTTATGCAAGAGAAAGGTAAAGAAAGAATTTTGACAGAGACATGCTTTCATCTCATGGAAGTAATAAAAGGGAAGAAAAAAATATAACATTATACTCCTTTGTTACTTAATACATGAAGAGTGGGGCTAGAAACTAAATGAAGGAAAAACTTCACACATATAATAATTCTTGCATCTTAGGCTAGTTGAACAAATGCAACTAATGCAGTACAAGCAGTTTTGTATCTGAAATGGCTGAAGTGATGAGGTCCAATTAATCTTATTCCTAGTTTAAAACAGTTCCATAGGGCCATTGATGATGTATAACAAACTAATATGTTGCATCATGTTTAGATCCACAAAAGGTACTTTTGGTGATCATGGTATAGAAAAGTTGAGCTTATAATATTGCACCTTCGTAGTCCAGAACAGATGATAGCATGATGTAAAAGATAAATGCATCATATTCTTCCTTTAACAGATTTCATTAAACATAAAATGTCAGGTAGGAAGCAATGAACAACAAACATCCTGAGCCAGAGACTGGTGAGCATCAGCATCAAGTGCTGCCACAGTAGCCACACCCTTTAAAACAGTGGCTGCCTTCTCCCAAGTGGGAGTTAGAGCCTTACAGTGCCCACACCATGGAGCAAAGAATTCAACAAGAACAATTTTATTTGAATTCAGAACCTGCAATTATTCAGATAGCACCCATAAGACCTGATGCATTACAAACTAGATATAAAGAAAATATGCCTCATAAAAAGGATCCATATGGGTAAAAAAACTGAATTTCATCATGTCACAGCAGAAGATAAATACCTTTGTACACATAAAACATTATAATATGCAATAAAGGAAGAATCTCACTAGCAAAGTAGCAGTAGAATAATATGTCTTGCTTAAGACAAAATTAACCCTATGAAATGCATCTTCATGAAGAAGCAACGACTTAGAGCAAAGAGTGTAAATTTGATGCATGTATAGTTTTTCACGCTATCATCCAACAATGTCTAGGCACATCGTTATACAAGTTATACTTCTTAAGCAGTGGCAGTGATATAAAACTTCTTTATCAGTTTGGCAACACACAATGCATCAAAACTAAATCGTATAAGCAAGATTTATTATACGGATTTTGGGAAGGATTTTAGCGAAATGAAATTAACAAATGTATTATATACATTGCATAAAATCATATTTGTATCTCCATGAATTCATGTACTAAAGAAAGAACTGCTAAATTCAAGCTTATTTAGACAGTGTGCTGTAGGAAGTTAATAACAAAATGGTGCAACAATAGAAACAACACCATTCAAATACATTCATTTCAACCATCAAAACTAAAATTCCAAAAGATCCAATTACGCATACTGGCGACTAAAATGTTAAAATAGTTGTGTATTCTGTTTTTGTATATAATCGATTAACTATATGGTTAATCGATTATCTATGTAATTTTGTACATCATTATCTATGTAATAATGATTAGCTTTTAGTTGCTTTTAGTTGGTTAAATGATAGCTAGCAATATAGTACAGAAAGGGGCATACCCCTTAATCTTTGTATCTCATTCATTTTCATCAATTCATTATTTTCATTTGATTCATAATGAGAATAATTTCTCTCTCATTATCATTCTTTCTTTAGGTTTCTTTAAAGGTTTCTTTCTCATTCATGCATGTCTTTTCTCATCTTTCTTGTTAATCAAGAGAGCTTCTTGCATGCTCCTACCATTTTAACATAAAAAATGCATCCAATATAATAATATTTCTAAAATTATACATAATGCCCAGATGGGTTTCAAGTAAAAATATACCGAATTTGAAGTTTTCAAGCAATACCCATTTGAAAAAAGTTAGCAAATATAATGGGATCACGAATAGAAAGGTCAAAAAATTGAACTTGATTCACCTTGGACTTGAAGTTTGATGGAGTGAGCTGAAGAACGGGTGAAGATGAACCGTAGAGTGCGTATGAAGGGTTAAAATTGAAGAAGATGAAAAACTAAAGTGATAGAACAGCGTAAGATTGAAACTTTATCACCATTCTCTTTCTCTCTCCCGATTTGCACTTTCAAATGCATCAGTTCAGCGCAGGGAAGGACAAAAATAAAAACACCTTCCTACTATTGTGTCAGCCAATAACAAATTGACACGTTAACCTCTTTTGTTTGTAAGGTTTTAGTTGGCTGCTAATACTGTTTTGAAAAATGATTTCTATCATAAAACTTAATTCTGATATATTCTTATTATAAGTGTTTTCATCTTTGATTAATTATATACTGTATGCGTTAATTCTGATTAATTTATTATAACATTCAAATATCTTCAATAATAACATCATAATGTGAAGTTAAATGATAACATAGTTTTTTACCTAATAATACATAAAATTATTATTATATTTAATAGTGCACATGTTAGAAAAATTCATAGTTGTTATAAAAGTTAAATATCTTTAATAATGTCACATTGATGGTGATATGTAAAAATATTTGCAACAATAATGCATAAAAAATATATGCTTCTTTTTTCAAATTCAAACATATAAAAAAAAAAATAGAAGATATCCAAAAGATACCATTCCAGATTATCCATTATCCTTAAGCTCAATATTTAAGTGTGTAACCTATAAAATACATCAAAGTCTGTAAATAAAGCTGGGTTAAATAAATTTGTAATGAAAAAATAGAACCAGTTAAGTTCTCAGTTTCACTCTCTTTGACATTGTAGGCAATAGCAATTTATCAATATTAGAGCTTTGTCAAAGCAATTGTAAGGCATGATTCAAAAAATGACTTCTAGTTTGCCTTGCATGAACTATAATCTTTCTGGTATGTGTTGTTCATAACCATTATTTTACTCAACTACTCAAGTAGTGTCAATACTTAATATGCTTAACCTGATATTTTTAGACCCAACAAAGAACACATTAATAACATTATCTTGTGTAAAAGTACACTTTGAAATTTATGTGCTATTTATTCAATTCTGTGACAAGGAAATCTATAATTTCAAAACTTGTGTAAGGTGCATTCTTCTTTATTATCATTGAAGCTTAAAGACAGATATAAGAGGTTCATATACATCTTGCATTTTCACCCATACATTAATCTGCATGTGTAGAATCATTTCTATACTGTACTACAAGCCTATCTCCTTCCTGATGTTTAAGACTTTCTAACAGTAGTTGCACATCTTTTACATCAGAAAGAGCACCAGCCACTCCATAACTCATGAAGAGAGGAAGGTCATTTGGAATTCTTGTCATGTCATATACTGGAGGAGTTGCCAGTCCATCAAAATTTAACAATCAAAATAAAATAGAAGTATCTTAAACATCATCACACAAAGGATGAAGAATGTGAAGCAAAGGCTAGCAACTGCAGGTCAAATAGCATCTCAGTGCAAATTCTGACTATAATAATTACCTACTTTGCTAGTCTGTTTATCCAATTGAAAAGGCATATCCAGCATATGCAGCCATCTCATCAGCACTGCCGCTTAAAAGAACCATTTTAATAGCACTAGAAATACTAATGGAATTTTTCAGGTGTATGAACAGTAGGTGCATCCTTCATAATTGTTTCAGATGTTTTCACTGTAGCATCTGGCACTTTGGATCTTGTTAGGGGTCTTCTAAGTAACTGCCCCACTCTAGGCTTTATCTTCCCAAGTAATTGCCATCTTCCGGGTTTAATCTGTCCTAGCATTTTCATCTGCTCCCTTTTGAATTTCTTAGTTGCATACCAGATTCCACCTCGCCAACCCAAGCCATACCTGTATATCCGTCATAGCAAAAAC
This sequence comes from Lupinus albus, assembly GCA_009771035.1. Lineage (NCBI taxonomy): Eukaryota > Viridiplantae > Streptophyta > Magnoliopsida > Fabales > Fabaceae > Lupinus > Lupinus albus. Next base: position 13,898,858 of record CM020015.1, read on the forward strand.
TTTAAACTAAAAGGTATTTAAAACGCTTAAACCAATTGATCGTAAACAGATGAGTTATGAAACAACAACATATTAATAGAGGACCATTGGTTATGTTAAACATATACACCAACACTGCATGCAATATTGCACTCCACATCAATGCAATACTCCTACCACTAACTGTAATACCTTCCTAGCATGTTGTAAACATATGCCATATATAAATATAAATAATTTTCCACCGGTTAATGAAGCACTAACACATTTAAAGAGGAAGCTTGTTCATATCAAAATAAGTTTTACACCTCAAGGGTACTATATTTCAAATTCAGAAGCAACACTGTTGAGGAATGATCTATGTCAGAGAGACAGAAAGAGGGCACTAGAGAAAAGAGATGGAATGTGAATGAGGAAAAGGGAGAAAGTAATACTAATAAGCCCCATTCCTCCCACTCCAAAAGTCCTCTTCTCTCTTCACAAACTTATACCTAATATTTATCTTCGCCATCTATTTTCTTTTAACATCAAATTTTAGAATCTCACAGTTAGCATATGGAGAGAAAAAATTGTACTTCATCAAACCACTTCTTCGTCCTTTTAGTTTTACCATCCACGTCCATCTTCACAGTGCATCCATTTTTAAATTTGCTGGCAGTGCCTCTATGCACAGATCAATGTCTGTGCACAACACTTACACATTATACCAAAGCAATGACCCAATTTTGTTTTCAAAATACATAACCTGCTCGGAGGGATTTAGACAAGGGCAGCAGTATGGTATGCAACTTGCTGACTGGTGTTAAAACTTTCATAGAACTTTAAAGATTGAACAAAAAAACAAAAACAAATTTGAAGTAAACCTTTTCAGATGAACGTTGCGCCATAGTTTCAATTGTAGGTGTTATTGTATGAAGAAGAAGCCAGACATTATAAAGGTTTTCAGTCGGAAGAATTGCTTTGTGTATGTCAGGATGGTAAATTCAAACATTTAAAAAATATGACTATTAAAAAATATTTCACTGACAAGCAGAAACCCATTTGATAATATTATGCCTTTCCAACTTCAAAATTACTTTTTTCCTCGTTTTTCTGGAATTTTCTGAAATGAAAACTATGTACTGAACTAGCACATGTATCAAGCAGCCTAATTTCATTCATGTAAACAGTGATAGATCACTTCAAAAAAAGACGGCCAAATGCGAGAGACTCCCATCTAATAGAGTATGTAGGACAGGTGTACATAGTCTTACCCTTACAATATAAATACTAATATCACTAAGGGATAGCACAAGCATAGAGAGTGTATAAAATTCCACGACCACTCAGGAGCACTTTTTAGAGTAGTATTTTATGAAGATAAGTGTCGGAAAGAAGGAACAAACCCGACAATTAAGGTGGTTCCGGCAGTAGCAACACAAGCAGGAATACTGCAACTTCCTCCAGGACCAACAATGTCTCTGATTTCGGAATGTTCAAGGTTAGAATTGTTTTTCATCTGGCAGAAACAGAGAACAGCATAAACTAACAATCAATCAGGTAAAGAATGGAAACAAAATCACATACATATGCAAATATTAGCATTGAAAAATGTGAGATTATGATATCATTTAGAGAATAGACATAATAAGTTATATATAATAGAATTAATATGTTTAAGAAATGAAACCTAAGTGGATGAATAAAGAGATAGTTACAGCAGATTCAATGGATCTAAGCCTTTGATCAATTTTGGATTCATGAAGATGACGTAAGGTGTATCCGAACCAAGCAGTGGCAACGGATGCAATTGAAGTTCCAACTGTAAACACCACACGATGCTTCTCAAAAGTATCCTATTCAATTCAATTCAATTCAATTCAAAATTGATTATATATATTCATAAATAAATCAAAATTGAAGAAGAGATTGATTGAAAGAACGTACCTTGGTCAAAAAATAAGTTTCCTTGACGGCAGCCCATGAATTGCGAGCTTTTCTTTGAACTTTTGGGGATGATAATATTGAACTTCTTAACCGCTCCATAACCTCTTTCTCTCTCTCTCTCTCTCTCTCGCACACTCACTCTTACTGCATTGAAGAGTGCTATTCACAAACAAGTTTCAGTAATTGGAGACTTCAATGAATTTAGTGATATGAATGCATTCACAAGTTCTTAGGAATTGAAATTGTGTACGTACCTGTTACTTGCTGTTCTGCAATTTCAGGCTTTTCTTTTTATATGTGAATAACCTATGGGACCCTTCTTTTCTTTTTTACGCTTTCAATGTGATATCTTTTGAATGAGGAAATTTGATTTTTTTTATTTTATGAAATTGAAGCCATTTATACAATGTTATGAGGTAAGGGTAGTGTGATAGGTTCAATCATCTACGGCATTCCTAAACAGCTCTACTTTCTAGTCTTAATTGGATAGTAATATATTACTTTAATATAATTATACATAATTATTAATCATATAAAAATTTTATTATATATTTATAGATAATTATTAATTATATATGAAATTAATATGTCCGGCAGTAGATTTAACCGTTTAAATTGATTACATTTAATAGAAGACATCTTTCAATTTCATATCTTACTCCACTTTCACAATATTCATTTCATTCTTGAAGGATAAAAAATAAAATATTGATGAACTAAAGGTTTATACTTATTCAAAAACACCATATGTAAATGTGGCAAGACAAATTGAAATGTGAGCCTTCCAAGTCCATTTTTTTCCATCCAAAAAAAATACTTGCATGACAATTGACAAGAGTTGACTCCCTTCCATTCACTTCTATCTACATAGATCGAACTACGTTATAATATTCTCTCATAAACTATGTTTATTGACACAAAAATTATAAGGATTGATATTTAAAGAAAATACTATAGGAACTAAAATCCTAAAAAACAAACAAGAACAAAGACTAAAATATTATCCAAACCTTTTAATAAAAGGTGTTTTATTAAAGAAGGTTAAGCACCACAGGGGAGGGGGTATGATGTTACCAAGAGCATGTAACATAAGTGAAACAAATACCCATTAATCAAATCCCCAAGTCTACCATTTATTAAACAGGGAATAATGTCTTCACCAGAATCATAAAATGCAAATGAATGCCCTTTTGAACCTATGATCTAGGTTACAAGCATAAACAGCAGTGACAAACTGCAATTCATCTGAACATCAGTTTCATATCTTAACAAGGCGAACATCACTCTGACCAAATGCTGTTCCACAAGCAGGACACTTGCGGTGACGGAGCTCTAGATTTCTTTGAATGCATTGACTGCAGAACATATGACAGCACTTCACAATCACAACCTGCCAAAAACATATCAAACTCTTAGGTGTTTATGTTTTAATATGGATTTAGATTCTCTAAGGTGAGAAAAAAACATCCCAAATAAGCTTTCTATTTTCTAAAAAAACCATTATAGTACTTGACACAAGTCAATTAACTCAAAGGAAGGCAAAAACAGTAGTTGGGTAAGTGGCCAATGGTTACCTCCTTTAGACGATCATAACAGACAGTACACTTGATCATGTTCTTGCAAACCTTTAATTCATCTTCGAGCTTTTGTACTGCTTCTTCTCCAGTTTCAGAGCTCAGCTCAGCAATTTGTCTGTTCATTTCCATGAGTTCATCCTCAAGCTTCTTCCGTGAACTCCTGTATCACATAATTGGATTAATTTGAATTGAGCCACTTGAGAGTTTATTTCATAGAAGATAATCATTTCCCCAAAGTTGACTGTCAACCAAATCCATAAAATTAATGCAGATATTATAGAGAGCAAATTTGCACCAAAGTTACCACAATCCAGACATGGCAAAAAGGACAACATACTCAGACTATAGCATTTGCTTTTCACCTTGTCAATTGAATAAATACTCGAGATGGAGTAGTTTGATATTCTGTGTTTGCAAAATACGCAATCTTAGAAACTGCATAATCAGCCAGACTTTGAATTTTCTATTTTTTTGGTATTAAATTAAGATGTTCATTAACTATAGCATGATTTCTGTCAAACTAAGCCACCCTGGAATAATATGATATCCCAATGTAGAATCTTTTTATCAAAACATGTGTCTGATCCAGACTAAAGATAACTAAACTCCTTAGAATTAAAAATACCTTTCACTTTCCAATTCCATTTCCATGGCTTCCACATCTTTCTGAACTTGGTTGTATTCTTTCTCTGAAGAGGAAACATTAGACTTGAGAAACTTCAACTCCTTCTCAGCATCAGCCAATTCCCACTTCGCAAATTCCAGGGTAAGTGCAAGGTGTTTTTCCTCTTGAGTAGATTTCATGGCTTCCGATAGAAGAGCTTTCATCTGCATGATTCAAATTATTATTAGCTCAGTTGGTAGAACTACGTGACATAATTCAAACCCTAGCACCTGCACAATTTTCCACACATCTCTCCCCATCAAAAACTTTGCCTATCAAACAAATTATTGTTTACTACAGTAGCATCTGCTTAGTTTCAGAGGAATATCAAAATAAAATAAAAAACATTAACAAGTAGGGGGGCAGGCAGCGGGGGAAGTCGGACCTGCTCTTCACTGTGTACAATCCTCGTCTTTGAATTTTCTAATGAAGCATTAATTTGCTGAAGTTGCTTTGCCAAGGCCTGCTTCTCAGACAGTAAGGTGCTATGTGCCTGTTTTGTCTTGACGCTCTCTGATACAAGCTGCAATAAGTTTCCAATATGATAACATGAATGAATTATTTCATTAAAGAGCAAATACCAGTTTTTAACAAATGGCACAATTGGCTATGCAAAATAAAGTCATGTTTTGAACAAGATTTTGTCCATGCCAAAATCAATCCGTACAGCACAAGTTCATGATGATGATTTGTCTAGGTACTTTACCAAATTAATCACAAATTTCTAGGTTGGTCCAGAGAAAACTCTATGACATGCAGGCCCCCAGTTCTCCAAAAACCTTCTTAATATTAATTCTATCAAGTGGGACTCACTTATAATTTATATAATTCCTCTTCAGTAATTTGACATTTATCAATGTTTTTTTTTTACAATAACCAAATAGTCTAATTTTTGACAAAAATTCATACAAAACCAGTTCTTCGAAATATTGGCATAATTTTTTGAAATATTAAAATATATTCCTTATCTAAGAAAACAATACCTCAGTTAATATATTAGTGACAAAGTCGGAACATTAAGTTTTCATCAACCTGGTTGGCAAAAGCCTAGATGATAAAAGCATTACAAGAGTAGCTCCATGGAAAATTGGTGAAGATCATAGTAAGGAAGCATTTACTGAGGATAAAAATAAGAAATACCTTAATATTATAGTCATCTCTCTCAGCTACCATCTGCAACAGATGTTGGTTCTGCGTCTGCATATCTTCATATGCTTGACCAATAGTCTGAAAGAGAGTAATCAATTATATTACAAGAAAAGAGAGTTACACCATGCCCATCACTTATGCATTCATCCAGAATGAGGAGGAATATAAGAGTCAAGTCAGATAGGAAACCTCAATTTCAGACATATATGTCTCTGCCTCAGTATCTTTAACTCTAATAGCTTCACTCAACTCCAAAACATCTCTGAAAATGGACAGATAAATGCGGAAATGGCATGTATCAAAGGTTAATAAACAATGTTAGTTTGTAAAATCATTTATTTCATTCATAGAAGACAATCAACATGGGAAAAAACAATTTGCTTCATTCTCACAAGAAAGTATTACCTGAAATCACAGCATTAAATCAAACAATTGATACAACCAAATAAAAAAGTAAAAGAAAAATGTAAGACAATCTTATGATTTAGATCACATATATGTTTCAATTTCCAAATATCATTAGAATGTATATAACATAAATTGAACTATTTTTCCACAAAAAGATGCTGACTTTTTGCGACTTATATATCATTATGGACATCACAACCAGGTTTATAACGTAATTATTTCTACATACGTAGAGTTGTTTCTCTAAAAGTTAACTTTGAATATTATATTTATCACACCGTAAATTTATGTTAATACTTTTCAGTTAAACCTCTAGTCCTCCACCTTTTTCTTTACGGACCATATGGCCACAAGCCTACACCCATAGTTTACTTCCATTTTTTTACCAAGACTAACATCCAACTACTTCAACTCTGGCCTTTGCCAAATGACCACCCTGTAGCATCAACTTTAGAAGTTATCACAGACGAGAACTAGTGGTGCAATACAACAAATATGGTTTCAATTCATTCCTGTGATAAAAACTCGAATGTGGCTCTAGCAGACACGTCATCCTAGTGCATGCAGCAATGCATCTAGAACATCATAGTGTGTCCATGAGCTCTACATAACATGTAACCCATCTTCCCTACACACCTCATTGCCACGTCTCTCCCCAAATAAACAACCACAAATAGATAAAAAAGGTCAATAGATGACATGGTACTAGTCAAGAAAGTTTGGGCTCAAAACTGTACAACTCTATGTAGCCTTTTCTAATTAAATAGATATAAATCAAATCCTTTTTCAAATACAAGAGAGACCACACGAAGTGTCCTAAATTCTAGCCTAGAATATTCTGACACTTGCTAAATATTTACGGCAGGAAAATATAACTATAACCTGCTATATACAGAATTACAGATAATAAACATAAACATAAGAACATGAGGCAAAATAATAATTACAGCCAGGCCTAATAACAACTAGCATCAACAAAATATGGGTCTAAAAAATAAGGATAAAGACAATCCACCTATCCACCAGTTTGTCAATTCAACAAACTCAAAATCAATGTAGGAGTATGCATAAACACAAACCTCTCAGATGCATCCAGCTGGGCCTTCAGGTCCTCTAGTTCAGCTTCTGCGGCAGACAGCCTTTGTTCACAAGCAGCTTCAACTTCATTAGCAGCTTTTACTCTCAACACTAGACTATGTTCATCTAAAGCATTTTTCAGTCCTTCAGCTTGAGAGCGTGCACGTCTTTCAGATTCTCTAATTTCCGCTATAGTGCTGATAGCCAAGTTTTATATATTAAGAACAAATCATTCAAGTAGACAGGGGTGTGGTAGTTTTGAATGCAAAAAAAACTAACAAATCCTTAGATAGTTATGATCTACAAATAAGGGCCCATTTGTTTATATTTTTTACTTTTAAAAAGTTACTTCTGACAAGTATACCCTTGTTTGGTTGGGCCACACTACTACCGGTTATCTAAAAAAGCTGAAATTCAGCTTTTAGGAGAATAAGAACATTTATGACTATTTTTTTTTTGGAGAATCGCTTGTTTAGAATCCTAAACAAATAGGCCATAATAAATGTTTAGCGTAGGTTCAATTTCATAATAAAACATTAACAAATTGGGCATCATGAACGGAAACATAGTAACATACTACAGAAACAATTGTCCCATTCCATACAGTTTCCCTTGCCAAAAGTATTAAAGGTGATGCGAACAATATTAAATGTAGGATTGGCTTAATTGATATAAGCCTTCACCACCCACCATGTGAGAATGAATTAGGACATGAAAGTAAGATTTAAAAAAGAAGAGGCTGAAAATTTTGATACTTCCTATAATTGAAGTTCCTGAAGAAAGAAATGAGTACAAAAGGAACAATGGAACCCTGTATAACATTAAAGCAATAGGAGCAAAAAAGGCAATAAAAGGGAGAGAAACCACAAATCAAGGACTTGCCACACCCAGAATCCTCCCCAACTTTAATATTGAAGGTCAGGAACCATCTCCATCTCACCCTTTCTTCTATTAACAAGCTGATTTAATTATCTTTTATCTAGGAGGGTTTTCCTCTACCTATGGTATGCTGTATGCACAGCAGCCACTACTTTTCATTACTTCATCCACAGAATGCATGTTATCATCAGAAACACAAAGGACACAGCATAGGGTAAAAAGAAGGAAAGGCATCACTAGCATATCAGCATTTACTTTAGAAAAGATTTTATCCGATAAGTTTAAGTATATGAGAGACTCTCCCAACGATCTTAACAACCATAGATTAGCATACCTTTTTTCATAATTCTCATCACCGTGCATGTCACAAATGAGTCCTAACTCCATATTATCCCTCTCTAACTTTTCAATCTGTATAACAAATCCATCTCAATCAGTAATTTGTATAAGATTACTCAATAATTATATTAATATACAATCTATAATACTTCAAAAGTCACAATGTGAAATGTGTTTGAGGATCTTGGAAGCACAGGTGCATATACACATGCATAACTCACAATTAAAGCAAAAGTAAATGTTTCCAGTCAAATTTGACTGAGTCATGTACGTACCCCTGATTTTATAAATAATGGATAATTGGCATGCAGTCAAATTGATAAGCACTGGTACAGAAAAGACACAAGAAAGCTTGAAAGAATACTCAAATTTCCCAAACCAGAATCAGTGATTCTTGGTAGGGTCAATGTGAATAGTAGTTTTATTGAAAGAATGGAAAGATTTACAATAATTGAATTGTACAAAGTGGAGTCCCACGACCCTTCCCTCTGGTTCCTCAACCAGTTCAACTCCTAATTGTGGAGCCCTAATGCCTTATTTATAGACAACCTAACCAACTTAACTACCCAGGGGTATTGTAGGAAAAGACACAAGAAAGCTTGAAAGAATACTCAAATTTCTCAAACCAGAATCAGTGATTCTTGGTAGGGTCAGTGTGAATAGTAGTTTTATTGAAAGAATGGAAAGATTTACAAGAATTGAATTGTACAAAGTGGAGTCCTACGACCCTTCCCTCTGGTTCCTCAACCAGTTCAACTCCTAACTATTTCCCCCCGTTTTCATTAAGCCCCAATGTCTTATTTATAGACAACCTAACCAACTTAACTACCCAGGGGTATTGTAGGAATTCTACTATCACCTAACCAAACTTTTCTCTTCCCCCTCCTAAACACATTTTTTATACTAGGCTTGGGCTTAGCCTTATCACAAATCAATCTCAAATCAGAAAGCATTAAAGGTAAAGAGTGGTGTAGGCTTACCAATGCCTTTAAAGACTTGATTTCCAAATTCTGTTCAGCAGATCTGTTTACAAGGCTTGTAAGTTCGCTTGTCTGCCACAAAATAAAGGAATTAATAATCCTCAATGACAAAAGTAAAGTGTGTTGTCTGTATCTAAGGGAAAGAACTTCTTCCTATAAGTTCTTGCAGTATGCTACAACCAACATGATTTCTCACGTCATGTTGGTGTAAGAAAAAAAATCACAACAATTTATGTGTCTGTTCCCAACAGCTTAAGCTTTTAAGGGAATGGTTTCTTCACATTTGACAACAAAAATTAAGAGCTAAAGACTTGTACTTTATGAAACTCCGATTCCTTAAAAAGGTAAGTAACTATGCTGAAAACATCAGAGTCAAAATAACTGGATATATTTCTGTAAAAGATCTATAACAAAGCAGGTGCGAAAGAAAAGGAAGGGGCACATTATATTGGATCACTTTTTGAGAAGAACCTTCGCACTCAAATATGCTCTGAAATGATTCACTTTTTCACGTACAAATACAGCCTCCTGAGCTGTATCCTTCCATCGCTTCAATTGAGCATCCATCATCCCCATTTCATTAGACAAAGCAGAGGACATCACATGAAACTCGGATTTGATATCCTTTCTCCCTGAAACATGTAATACTGTCAGAAACTAGAAGATCCAATCATATTATCCGCAATTCTAAACATAGAACAGGTGATAGGATGACCAGTATCCTGTATAGCCTCTTCCATCTTCATTTCAAGATCATTCTTTTCGATAGTACACTTCTGCAATTGAAGCTCTAGCTCTTCAATCTTATAGTCAGAGTTGTCCCTGGTACGCCTTGCAGTATCAGCAGACTCCAATTTCAAATTTAGTTCTTTCTCCCATTTTGTAACATGAACACTTCCAGCCTGAAGTTGAATTAAGTTGAGAAAGGGGAAAAATATACCATTACAACCAAACTGCTGCACACATCTAAGAATAAAATGAAATCACTATTGACCTTCAGAGACTCTGTCAACATTTTATACCGTTCCAATTCGGTATTCCAATGTTGAAGTTGATCATTTGCCAAAGAGTATATTCGGGAAGAGTGTACATACTTGTCATCATTCAGTTCATTCTGTGAATAAACATTCATGAAAGAAACATTTACATGGAACTTGGGGGTGGATTCATCTTAATAATTCAAGAAAATGTGACAACAGTATTATAGATAATAAGATCACCCACAGCAACAAACCTGAAGATCTTGTAATTGCTTTGTCAAAATTTGATTGTCTTCCCGTGCATCTTGAAGTTCAGAAAGACGACCAGCAACCACTATCTGTGACATTATGTGAGCATTTATCTTCATTAGATAAAGAAAAAAGACAAGGGAACGACAGAAGGAAAGAAAACCACACAACAAACCTTGGATTCTTCAATTGATTCCTTCAACTCACGTGAACTCGTAGTCCTCTCTACAGGCTTTTCAGGAGACAGGTTCCCATTCACTGCATTTGAATTGTGGGAACGCATCCCTGCTGCTGAATCCTTTTGCATTTTCAGATTGACTAGTTTCCTTCTACACTCTTCAAGTTCAGTCAAGCTCTCATCAAGCTCACCTTTCAATATGTAGAGAAGAAACTCTCAAGGAACATATATATAAAGTCTTATTATTCCCACTAGGTGGAGTCAGCTACATGGATCAAATGACATCACAACACTTTATAATAAATCATGTCCATTGATAAACCATTGATATTTAAATCTTTCTTAATTGTTTCGCTTATATTTTTTCTTAGTCTCCCTCTGCCTCTAGTAATTTGACTATCATCCATCTGATCATACACATGCCCAAACCACCGAAGGCAAGCCTCTACCATATTTTCTACATTAGATGTTGCTACCCCAATATATCTCTAATGCATTCATTACTAATCATGTCTTGTCTAATGTGTCCACTCATTCAATACGAGATACTCATCTCTAATGCATAAATCTAAGACAATTTAGGAAGTTATTAAATTCTTCAACTTCAGCAGCAAGAAATACAAGGAACAAGGATGAGTCTTGTCATATCTGTTCCTAATTGATTATATGCAGACCAATTTAATCCTATAATTTCCTTGCTAGTTTTACTTAAATTACTCAATTTTCTAGTGGCATAATTACAATTCTCTCCCTACTCAACACATGGTTGAAGTAGGAATGGCAACGGGGCGGATCAGGGTCGGGTTTGTACATACTCAAACCCGAAATTCAAAACCCGAACCCGAACTCAATGGGGTTGAAAATAAAGGTATCATCCCCGAACCCGACGGAAAACCCGAAAATAATGAATGTACTCAAGGAGAATTATGGTATCATTTCTATTTTCTCTTGTTTTATTTCATTTCTTTTATGTTTGAAGAGCCAATAGTATATAAAGTCAAATTAAAAATTAAGAAAATGAATACATGATAGAACTTTCAATTACAAATTGAATTACATTACTTTGGGGCGGATCTTAGCTCTATCAAACCCGAACCCGAAAATTAAATCGGGTAAAACCCGAACTCAATCACATCGGATTTTCCCCGTTAAATTCGGGTTAGGTTCGGACGGGTACCACTTGAAACAACCACATGTTAGGTTATAAAATTCCATTTTTGGAACACCAATACCCCTAATTAGAATAGATTAAATGAATTAACTAATATGGAAAAATATCAATTCCAACAATTAAAAATTAAAACTTAATAAAAATTATAATAAAAAAATAAATCCACTCAAATCCTACCAAATTTAAGTGAGTTTCTATGTATATACTGCTAAAACCAGAAGTATTTCAAAATCAAATGAATTATGTTTTATAGATTTCCAAAAAAATTACAAAATATTTCATTACAGACAAACTCTAACAAAAAAAATTCCATCTTCAGTAGTTTTTAAACATGAGTAGGTCGCTCAAAATTGCATGCCTATTTGTTACCAATATTAAACGATAATCCCCAGTACTGAGTGATGATCAAATCAAAGTAATACTCTGCTTCTACTTAACATCAGATTCAGTGGATAATAAGTTTCCCAATTTCACTTTAGAAATACCTTTGATTTATCTTATGAAATAGTGCAATTCATCTACCAATAAGATGTGCCAAATAAACAATTTTCTGAATATATAAACTAACCAATCATCAAAGCAACAAGAAACCAACAACAATTTGCCCAAGACAGATTCATTTAGAAATTATAGCAGAAAGACATACCAGAGAAAATTTTAGAGTAAAACCTCAATTTGGTTCTCGAAAGATTTTCAAAACATCAAATTATTCCTCCAAAGATTATTACATCAATCTGGATTGAACGATACTTGCTGACATCAAAATAGTACAAAAGTTACTGAATACTAGGAGCAAATTAATGTCATGCATTACTTTGATGTCATTAACCTTCGGATGACAAAATTAGTATTCCAGAAATCATTTTCAAGGACATACAATTAAAAAATTACCATCATGAAACACAGGAAAACATTCTTCTTTCAACTAGGCAATGCTAACCATTTAGAAACCATTGCAAATGACAATAAACATCACCAAAAAACTTCAAAATGACTTGTTATTTGAAGATTCACAATAACTGAAGTAGTTAAAGCAGAGAAGAAAAAGAAACATTTCAAAAGACCTGTAAGGTGTTTAATGTCAGCTTGATCTTGTAAGTTCCCACTAATATAATTTTGAATACCAGCAGCATACTCTTTATGCATCGCATTAAGAGCATCAATCACTTCACGTAAATTATATGCATCCTCATTCATCATATCGTCAACCTTAGACATTTGGATAATAAGATCTGCACACCCAACAATAAGTAAGCAAAACGGATCATTTATACAAATTACCTTAAAAGAATCCAACATAAATGATAGCTGGAAGAAAAATGTCAATTCAATGATTAATAAAAACAATATAACTCAACATTCAGAAGCACATTAAATGTTTCTGACCTTCTGAAGATAAATCTCCATGCAAAACCTGGGCTATACTGCCAATTTTTTCTCTCTGAGCATCAATAGTATCTTGAAGGAGTTTCAACAACTCCAATGTAGATGACTGACGCAAGGAAAGAGCTTCCTCAACATAATTAACAATCTCATCATTACAGCTTCCTTCAACACAATCTTTCTGGATTAAATTGCAAAGAAATATATCCTCCACGGGACACAAGGGAAGTGAACCTAGAGAGCATGTCAAGTCAGTCTCTTAGATTTTCTCAATACTGCATGAACGAATTTGGAGGATGACAATATATTTGATATAATAAAAATCAAATACCTTGAGGATTATCAGGGTTAACCAAAGTTCTCAATGCATCCAGGCCTCTCCCAGCTTGTATACCAAGAAGAACTAGATCATTAACTAACTAGAAAAACAAATAAGAAAGTCAAACCAAAGTGTGTTACCAACAGAAATATAACAAAAGGCGCCTTCCCTTCTACACACCTATACACCTTTCACATGGCAGCCAGAACATGCACTACTTTTTATGGAAGCAGTACTTTGAAAGGGGGAAAATAAATTAACTAATTGGAGATGAAAGGAAAAGTAAACAAGTGCGTGATTATAAGGAATAACCTGAATCCAGCATTGGTTCACTGCAATTAACAAGTCATCATAAGCCTTTTGTCTTTCTTTTAGATTTTTAATTTTTTCTTCAAGATCTTGCAAATTATGTTTTTGGGTGTTTGTTTGTTGAACAAGGTGCTTATGGACCTCTACGACTCCTGCATCGACCTGTGGAGAGAATAAAAATTCTCCATTATGCAAGTAAAACATATAAATAGTTCAATACCAAAAAATCACATTGCCACACAGATAGAGTTGTCATACTCAGTGATAAACAAGAAACCAAACAGTGCTTCTTTTAAACATCTAAAATTCAACCTAAGCACCACAATGTAAATGGGAAAAATATCCTACACCAAACACACTCGCACTTTTTAAAATTAAAAAAATGGATGATTCTCAGTGTAAAGAAACATTTCCCCTCCACACAAAAAAATTAAGCACTATAATGTAAGTGTAACTAAAGGGCGGCCTATTGTACAAAGCTCCACCTAGTAGAGTCTGTGAATGGTAGATGTACACAGCCTTACCCTCACGTGAGAAACTGTTTCCAGGATTTGAATCACGACACAGGCAAACAACCTTAACTTTGCGCCGATACTCACCCTCCAATGTAAGTGTAACTAATCAGAATTAATTATTGCAACTGTTGACAAGCCCTAGATAGCAGCAAGTAGTGATCACCAAGCACAATAAAATTGATAATTCACCCCTTATTTTATGAAAATAACAAAAATTGACGACCAATTCAACGCAAACACTGAAATTCACAACTAGATAATCACTGCAACAGAAAATATAAAGAAGCAACACAATCAGTGACTTATAAATAGAGATGGAGAGAAAGGGATTACGTTTTTGTTATTTGTGGAGTTTCTGGGCGTGCGGTGAGGCCTCTTCTGTTCGGGTTCGTTATCGTCGGAATTTTCCATTACGATTCTGAAATTATGAACAAAACCAAACACGGCATTAGGAACAGCTTTTCATGAAGAAAAAAAAACCAAAGCTCGTTTCATTTATGAGTTATAAGAAGAAAAAGTTAAGTAAGTTTAGAAGAGAGAGAGAGAGAGAAAATAAAAGAGAACTCACACACTAAAACTGCTCTACTATTTTTCCTCTTTTTTAATTCCTCGGAGGGTTGAAATTTATATTGTTGGAAAAATAATCCTCAACATGTAAAAAAAATTATTCAGTGATATTGTATGATTTTTATACATTATTATTACATCATCCACTATTCGTGTTTTTTTTTTACTGTGAGTGATTCTTTGAAAATGATGAATGATGTAATGAGTTTTTATATTACACCCTAAAAATCAAATGATAGAAGGTTGTGTGATGTGTGGAAGTAAAATTTATCTTACCAACATTAATTAGGTCAAAGATTGTTTTATCATGAATCTACAAAAATTGATCAAAATAGTAAAAATGTAAATATAATTCAGAGGTATTAGATTATAGGTAACAATTTATTGTATTCCATCATGCTCACTTGCATGAGTAAGAATGTTAGGGCTTTTTTACTTACAATGCATGAGCTTGTTGGAGGTGAGAATTTGACAACTAGCAAGCATTAATTTAAGGGCTAGAGTTTAATATTCTATTCTTCATATGCAACATTATTACTCTTTCTGATCTCCATGCATAAATTTACTATCACTTCATAAATTTAATTATCATTACAGTAATTATTTTCTCTAGTGAAGCTTTTAGCAACTTGAGGATGTGAACTCAAATGTGTATCTATATCTATATAAATATATAAAGCTAAAATAAGATGTAATTATTACTATGGAGTAATTTATATTCTCTATTTTGTCCATACTATTAACAAATATTTATAATATAATTTTCATTGCAAAATAAGGGTTAAAAAGAGTTTATCGTAATTTCTAACTTAAAGTTTCTAGAAATTATGAGGAAGTGGCCTCTGTGAGAGAGAAAAAACCATTAATATTACCATTATTAGAGAAAATCTAATTCTTAATTTTAGATGTCACTTATGGAGATATTTTACAAGTTACTAATACATATTTAGAGTAGTTTGGGATGTGAGTATGATATTTTATATCTTTCACTTTCACAACAAAAATATATAAAAATGAATATTTAATACCAAAAAACAAAAATATGGATTTAAGAGATATGAAATACATATCGACATGCTAATAATCATTAAATCCAATGAATAAGTGCAATTATAATTTAATGTTGCAAAATTAGATTTTATAGACTCTTATGGTTGGTAAAAAAAACTTTAATAATCAAATAAATTGCTAAAGGAATTAAATTATATGCATTTAATATATATATTAAATGTTTTGAAAATACTTTAATTATTTTCTTATTATAAAATCACTAAAAGAATTGTTTGGAGAATTTTTACATGTAAAGATTTTAACCATGAGTGAAAAATTATATAGTTGTTACTTGTTAAGATTTGAACTCAAATGTTCACATTTATATCTAGTAACCCTACTAACTTTAAAAATAATATTGAGTTTAAATAATTGAAAGAATAAATTACACTGACATCTCTTGAGTTTTAGTGAAATTACACAAATTACATCTCCATTGTTTACACATACGAACACCCCTAATTTATATATATACATCACGCTAACCACCAATCTGTGAGAAATAAATGTGATTTTTTAAATAAAAAATGGTAATAAATGTAATTAAGTTAAACAAAATATGATATATTGTGAAGACAAATCAAAATATGATATATTGTGAAGACAAATCAAAATAGTATATGAATTAATACATTTTAATTATTTTTGGTTCATTACAAAGTGCATCAATAATTATAAGGTAATATTATTTAAATCACTCTTATACTATATTATAACAAACAAAAAATAATGAAAATTTATTGACTCATATACTATTTAACTTGTTTCCATAATATACCATATTATGTTTAACTTAATTACATATATCACATTTTTTGTTTAAAAAATCAAACTTGTTTCTCATGCAGAGTGGTAAGTGTAATGTATGTTTATAAATTAAGGATTTTTTGTATGTATAAAAAATGGAGAGTCAGTTTGCGTAATTTCACTAAAACTCATAGGGTGTCAGTGTAATTTAATATAATTTAAAATAATTTTTTTATTGAAATAGAATTGTAAGAGGACATGATGTAATTTATTTTTCTTCCTTATTAGAATTAACATTAATAATCATCTTAATATTTAATGATTAAATAAATATTTAAGAAAAATATAAATATATTTTTATAGTAATTGTTGCAAAATATTATAAGTGTTTAATATTACGCTTTTTTAATAATTAGAAAGATTACTGGAAAAAATGTAAGGAGAATTTAGAATTATTCTAATTTAAAAAATATATTTATCGTAAAAAAATTGAAATAAAATATACTTATAAAATAACAACAATCAATTTTTAATCATAGTATGTGAGGTCAATTATCTAAATCGAATGATGTCATAATATAAATAGAAAATACTTATAAAAGGAATTAAACGTAAATACTAAATAGTTGGTGGACAATATTAAATGAATTTAATATATTTGTATTGTAATTGGTTCGAAAATATGGTAAGTATTTGATATATTTTTTATTTACTAATTAAAAATAATATTTTTTGAATTTAGAATAAATTTAATTGCAATCTAAATAATAATGTTGAGAAGGATGAGTGTGGCACATATTAGAATCATTAAAAAATACGTAAAGAGCAATGTTTTTTTTAGGATAACCATTTTTGTGTATTGGTGTATTCTCTCCTTTCATATGATTAAATATAATAATAGTTATAATATTTAATAAATAGTTGAAGGAAAAATTAAATGAATTTAATATATTCTTAATAATATATTTTTTGAAAATTTAGTAAGTATTTAATATTTTATTTATTAAATAATTATAAATACTATTGGAAAAATTTATTAGGAAAATTTAGAATAATTTTAATTTCAACTTAATTAAATATGCATGGATGGACGAGTGTATAAATGATGAAAAATAACATATATTCTTATAAAATTAACTTATAAATCATCATATACATAAATGTTGAGAGTGATGATAAAATATATAAATTATGGGTACCATAAAAATAACTTATGAGTGATGAAACTATGGGTACCATATATTCCTTTATAATATTTTATATATACCATGTTTTTTATTTTTAAGATTATATATTATTTATTTTATTATTATTCCTAATAAATTTTAGTAATAAAACTAGAATTATAAATTTATTATATATAGATCTCATTATCTATATTATAATTATTTTTATATATTAATTATTATAAAATATATAATTAATTACTTACAAATAATTCCTAGTCACATACGTACCAATAAATAGAGCAGAAAGTAAACATTATCCCTATATGTCTCACATAGGTACCATGTATGATGTTCCTTGCAATTATCCCTATATGTGCTGTGGGATTTTATTTAATGTTTGGGAAAACTTTATAAAAACACCATAAATTTCATTTCTTTTATAAATTTATATCAGGAATTATTTTTTTCGTAATTATCTCTTAAACTTTAAGTATTGATAAAATTTATATTTGCATAAACATATGTTAAATTAAAAGCAATAGAACTTAGATCTCATAAGAAAAAATGACAGGGATGAAGGAATAGCATTTTGTGCTTCATTGCTTGCACCAGGGTTAGTTTTATCATCTTACTAGTATATTTGCAAGTTGAGTTTTGGGCGAGAATATAAGGGAAATGGAAGACTTGAGAATAATAAAATACACAATTGAAATAATTCTTAATTTTTTATATTTCTCTTTCGCCCCCTCCAAAATTTAACTCACAAACAAACCCTTAGGATACATTTACGAGTTAAATTTTGAAAGGGAAATATGAGAAATTGAAGACTTCAAATCCATAAAATATATATGTAAGATGACTCGAATTTTAATAATTAATGGGGAGAAAATTATCAGCTTCATTGTCATTGTCTATTGTGTAAATTTCAAGTTCTCATATGGCATACCATTTTGTAGAAAACACTTGGTGCCCCATCAAGAAAAATTAGTGGGACATGAATAATTTATCATGGATTATTCATTGTCTTTATGTTTTATAAAGTGAGATAATGAAGAATATATATGAGAAATTAAAAAGGTCGAAGATGATCCATCGATTTTAAGTCCGATGCACATGGTTGGTTTGATGTTTTGAGCGACTATCAGTGTAGGCCGAAGATGATCCATCGATTTTATAGCCCATGATGAAAATACCTTATTAGGGTTTAGAGGAGAGCACATGTATAAACAATATTGGTTTCTCTTTATTCTTAACCACACGAAATTTACCCAATGAGGATCATCAAAACTCACAAGATGTAGTCATGAAAACCTAGTGCTTGAGGAGATCGAAATCAATACAATTATGGTCAATATAGGTGTGTAACTTTACATTATCGTCTTGATGTATATATGATATGTAAATTGATCTGATGTATGATATATATCAGAGTCAGTATATATATCTTAAGGAGTCGTGATTCGAGATTTAAAACAAATAATTTTAGGGATTTTATAAATCTTGTTCGAGGAAACTCTTTAATCCATTTTTAATTATAATGAGGATTTTACCTAACAAAACTCGTTATGAATCGTAGGGTGTAAGCGAAAACCTAGTCTTCGTGGAGATTGAGATCAAGGTGAAGATTCGTGTATAGCTTTACATAATTACATCTAACATATTTGATTCAAAAAATTTATATATATCACATAAATTGATTCCTAAAGCTTGTATTATACTCACCATACATGACTTTTCTTTGTTATTAGTTGATATACATGAGTTAAAAGAGTCGTTTTAGAAATTGTGATTTAGGGCTTGAATTTAGAAGTTTTTAAATGCAACTGATGATGATGATATTGAATATGTTGATTTTATAAAAATTGACATAAATGATGATAGGGATTTTATAAACATTGATTGAGGAAACACTCTAATCCACTTTTAACCGCAAGAACTTTATCCATTGAGGCTCATTTGATATTGAAGAATGAAGGCGAGAGCATAGTCCAAAACGAGATTAAAATCAATACAAACATGGTTAATATAGGTGTGTAACTTTACACAATTATCCAAGTATATTTGATGTTCTAATTTATATGTGACACACAAATCCATTCCTTTGGTATAGTGTCAAGATAATGACATAAAAAGGCAATTTTTAAGTTGTGATTTGGAATCAGAATTTAGTCCTTTTTATGTAATTATTTGTGATTTTGAATAGGCTGGCTTCCTTAAAATTAAAAGAAATGATGTTAAGAACTTTATAAATATTATTTAGAGAAACTCAATGTCAAAACCATCTCAAGGGGTACATTAAAAATTCGAAAGTATTAAACTATTTTAGTACATTTGGTTAGTGGGAAGTGTTTGTTTGCTATAACTTATTTGACTTGTTAAGGATATCTTTTGATTTTGAGCATGGTAAGATATTTCATAATATAATCATGTGGTTGTATATTATTATTTTGTGTTTATGCTGTTATATGCTTGCCTGATTTGATAAACTTACTAACTATTAATAGATATGAATATATGATTATGGAATGATATATATAGCTCTCGAATCATATTGGTCTATACTCACTTATAAAGCAAGATATCCACTTTTGGAGGTGCATTTTGGTTATTCCTACTTTACAGATTATATCAGTCATTCTTTCATAGTTGGGGTGTTGTTTTTATGCCATACTATTAAAGTTACGAGTTTCATCTATGTTATTAATAATTAATGTGACAAGAATACATTACATCAATAAAGGAGAAAATTATCAGCTTCATTGTCATTGTCTAATGTTTGAGATAGGTAAATTTCAAGTTCTCATCCCATCACAATAAAAAATAGTTGTTACCTAGAGTCACTTTTAAATAAATAAGTTTTCATATCATCTCTTCCAATTAGTGTTGCCCAAGTGTAATTTGGTTTTCCTATGATATGCCACCATCAATTAATAATGTTTTCTTTTATAAAACAGGTTAATATTCACCCATTTTGAAGGTGAAAATTTCCAAGGTGGAACAATTGATTTTGGACTTGTACTTATTAAGATCAATACAAGTAAGTATTCTAAATTCATATGACGTCTCACTTAATTCTTATATTTTGGCTCCAAAGATAATAGTTATTTTGAAATGAAATGGTATTAAAGCATGTGCTAATGTTGAGAGACATGAATACAACATAATATCAGTCACGTATAGAGTATGATGATAACTTATGAAGGGTCAGAAAGATTTTATCACAGATGTGAACATTTAAATTTGTGGTATATGTGGGTATGAAATAACCAAAGATCCATGCTAGATATTACATATCAAACATAGGATCAGATATATGGTTATATCTACAGGTTTAACTGTGCTTCAAACCCAATATCAAATATTTGTTGGGGAAGCTGAAGTAAACAAAGTTGTTCTTTGCCACAGTATGGTTAAACAACTATTATACTTGGTTAAGTTCAAATCCACCATAACATCTCATATAGTATACCACAATTTGTGTCTCCATTTACTTTAGTTCACAAACATAGGGGCACATATTTTTGGGTACAGGAGATGTTATTGCTTCAAAACCAAAACTCCAAGCAAAAGCTAAAACAGTTAATTCACATCTAAAATGCAATGCATAGTAAACAATGAAATACAATGCAGAATGTAATGTTTTCTATCATGATCTGATTTGTGTAGAGAAGAAACAAAAAAAATGTAAGTGGTAAGAAAAGTAGATCCAAAAAAAGAGAGAATAAGAAGTGTGAGATAATGCTAGAGATATAGGATTCATTTCCAAATAACTTACAATAACAGAAGGAACCTTCATTGGTCACATACAACATATAACCAGATATGGTCATGGCTATTCTACAACATCATAATCATAATCATAATCTAGTAACAAAATATAAATTTTGTTTTTTTCTTCAATTTTTGGCTTTAACAGAGCGAAATTGAAAAATTAAATAAGAAAAGGAAATCTCTTCAAGCATCAACCCCATAAAGCACTTTTTCCGAGAAAATCAGATAGTAAATTTCAACGGATGATTATACCAGAATCATGAAATTCCTCTAAGTCAGAGGCACAAGGCGGTGGCTAGAAGTTCATCGGCATTGAAATCGCCGCCGTCACCGTTGTCATCCTCCGGTGGAGGGAGGTTGAGATCGAACGACATAGGTTGCCGGAACGAGGAGGTGAGCACGCAATCCTCATCATCGATCACCGACGACGAAGAATCGCAATCGCTATGACAATCGTCGACGGAAACCGGATCAACAAGTCTCCGGTGATGGATCGCGATCGATGATGACGGAACCCTAGGTCCGCTGAACGACTCGACGGTGCTGCTCATGCCGCTGCTGGTAGGGCGGTTGACCGGTTCAGTGAACCGGTGACCACGGCGGTTTTCGAGACCTCGGTTATAGATTGCGATTTGGGAAGGGTTTGAGGAAGAAAAAGGGAAATTGGTTTTGGCTCTAGGTCCTCGAAAGGATCGAGCGGCTGCATCGTAAGCTCGTGCAGCGTCTTCGGCGGAATCGAAGGTTCCTAACCAGACACGTGCTTTCTTCCATGGATCTCTTATCTCTGCGGCGAATCGACCCCATGGTCGCTTCCTTACGCCGCGGAATCGCGTTTCCTTGATAGGGTTTGTGGATTCGGTTGGTGGTGGTGGAACGGCGTCGTTTGGTGTTGTTGGATCTGCGTTTCTGACACGGTGGCGCATGGGTGGTTGAATATGAAGAACGATAAGAATAATAATAAGAAGGTGATGATGGTAAAGGTTGAAACTTTTTGTGGAATAGAGGCCACCCACAAACACCAGCCACCACCTCCTTTAAGCCCAATTCTTAATCTTGTTTCTTCTCCATCTATCTTTTCCTTTTTCTCTTTCTCTCTCTTTCTTTTCTTTTGAAACACAATTTGTTCTGTTTTGTTTTATTATTACACAAACCCTCTCTTTCTCACACACTGGAATGATAGTTTTTTTGGGGTCCCATGTGGTTTTGCCTAATTTGCTCATATAGATTATATTAAGTCAAATGACAGTTATACCCTTGATCTTTGGATTAGGAAGTGGAATTGAGAGGAGTAGGAGTGGTATTTGGGGAGCTTATTTGATGTGTATATGTGGTTATGTTGTATGTGCAGCTAATGTGAGATTGAGGGGGAGCCATGGGTAAGGGATATGAGCATAAGTTATAAGTTGTCTATGCCATTTTTTTATGTCATTTTTATGTGTCACCAATTACAAACTCATATTTATGTTTTGTTAACTTTTGGTTAGTTATTATGGTGCGACTTTAATTAACGTGTCAATTTATAATTAGTGGCACATAGAAGTGACATAAAGAATTTGTGATTTGGTTTACATGGAGATATTAGACATAAGGGACATGGTTGTTGAGTTGTTGTAATGATTATTGTTATTGTCCTTATGACCGTTGCGATTTGTGTTTTGCAAAATAAAGATCTCATAATTTGAGATTGTATTTCGAGACAAGTTGTCTATTTTTGCATTAAGTTGGTTTAAGGATTAGATTTTCTTTCCATGAACATAATTAATTTCATTATCATAAGCACATTTATATGATGTTGATTTAAGTTTTTAAGATAGTATAAATTGTCCATTATTAGATAGTATGGTTATACTTTTCAATCGAAATATTTATGAGATAGATTGGAGTCTTTTTTATGCATCAAAGATGTAACTTGGCCAATTGTGAGAAACTAATTCATTTTAATATAGACATCATTATTGTCAGAAAACTCTCTTCCAATGAAGTTTATATATAAATAGATTCAATCAACCCATCATTTACCTAGGAAAAAATAGACATCATTTTTTTCCCTTATTTGTTCATACTTTTCTGTATTTTCTTCTCTTGTGTTGTAGTGGTTGTGGAGTATTTCCATTGAGGCAAAAATGTTAAGAAATACAATTATTATTTTGATTTTGTAAATATCCTATAACGATCCAATGATATAATTGAGTTAGGTGTAGACATAGCTTCCCATCACCAAACATGCACTATGTCATTCAAAGTCAATTATTAAGAATAAATTATTAAGAAATGTTTATATGAATGTTTTCCATAGATAAAATATCTTATGGCATTCATGAGTTAGGATTGTGGACTGTTTAACATAAACGCCCATGCACAAGTTCCACATATATCAGCAAGGCCACTCATTTTTTTTATAAGCACAAAGGCCACTCAACCTATTTAGGCCTTGTTAAATGGGAGGCCTAAAGTATACACATTTTAGTAACATGTCATGATATTCTGTTTTGCAAAGGTGGTTTCAATACGAGGGAGTAGTAGGTAGGAAGAGCAATTTATTGAAGATAACATGTAAATGTTGAGAACATGTTGAAACAAAAGAATAAGACATAAGTCTTTTCTAGATGCGTTCAAGAGTTGAGAGATCTATATATTTTAATCTATCATGGCTAATATAAGAAGTTCTAATCACTTAAGAGTTGAGTGCATCTATATATTTATTCTTCCTAATAAAGAAGCCTAAGCAACAAGTTTAACACACCACCCATATTTTCCTTTAAAACAACTAAACAAAGACCATAAAAGTTTTAGTTAAATATTGTCAATAAGATAATAATAAAATAAATAACATCAACACAAAACCATTTAATTAAGTAATGTTGTATTCTTCTTGGACAACCTTTTTCCTAGTTTTATTTTATTTTTCCAATTTTTTCTCTTATTTGTTAACAATGATATAAACCAGTAGTGTAAGATCTCATTAGATCCTCAGATAACTAAAATATCAAGACTTCGATTTCTTTGAGAGATACTTGTTGAGAGAGAGACATATAATCGGAAAGATATTAGTTCATCAACAAAAAAAATGTAAGAGAATAACCTTAGTAGTACCAATAAAAATGTTATAAGCTAGCCCTTTGAGCTTACAAACTAAGAAAACTCTAGTATGTTCAATTATGCATAGTTTCTATAGCAAAAGAAACAAAGATATAAGAATCCAGTCAATCCTCATAATTTCAACATGCCATCATAAAATGAAAGTTTATGGATCCGTAGAGAAGGAAAAAAAATATCAATAATGAATTTGGTACCTCTTAAAAATGGGGTAAAAACTTGCAGTTGATTTTTTCATATTCCTGAATTTTGTGCTTCCATTTTAAGTATGCACCAAAAAAGAAGTAAAAGTCACAAACTTTCAACCTGCATCTTATTGAGCACAAAAAATGCCTCATATCCCCACAAGCAAGTGGTTGTCACAAAAACCTCTTATTAAACTATCCAACTCCACAGAATTGCAGGTGAAAAGGGGAACAGGAGGTACCTATAATATGTTGTTTGTCCTTAAAATATGGAAAAATGTCCCCAAAAAAATAACAAACTTGGAAGTATGTAAATTAGGACTCTGAGGTTGCTGGGAAGGATTCTGGTGTATTAGAATCAACTTGTTTCGATGAATCTTCGGTAGCTTTTGTATCAGAGTGTTGAACCTTGTCATTTGATAATTTAGATATAGATGTCTCAGGTGGTTGGACGGTTGATAAAACTCTTGAACTACTAATCAGAGATGTATCAGGTACAGAGAAAGCGTGTGAGGAGGTCAAGCCATAGCTTTGAGGAATTGCCAAAATTGGATGATCAAATTTGCATGTTGGACCAAACTTGCATATTCCAGAGAGTCTATAATAAGAACATATTGCATGCCCCTGCAACAAAACAAAGTAGCAATAAGGAATCAAAATAATTAGAGACCTTTTATAGCCAATATAGAAACTATTAATATGTTCATAAAATATTAGTGATGATAATATGAATAAAATCGTTTGAATTACTACTAGCACTAAGCAGAAACTGAACTTACAGGTCTGACAGGAAGGCCAAGTGGATTCATCAATGATTGAGCAATTCTTTCTTTTGGGTGGTGGTACTTGCAATCAAATCCATATTTGCAGGTACCAGTGCTCATAAAGTATTTACATTCTGGCTGTCCAGGTCTCTCTGGGAGAGCTGGACTTATTACCTGACCACCAAGAAGTGGTTCACCGAGGTTCATGGTATCGTAAACAAAATTAGATCCAAGAAAACCGGTAGTTATTGCACCGCTCATACTTCCCTAATATGAGAAAGAAAAACAAAGTCAAAACAAAAAAAATTCAATCTAATTTGATTTAATGTACCAATGACAGTACGTGATAACCAAAATCGAACATAATTAATTATCAGTTTATCACCGAAGATACAAGATGCTATGAAGAGCTTTTTCCTAAAGGACAAAGCACATTCTGCTTCAGATATTAAAGTCTCTGAATGTCAAATGCATTTGGAAATCAATAAACAAATAAATGAGGAGCTTAAGGAATAACATAAATGTCATGCACAAATTACTTTCTGTATAAAGTCTCTTGCAATGTCTATGACAACTAATAGTAAACGATGGTGACAAAATTTCCTAATCTTCATGCATATACTTATCTAGATATATCAGACAAAAAAACTCACTGTTCTTCCAAGTAAGTTATTAACAGCTAATGCTACATACATTTATCCAAAACTTACGTGTATGTGATCTTTCATGGTGAGAAAACATACCAGTGACCATCACAAACAATGATAGGATACCACTGTACGGAAGAAAATAATAAAGACTAGAGCATACGGCAAATACATATACTAACTAGGAAATTCAACAGCCTTAACTGACCATGTAGGTATTCCAGTTCTGTGCAGGTATAATGCCTTGTGGAGAAGACAGAAAAGGAGGCACATAAGATTGAATGCCCTGCCCAGATAAATATGACATTCTTGGTAATTGCCATGCAGAAATCCCACCAACATATGGTAAACCAGATGTAGGAAGAATTGTTGAGGTTGGAGATCCAGCCACAGGGGAAGCTCCAATCTGAGGATGATGAAACTTGCATGCGACTCCAAACTTACAAGACCCAGTTCTCATGTAATAGGGACATGATCTTTCTTCCTAAAAGCAACAATCAAAGAATGTTGGAGGGAAAATGCAACCACGACCATTTCTTTCATAAGCACAGTAATAATAATCTGTTTGGAAAAAATAAAGCAGCAGCTGCAATGGGAAGGACAAACCTGGCGCATAGGAAGACCTAAAGAATTGAATGATACAGGAGCAGCACCTCGCCTGTCCCTGGGATGGTGATATTTACATGTCGAACCATACTTGCATGTCCCTGTCTTAACAAAATACTGCAATGCATATTTCAAACAAGATAATAAATTAATAGGTTAGTGTGGTCACATGCCCCAAAAAGTATTTATGCACTGAACTAGGAATGAAATCTCACAAAAATGGACTACGTAATATCTTCCATTAACAAAACATGAAAATCTTCAGGATAAACTGCAGCTCCCGTACTTGATATTTCTAGAATAGCAGACATCGAATTCAAGTTCATATAACCATTAAACCTTTTCTATCCTAGTCCATTTTCTTATCAATGTATTTTGTTCTGCTAATAATACACTGGTAATCATTATGGTTAAACATTTCAAATAGAACAAATCTATTATTAAAAAGGAAGAATGGGAAACAGCATTCCTTTTCATGGAACAACATTCAACATAAGAAAGACAATGGGAATCAAATGCATTTTCATTAAAAAAAAAGATTCATACTTCACAATCAGGTTGTCCAACTCTCTCAGGGAGTTCTTCACCATAATGAATACCCTGAAAATTAGTAAAGTGTGAGAAACCACAATTTACTTACACAATATGGAGAATAAGTTACTAGGGAAATTAAAAGATTACAACTGCAAAAACTACATTTTTGTCAAATGTTACACTTAAAAAAAGAGATGCTTCATCTATATGCAGAAGAATATGAACGAAAAGGAAAAAAAAGAAAGATCTCCATTACCAGTGAAACATTAGCCGGGTGGTTATAGCGACAGGCACTCCCATAACCACACATTCCAGTCCTCAAATAATATAAGCAGTCAGGTTCACCGGGTCGTTCTGGAAATGGGATAGATTGAGCAGCAGCATCTCTATCCTGACTATCATTGATATTCAAACGCAGAACGGCTTCTGCAGTACAAATCAAATAGCAACTAGACAATGAAAGACATATATCCACCCAAAGTCTCAACATAGAACAACAGCAAACAAGCCTCGGCCCCACTAAGTAGGGTCGACGACATGCATAGAACAATGTCATAGTGTACAATAAATCATGTTCATTGACAAAACATTGATTTCTACATCTTTACTAATCATTTTTTACTATTGTTTTTATTGGTAATTTGATCTACTATCTCTACTAGTGTTTCTAACGGTCTCGTCGAAACATGCCCAAACCAAAGTTGTGATTCTACCATATTTTCTACAATATGAGCTACCTCAACTTTCTTCCTAATGCATTAATTCTCAATCTTATCTTATATAATGTGTCCAATCAGTCAAATTCTCCTTTCTGCTACATTGAATTTATTCACATGTTGATATTTTACCACCAACATTTAGTCTTATAATAATTAGTAATTCAACAAAAAAGTAAGGAGATGATAACTAAAATTACCACAATCATAGTGCAAACAAATCAGAAACTTAAAAAAAAAACAATTGCCGGCTAAAAGACTTCAGATCAAAACATGCAAGCAACCTTTTGTTGCATCATCAAGCAAAGCCATGTACGATCAAGCATAAATAGCACCCTGTATAGGCTAGAAAAAATATCAACTTTATTTGACTAATTCCAAAATTCTTCAATGGCCTGACAGTACAATGTATGAATAATTGAAATCATCATACTATAAATAGAAAAACAATCATAAATTAAACAAAATCTATAACCAAACACAATTCAGCATTCTCAAGTCTAAAAAAAAAGAATATAATAAAGGCATCATATAAAGATGATCAAAACCAGTAAAACAATGAACCATGATAAAGAATCAAGGACCATAGAAATCTACACCACCTTCAATGTTATCACCAGTGTTATTAGAAACAGCATTCTTGAGAGGGTGACTATTTTCTGACATCTGATAGCGTTGAAATGTTAAAGGACTACCCTTTTGCTTTGTTTGCTTTGTTCAATCAAAACCAGAACACCCTTTTGAACATTTAAGAAGAAAACACTCACAAATTCACTTACCCAGATGGTAAATTAACAAAAAGAGAGAAAGATTAAAACTTTGCAGGTAAGATAAAACCAAATAAGAAAAGGTAAAGAATCGGAGATAAGATTGTGAAGAATCAAATGTAAAATCTTAAAAGAGATATAATAATATTCCCAATTGTGGTGAAATTAGATTTTGATGGTTGTAAGTTTGCAATGTTTAGAAATTTTCGGATCCTTGAATGTGAAGCCGGACAAGTAAATATAAATATAAATATATTAAAGAAAGGTTCTTAACCGGATAAAGATCTGTTGTCCTGAACCCCGTCTCGCACCAATAAAAAAATAACATGTTAATTAAAAAAATTAAACATTCATGATTTTTTTTATATTTATTCCGTTTTGATTGGTGGGGACGGGGTTGGGGACGAGGTTAGATATCTTTGTCCACCCGCGTGTACGAATAATCATAATAAATACTCTGTGCCGTATTACCTCCACGTGTATGCTTCATAACAACTTTGCGTGAAACCATGATATTACCAAATATAGTAGGTGTATTATTTATGTATATTCTATTTTCATTTGTATTATTTTTATTTAAGAATTAATAATAATAAAATATAAATAATGTATAATGTAATAATTATATATAAATTTTTTATACTATAAATGTATACATCTTTTTCTCATAAAGGTCCCTTAAATATGTCCTCTTGATCTTACTTTAAATTA
Organism: Lupinus albus; assembly: GCA_009771035.1. NCBI lineage: Eukaryota > Viridiplantae > Streptophyta > Magnoliopsida > Fabales > Fabaceae > Lupinus > Lupinus albus. The sequence continues at coordinate 13,928,270 of CM020015.1, forward strand.
AAATATATAATGGTGAACATTGAGAAATTTGTGGAATTGACATTGAAAATAATACTATACACTTCACCCTTGACCTTGAAAGTTAAGAGAAGGTCTCATTATTATTATTTTTATTCCTTGTCATCGGTTAAAAAAATTGTTTTCATTAGCTAATTATTTTGCTTATATCATTAATAAATGTCACGCTTGTTATATGAAAGTGAGAAAAAATATATATATTGATGGTGTATAAGTTTTATAAATTGTTATTATCTAATCTACCATTCATATTTAATTATCATTGATTATTAAATAAATGGTAAATAATATAGTGATTGTGTGTAAAATTTTACACTACTAATGAGAAACATTACATTAATGAAAAATATATGAGGTGATGCATTAACCCTAAATAGTGATATTCACTAACTGCATTAGCGGCGTTTAATACCAAAAGTGTATTAACTTACATGTTCTGTTCTAATAAGATTAACTAGGATGGAGTAGTTACTTCCATTGTATTTTTTTTTATTTAGGTTATATTTTGGATGGCCATAACCTAATTTTTTTAAGAAAAAGATTACATAATAGGATATCACAAATTCACCAAGTTAGGGTAAAACTCATAATTTAAAAAGTGCTTACAAAGATACATATTATTAACCGATGATCATCGTATTGAAAACAAAATTCAAAACTTACACTCCTAAAATGTGGTTTATAAATATGTTTTCAAAATCTCTAAAATATATTCTACAACTTATTTTAATTGTGTTATAAACTTTTCTTCATAATAATTATTAAGTTTTATGGGCTAAATATTACTTTCTATAGAGTAACATTATTTTGGTTGTGCCTAAACCAACATTTAGATACGTGGTTACCGCATTGACCAATAATTTTATTTTATTATTTAACTTTCAATTTATCAAAGTTTAATTACATGTTAATAAACTAATAAGGTTATCATATTAAACTACAATAGTTTGTAATAACAATGATGATAGTATAATGGATTGATAATTTTTAATGGGATATTATTATTTGAAAAGTCAATATGAGTTTTTATAACGTAAAAATAACAATTTATTAGAAAAATGACAATCACATATTTAAATAAGACTTCAGGGATTAAATTAAACCAAAATGAATTTTGTGTCATAAAAATTATCATACAATTTTAAATAGTTTATAGATGAAATCGATCAAATTAAAACCAAACAAATATTCATTTTGTAATTTTTTTATGAAGGACTGAAATTACCCATTTTCAACAAATTCATGGACTACAATGAATTTTTATCAATCATAGAGAACATAATTGGCTAAAAATTTATAGTACAGGAACATATGTTAGGGTCCTTTGGCAATACAACATGTTAGGGTTTACTAAGGTTAGAGATTGCATATATAGCACTTAACGTCACACATAACAAAGTTAACTATTCATAGACTTATTAATTGTACATTTCAAAAGTCATCAACTAAATTGACCAAACATATGACTACTTGTAAAAAATATGATTATAGTGACTAGAAGTGGGTCCCAGTGAAAATGAAAGGTATTATTATACGCTCAACGATCGATGCGGTTGCAAATTATAACACATTTCTCACTCTGACGGTAGACAACGTAAGATTTGGTGGTCCTGCACTACGTCTGAACAATTTCATAGATGGTTGCCACGTATCTCCTATCCTAAAAAAAAACGAAGATGTCATTGGCTCCATCGAATGCATCAGGTGGTCTCGCGTAACAGTAGAAATCAACTCATAGCCCAAAAAAAACTCTAGGAGAAAATTACACTCATACTCTATGAGTTTTAATAAAATTACACAAACCACTCGTTTCTTTTTTATCTTTACATTAATCATTCCTCTCTCCTACACAAATCACCCATAGATTTATAAATATATTACACTGACTACTCCTACATGTTATAAAAGTGTAATATTTTAAAGAAAAAACGTTTGATGAATGTAATTAAGTTAAAAAAAATATTGTATATTGTATAACACTTCAAATAGTACAAAAACGAGTGTTTCTTTATTATTTTTGTGTCATTAAAAAATACATTAATAATTTTAAAGAAATGTTTAAATAACTCTTATATTATCTTATAACGAACCAAATAATGAAGACGCATTGACTCTTATATTATTTGAATTTGTCTACACAATATACAATATTTTGTTTAATTAATTACACACATCATACATTTTTTGTTTAAAATATTACACTTTTGTATCATACAGGGGTAGTCAGTGTAACATATATACAAAATTAAGGGTGGTTCGTGTAATCACAAAAAAGTGAGGGGTTGTTTGTGCAATTTCATTAAAACTCAGTGGGTGTAAATGTAATTTACTCTAAGATTAGTTACATTGAAGGTTCCGAATAAGACATTAATTTAATGGTGTAAAATTTTATTAGATTATTAGAATGATCAGAACATTAAGTATTCAATTTTTTTTAGAATGACACTAACAGTAGTTTTAGAATTATAGCAGGTTCTGATGACCCTTCAACATATAATTGAATTGGTGAAGTGAGTTGAGGAGCATAGGCTAAGGTGATAGACTTCACACTATTGCTTCCATGTGGCAGCACTTTGTCTCTCTTTTCTGTGGTCAGTGCTCACTAAAAACCATTGGATTTCTTTTGGGATCCATTCCTCTTTGTCTCCCAAAACAAACTACTCTTATTCCATTCTGGTAAAAAGATTGTTTAACTTGTATCAACTTGATTTTTGATTTAAATTCTCAAAACAATCCACTTCTTATTATATTGATAAAATTGTGTACCCCAGGTAAAAACAACGGTTTTACATGTTTTAATGTTTTTTACAAACCTTTCCAAACATTCTGTAGTATATGGTCAAAACTCTGAATATATATAATATTATTTTATTTAAATAATATGGTGAACCGTGATAAGTTAGAATGTACCTACATGGTTCTCATTCCCAATTTCCCAGCTCATAACTTTCTAAATTGGAATCAAGCAAATGTTATGGAACCCACTCATAATTTTCAAACTACTATATAGCAAAGGACTGAATTGAACCTATTATTAGGTAGATTCCACCCTTTTGAAATTTCTACATTTCAGTCCCCTACATTTTGCCTCTTTTTTCTTCTCATTAATGGCCAGTAAATAGATTGTCTCACACAATAATATGACAATGTAAATTTAGTTGTTATTGGCTCTTCAATAAATAAAAATGAATGATAAATAATATATTAATTGTGTATAAGTTTTTACATTAATATTGTATATACATTATACTCATTATTTAATAAAGAAAATAATATATACTAATATCCATCAACTCAATAATAGTTTTAAAATTGCAACCATATTATTTAATCATTACTTCAAAAGTAATATATGAATGATGAATGTTTTATTGAATATATAGAAAACTTTATAATAACATTGTATGGATATTCAATTATATTTAAATTAAATGATGCAAAATAACAATTTGATTTATGATAATCTATCTAAATCAATTCCTCCTCTCAAAATTAAATATTAGCTAGGTCTCCTCTCCAAAGAAAAATATACAGTTTTCTATTTCTCATACTTGATTGATCACGTGGAAAACTTCAAAAAGAAATATCGTCCACTTTTACTATAAAGGAGAAAACAAGTAATGACATGAAAGTCACACTTAAACAACTAATTTGAACCAGCCTTGACTTCAACTATAGCCATAAATAACAACTATCAAAATTAATCACATGATCATTTTTCTTCACTCACATTATATTACCAGATTATCTTGGCAAAAAGGAAAAAGATATGTTGTCTTAAATTATGAGTATGAATCATCTTCATTAATGGATATGTAAATGACTTTTTTATGTGTATTCTAAGGGCAAAAATATAATATTATTTTAAATAAAAATGTTATAAATGTCAATGTAGGTTGTCTTTCATTTATTTTTCCAAATCAATTATCTATCTATTAATGGAGATGAGTCTCACTCTTAAATTATATCTTAAACTATATTTAAAATTAATGAAAACATGTTATTTGAATTAAAATAACTTAATTGTTCGTTTTTTTGTTGTCATTATCATTGGTTTGAGACATGGTTTTGAAGAATATATTATTTCCGGAAATATCTTTGTATGCAATAAACTTTGAAGGATAAGATGAGTGATATTCATTGATTTTGAAGGCCACAATAGTTACTACTATTGTACTATATTATCATAGAATAATCTGGCGGTGGCATCCAAAATGGTCAGATATTTGGCCAAAAAACACCAACCGTAAGAAAATAAACATATTGGTCAAACTGGTCCATAGAAAAGTGACCATATTTATGAGTCATCTAAACTGAATCATGGCCTGCCCAACCATTAAATGATCCACAGTCATTTCTTTGCTATGTTTGAATTATTGATATTTAATCCGTGACATTTTCTTCTTCACATACTCAAAATCATAAGCGAAAAAAGAAAGTGAATTCATAGTAGAGAGACATCAATCTTCCCTTAGGCCTAAACCTATGTATAAGCCCAAATATAAGGTGATCATTCATATCATTTTTTATTTTTTTTAATCATTTACTTAGAAGACGGTCATGAACACAACCCCCACAGAACAAGATTTATCCGAGTGATAAATAAATTAGCAGCTTCAATTAAATTTCTCATACTCCTTATATACATCATCTATATATATTAATATATAAGTATTTAGTGAGAAGAACAAAGATATACGAGAGAAACACTTTTTAAAACTCTCATGTAACATATTTTTCCTTATATTCATATCTATTCACACTTTTGGTTATATCCTTATATGATTATATCCCCATTGTGCTGCAACCCATCTTGCACCATCGTAAGCCAACATGCCCTTTGCAAACAACTCACTTCGCACCAGGGCTCAATATAGTAAGCCACGTACTCCTTTGAACTACCACAATAAATATCAAAGAATACTCTCTATTAATTAATAGACAAATACTTGATTTTACTTCTGTTTTTTAATGACAAAAATATTATTCAATTATATATAAAATGATAAAAATATCTTATTGTGATATTGTTTCCTTTGTTTTTTGTATTACTCGTCTCTTCGTTAATGGGATGATCCTTACTCAAATTTAATGTCTCTACCGCTAGTCCGATCATTCGGTAAACCTAACATTTCTTATCACAAGAGTCACCTTATATATGCTCCAAATCATATTTTATAGTTTTCAGTTTTTTGTACTATTAAGGGTATTTTCTTACATTTTGGCTAATAAACTAAACATGTTGAGTGTGTGACTGTCTATTTCAACAAATGTCGCTCACAGGAATTGAACCATTGAACTTTTGGCCTGAGATCTAACAGACCTTACATTACTAGACCAACGTCTTGTTGATATTTTATAGTCTCGTTTAAACTAGACAATACTAGTGTTATTAAGGTTGGTTAAAACTTGTGAAGTAGAATATATATTGAGCTTGTTATACTTTTACTAAATATGGTTGTGACTGAGGTGAAAATTCATGTTTTCTGTTGTTCCTTTTCATTTATAGTTGCATCTTAACAAGAAATTTGTTTAAGGATAAGAAGCTTAAGAATGCATGCGATTGAGGCAGCTGAGTCATGAATTGATGACATTTGAATTAAATCTGTTAAATACTTAAATTATCCCTCTTCAAGTGAGAATAATCACTTATAAAAAAAGATTACAGAATAATCAGAGTGAGAGTCGTGTAAACCATAGCATTCGGCACTTCATGACATAGATGTCATTAGAAGAATTTTTAAGCCAAAAATAAAAAACTCCTACATGATAGACGATTTATGTGAGAGAAACAAAAAAAAAGGAAAACTCTTACTAGATTGTCGAGTTTCTAATATTTACACCAAAATGATAAATATTATAAAAGTTACACCAAACTGTAATTTTACGGTCAAAGTGTATCATATATATAAATTTGCCTATGAAAAACAACATAACCTCTTAAAAAATAATAAACAAAATTTCTCATATTTTATCTCAACAAGCGTCTTGAAAAGTCCAATAATATGATAAAAAAAGTTAGTAATTAAAAGTTCACTTACATAATCAGGTCTAAGAAAATACCCCATATGCAAAGTTCCTTCATTCATTGCAAAGAATTAAGTGGTTTCTCTGCATTTAGCAGAAAAAGCAGCTAAGAACCCACCCATTAATTAGTATGATAAAAAAAAAGAAACTTTGAATAATTATTCTTTAAATAAAAAGAAAAGTACAAGTTTCATCATCTTAATTCTTAAACAGGAGAATATTCTAAAAATAATATTATAAATATAAATTATTTAATTAAGTCAAAATAATAAACTAATATAATATCTTATTCGCTTTTTAATGATTCTATAATAAATATCTATCATAATATTACTTTATATATGGTCACTTTATTTTTTAAAAGCAAAAGTTAGTATATTAATATTTGTTATCCTCAATCTTTTTTATTTGAACCTCCCACTATAATCATCAAATCACCTTTAAATCTTTTATCCTAAATCATATCTCATAATTTGAAAGGTAAATTTGGGTAAGAGGATTATATTGTGGTTAAAGAAAAAGTTTAATTAAAGCGTAGGTATGACGTGGAGTTCTCTGACCCTCATAATACTACACTGGTGGCCCCACCTCTGGAATAATCTGAAACACACATAAACAACAAAATAAAAGAAAGTAACCACTATACCCAAATTCAAACACGCACACACACACTCTCTATCTCTCATTTCTCATATTCTTCAAAATCCCAAACCCACTCAGTTAAACCCATTCATGGAGGACCTCTCAGCTGGTCCCTTTGTCCCCGCCGTCAAATCCGAACCCTCCAAACCTATCCCCTCCGATCCTCCCTCTCTCTCCGCCGCTGATACTTATCCGGTTGCCGGAGTAGCCATCTCGGAACCTGATAAGGACTTTCTATGTCCGATTTGTATGCAGTTGATAAAGGATGCGTTTCTCACATCTTGTGGACACAGCTTCTGCTACATGTGTATCATCATTCACCTTCGTAATAAGAGTGATTGCCCTTGCTGTGGCCATTACCTTACCAATTCTCACCTCTTCCCTAATTTTTTACTAGATAAGGTTAGTATCACACCTTTAATTACGTTATTTTCGTCTTTCTATTCAGAATTAATTTTTATCTCCTAGTTTCAATGTTGTAATAGGATCATTAGGATGTGTCTGATGTATGCTTTTATTTTTTTAGAATTTTCTAGATCTATCTTTTTTACACTCATAATGATTTAATGGTCTAGTTTAGCATGTAATTCGAAGTGTGAAAGTTTGGATGTATGTTCTTTTTAGCAATTTTTTATCTTGAACTGGATCTACTTGGGAATGCAGCTTATTGTTATTACTACATTTGTAGCTACTAAAGAAGATGTCTGCACGTCAAATTTCTAAAACCGCCTCTCCGGTAGAACATTTCCGCCAGTCGTTACAAAAGGTTAGTTGTAGTCTCGCTTACTTATGAATGATTACAAATTGTTAAGTTGATTGAATTTGTCATAAACTTAATGGTTTGTTATTGCTTCTAGTTATAATTTAAAAGGATGTTTAGTTTGTTATGGTGTGTTGTTTTTATGCATTGGTGATGAAGATGAAATTATACCTGCCACTTGATAGACCTACATGTAAGATTTCCATCTTGAATGGGAGATAAAACATAGCTGGACAAACAATCTGTTTAGGTGCCTCCATTGATACTATTTCTAATTGTGAAACAATAAGAGGTTTTTGTTGCAATTTAGGCTCTTCATTTTCAGTTTAGGTAAGATTAATATAATTCATCAAGAAGGGTCACGTTTCACATTACAGAAATCTCAACTAAAGGCTTCTATTGTATGTGGCACTAGATTAAGAACCTAAAAACTAAAATATTAGTTCGAGCTTCCCTAAGTCTTTTCAGTTTTTATTTTGTAATTTATATAAGGGTGTTAGATGAGTTGCTTAGTCATTTGGTTATTAGTTTTTTGTGAAATCCATACAACTTAGTAAACTGAAGGTTTACATATTTCTGTTTTATATGAGTTTGTGGAATTGGACGTTTATACTAATACTAACTATTGATGATTCATATAGTCTGTTATTCCCTTTTTAAGGGTTTTCAATTTTTTTATTTATTTTTTGAACAGGGTTGTGATGTCACAATTAAGGAGCTAGACACCCTTTTGTCACTACTTGCCGAGAAGAAAAGGAAAATGGAACAAGAAGAAGCTGAGAGAAATATGCAAATATTGTTAGACTTCTTGCATTGCTTACGGAAGCAAAAGGTTGATGAGTTGAAAGAGGTGTGTTGGCTGTAATCTCTGTCTCTTTATCTATCTCTCTTTTGGGGACTAAATCATTGCCTAGTAACTTATGTTTCCAATATTTTTCCTTTGTTTGCATTATAGTTGGGTATTTCATGTATACCTAGACAATTTTTCTGTGTTCTGTTTTTTGCTACTCATTGCAATCAATCACTGTTTCTTTTACAGGTGCAAACTGATCTCCAGTTCATAAAAGAGGACATTAGTGCTGTTGAGAAACATAGAATGGACTTGTATCGTGCAAGGGAAAGGTACTCTATGAAATTGCGGATGCTTGATGATTCTGGTGGAAGAAAATCATGGCATTCGTCAATTGACAAAAACACCAGCGGCCTTATGTCTAGTCCACTACATCTTCGAGGAGGGTTGTCTTCAGGGAGTCTCACAAAGAAAAATGAAGGGAAGTCCCAAATAAGCTCTCATGGACATGGAGCCCAGAGAAAAGATGCCATCAGTGGATCAGATTCACAATATATAAATCAATCGGGTCTTGCTCTAGTTAGAAAAAAGAGGGTGCACACACAGGTTATCTTTGTTTAGTTTTCTATGTCCAGAAATTTGTTATGACTGGAAGTTTACTTCTATATGTAATGGTTTTTGAAAGTTGATGTCCATTTGGAAAAGCTTTTTGCCAGAATTTTCTATTTTTTTTAATCACAAGAAAAAAAGCAAATCAGATTTGGAGGAGTTTTAAATCGTAGCATCCACACTTTAAAGTTTAAACAAAAGAAAATTAGGTAACGAGAAAGATATAAAAAGATTTAGCACCCATGCTTTCAGATGGAATTGCATCTGTGATAAGACTTCCATGGGAGCAAGCTATGTGCCTATTTATCTTATGAAGTGGCCTAAAGTCAGGCATTATTTTTAAAACTAAGGTATTCATTACCAAAAAAATCAGGCTGTGTTGCCTCTAATTTGAGACCCTTTCAGGCTCAGCTTCTGCCTCTAAAATCAAAATTAAGACCCAAATATGATGATAAATTTTGAGATCCAATGTTACAATGGAAGCCCAATTTCAGTCTCATATCTGTCATAGAAACTACTAAAATAACCATGAAACAAAAAGTGCAATTAAATTAAATTTAGCCTAGTAGATACCAAAAGTGGAACTAAATAAAACATGGTCTATCAAAATTAGATTGTGTTTTAATGTAATATTTCTCTGCATCAACTGTTTTCTTTACTGTCTTGTAACTTAAGTCCTGGATTGTGCAAAATTTTTATTGCTATGCTGCATTCTACTTTTTCTATTACTCAATTTGCATTGACAGACCTGGTTTTTGTTTTTCCTTAACTAGATTCCATTTGATTGCCTTCTCTTCTGCAGTTCAATGACCTGCAAGAATGCTACCTTCAAAAGCGAAGACATCCAGCAGATAAGCCCCATAGCCAACAAGAAAGAGACATGAATCTCATAACTCGGGAAGGTTACTCTGCTGGCCTTGACGATTTTCAGTCAGTCTTGACAACTTTCACACGCTACAGGTATTGCTGTCAGACCTTTTCTATAATTTTACATTTTTTACCATTTCAGAGATTCAGGTATTGATATCAATTACTACTTTCTTGAGTCACCAATACCTACTTATCCTCAACCCTTATGTTTTATTTGTAATAGTCGATTGAGAGTCATATCAGAACTGAGGCATGGAGATATATTTCATTCAGCCAACATAGTCTCAAGGTGAGTTGTTTTTTCGAAATTGCTTATAGAACTTGTGGTAGTCATCTATTGCATTCTATCTCCGTAGCTCTGACTTTAAAGGAATAAACTAATCAATGTTTTTGTTCCAACTTATTGTTAGTTATTGTAGAATGGTTGACATAACTCATAAGTCGTGCTATGGGTCAATGATGATCCCATTCTTAATTTATTCTGTAATTTCTCCACAATAGTATGATAATGTGCATAATGAGGGATACAGCCATCTAATTGCTGGGAAGAAATGTTTTTTTTCTTTATTGAATATAGTTATGTTTGGATGAAAAGGGTTTTGGCATAAATGTATAAGTCGGACTTTGATTAACTTCGAAAATATTCATCACCATCGCTCCAAAACTCTATTAACATGAGAAGTCATCATACTCCATCATCACCAATCTTTTGTTAAAGATTAGTAAGCTCCTTTTGTAGTCACTATTTCGTTCATAGACTACCATATGTGTGCTTGTCGATGGACAATAAGGGTAGTACAATGACCATATAATTGGTTTACTGGATGTTTTATAAGTATGAGGCTACTCTCCAGACTGAGGGGTTTTCCTTTTACCTTTGCTTTTCGCTGTCTTTTTTGTCAATTAATTTGACAAATTGCTTTGCATTTTGAGGTATATGATCACATTTCACCCTGAAGGTTGTTATGTGGAATATGGATGTTAGGTACGGTGCAAATGGCAAATAAGTAGATTTGTATTTTATAAGCCAATATACTTTCTCTAGCTCCCATTGCTATCTCAATGTGAAGGAATAAGCCAGAATGAACTGCATCAGTGAAATGAAGGGATTTATTCACTTTTTTTTTATAAGAGGGGTTTTCTCACATTATAGTTTGTATTTAATTACTTTAATCTTTTGTGAATATTATTTTTCCTGAATGCATGGGTTTACCATGTTTACTGCAGCATAGAGTTTGATCGCGACGATGATTTATTTGCTACAGCTGGAGTTTCTCGGTGCATTAAAGTTTTTGAATTTTCCGCGGTAAGATAGATGGCCTTTTACTTCTATTGTTTTGTATTTTCTGCTCTTTTGATTGGCAAGTGGTAGCATTTGTATTGCTATAGCATTTTTATAATATTTGATTTACTACCATCCCTTGGAATAATTTCATTTACAGCATTTCTGGTTAAATTTGTTTATATTTTAACTAAGTGCACCTATATAACGAAGGTGAGCAATCTGTAGCAACAGATATATTACAGTGCTCAAGGTTTTGTAATACCTCAAACTCCTAATGCGGTAAAGTTGGTAGAGGATTTGCTATTAAAATCAGTGTCTTCTGGTTTATTCTTGTTTTGTTTCCCAAACCAATAGATTAAGAATACAAAAATAACTATTCCCAGTGTAATTGCTTTACAGGTTATGAATGAACCTGCAGATGCTCATTGTCCTGTTGTGGAGATGTCTACTCGTTCAAAACTTAGTTGCTTGAGTTGGAATAAATTTGCTAAGAACCAAATAGCTAGTAGTGATTATGAAGGAATTGTGACTGTTTGGGATGTAAACACTCGAAAGGTAGTTATTAAATTCAAATAGTCAGTTTGTTATAGTACCAGCTGCTGGGGCTTCTTAGTTAACTAATATTTTTTTTATTGTTATGTGCTTGCTAAAAAAGTTTCAGTTTGTTTGGTAGTAAAATGTTTCAGTGTTTCTTATTCATGAATATCATTTTCCTTTGGCAGAGTTTAATGGAATATGAAGAGCATGAAAAACGTGCATGGAGTGTTGATTTTTCAAAAACAGATCCCTCCATGCTTGTATCTGGTAGTGATGACTGTAAGGTACCTGAGTCTTAAACATCTATTTGAAAAGATTTTGTATTAATTTCCCTGGAATGCCTGCATTACATATGCTTCTAAATTTCCCTGGAAGTCTTAAACATCTATTCAGTTATCTATCTGAGAGTTTGCAAAAAAGCAATTTGTACTTTACTTGGTAAATTCAAATTTACTTGGGACTTAGAGAATGAAAATTTGATAATATCTAGGCTATTATGCATTTTATGATATTTTAATTTAAGAAATTTAGGGGATAACAGGATGAAATATATTCCTTTATTAATTCAATGTGTTTAGCAAGATAATGTGGCATTTCCTTCCACTTGAAATAGCACAACGCATAAGTGATCAAATGGTGAAATTATGTCAACGTTGTTTTGATCGCTCAATTATATGATTGAGAATAATTGAACTAACTGTAAACTGACTTTTCTTTGAGCAGGTCAAAATTTGGTGCACAAATCAGGAGAACAGTGTCTTAAATATAGACATGAAAGCAAACATATGTTGTGTCAAGTATAATCCTGGATCAGGAAATTATATTGCAGTAAGTACATTTCATCAAGTTAGAACAGAATCTATTGATTTAGTGCACTGTTAGATTTGATGGCATCCTTGTATTATCTTGTAATTTATCATTCAGCTGCTTAATCATGACTTCACTTGGCTTTTCAAAGCAATAGGCTTTTATATTACATTATTATAATATTCACTTCTTTTCTCTTACCATGGAAAGATGCGCTGTCACTCTTTGGTAATAGGTTGTGTTAATTGTGCTTAAGATAATTGGTCATAGATATCTTCTTGTTGTCTATGCTGCTCATAATTTATTCTGGATAGTGAAATTCAGGATTTCACTCTCAAGTAAAATAATTGCCTGCAACTGTCAAATTTACATTGATACACATGATCCCTCTCCTTTTCTGTAATAGTGACGAGTCTTCTTATATTATTTATCCTTTAGGATTGAAATATATCTTGTACCACCATGTCTTTTTACAGGTTGGATCAGCAGACCATCACATCCATTATTATGATTTGAGAAATATTAGTCAGCCAGTCCATGTTTTCAGTGGGCACAGAAAGGCTGTTTCATACGTGAAATTTTTGTCTGATGATGAACTTGTATCTGCATCAACAGATGGTACATTGCGGTTATGGGATGTGAAGGAAAACTTACCAGTGAGTGATCTTAGCTAAAATGGTTTCTTGATTTAGTTTATCCTCCATTCTGCATTTAATTTTTGGATTTCTGTTGGCTCTTGTTGCTTTATCTGTCTATAATTTGTTATGGGTATCACTTGCTTTATTCAATTTTTTTGGCTGAAAGGTCAAAAATGATTTTCCAAACATTTAAAATGGACAACAAAATTGGTTTACCTCCTCATTACCCTCCTAGTGTGAGCTGGTTATTACTTGACATATTTTTCACATCAGGTTTTCCTCCCGTTAATCTTGTGAGGGATTTGTTGATTGTCTATGTAATAAACTCTGACATGGGACCTCCAATTTGTTGATGAACGTGGTCTATTGAAGTTCACAAATGAATTCTTATTATTTGCCCTTGTTTACTTAACGTACTTCTACTTCATGGTGTGGAGTACCATGATATGGAAAAGTTTCATGGTTACTCCACAAATTTGATTTGTTGAGACTTGAGAGTCTTGTCTCAGAAGTTTTCCAGACATGTATAGTTTTTAATGGTCAATCCTTACACATTCAGTTATATGGGCCTTGGGGATATTAATTTTGGTTGTCAATTGCAACAATTCTGTTTAACTGCATGAACCTGTTGAAAAATTAATAATGTAAATTTGAATGATGTATACAGGTTCGTACATTCAGAGGCCATGCAAATGAGAAAAACTTTGTTGGTCTTTCAGTAAACAGTGAATACATTGCATGTGGAAGTGAAACTAATGAAGTATTTGTTTACCACAAGGTTTGTGATGTTTAATTATATCAAATGTTCAATCCCCTAAGATTTGCTTTGTAAATGAAGAATCAATCACCCCTTTTGCAGGAAATATCAAAGCCTTTGACTTGGCATAGATTTGGTTCCCCTGAGGTGGATGATGCTGATGATGAAGCAGGATCTTATTTCATTAGTGCTGTATGCTGGAAGAGTGATAGCCCCACCATACTAACTGCAAATAGTCAAGGCACCATCAAAGTATTGGTACTTGCACCTTGAACACGTTAGAAGGAGTAACTAATACAACATATTTTCTCCTCATACCATTTGTTGTACCATTTCTTAATTGCACATATTATTAAAGTGTATATGATAGGTATTAGAGATTTTTAATTATATAGTCCTTTTTGTCATAATTTGTGTGCCAATTAACTTTGCTATATACAAAATGCTTAATAAAAACCGTTGAAAAGATTATCCAATGTGACATGATATTATGTATTAGTTAACTTTTTCTTTTCTTTTTCAATCGATAGGTATTACGAATATCTTGATATTATTGACGTGGGTGATGGGTCATTAGTTATCCAGAGTTTCTTTTCATATTTTTAAGTTTAGTTTTTATTTCCAGATTTTATTTTTTATTCCAGAGTTTTCAATTTTTGATGGGATTGGAAATATCGGTTTAGTCTTGAAAATGTCTCTTTGTAAGGTCTAACTTTATTACTCCATGTTTAACCAGTGAAATGTATATACTTCGAATTCAAAGGGATGGACAGATGTCAACTCATAAGATTAACTTCAACTAATTTTGTTTTTAAATGCTTCAAGGGGTTATTAACTAAGTCCTAGACACCACAGAAAATCTATTTTCTGGCTTCACCAAAATCAGCTTATTCTTAATTTAATAATATTTGCACACCAGTTTTGTTGGACCATCATATTTTTTTAGAGAAAAAAATGCATTGATAGTGTAAGAGTTTTTTACATTATCAGTACATCATCTATGATTCATATTTAATCATCATTTGCTTTTAAATAAAAGTTATACATACGATACACTGTATTCTTAACTGTTTTTTCAGAGCTAAAAACTTGTATTTAAAAGGATGAGAAATATGGTCGGGGTCCAAACAAGTTAATTATCAATTAAGCACATAAGTGAAGTTCATAATCAACTTTATTTTCTTATTATTCCAATACATAGTAGATACACGATTATGTTTCCTCGAAAGTACAAAATCTGTAAGGCTCCTACAAGAAACATATTCATAAGGCATAAACCATTGCTTACAGTAGCTTCAAGTTTGAAGCACCAAATACATTTCTTATACAAATAATGACACATTACGTTTAAAAATTATAAATAAACTATGAAGCTCAAAAGAAGGAATACAACATGATATTTATTCTCTTAAGAACTTTAAGAACATCATTACATGTTAATATGTTATATTTCTTTAAACATGTTACAAGTTATTTTGACCTTGATTATTATAGGCTTGGACTTGCAAGGTCAAGAAAACTTGAAGGATATTGATAAAGTTAAAAAAGATAAAATAAGAAGGTAAGAAGAATAAGCTCAGGAGAGATATCGCCATAACATTTACCACACTTCCATTTGTTCTGCAATCTTGTAGCCCTCACCTTGAAGTGCCATGACAAAGAGCACAAAGGTCATTTTTAGCAGCAAACTTGACATGATGATGAAAATCCAAAGTCCAAACACTAACTGAGGAGCTGTGTAGGGAGGGTTTCATATTTCAGCTTCAGTTTGAATAGTGCCATGGAGTGTGTAGGAGAGAGTGCAGCTATATATATATATATTATGAAAACTTGCAGGGACCATACATAAGAAATGAAAAAAATGTAAATGTAATAAACTAAGAGACATGAATCAGTGGCAGTGAATAGAAATGATGATTACCTGCATGCATGTACATTAGGGGTTGATGTGTCCCTTTCTAGGTAGGATGAGACAGAAAAGATAATGAGAGTTTGTTTTTCTTGGGATTCAAAAAATGAACTCACTATCCTCTAACCTCTTAAATTATGATGTTAGGTTCATTGGTCTCTTGTTCACATTCTTGCTACCCAAACAGAAAAGGATTTGGTTTCATTTTGAACCGTGAACTTGTTTGTTTGGTTTCGATTAATTATGTACTTGGAATATCAGGTTCAATGCTTTGTCCCTTAGCTAGAAATTTGGCCATTTCATTAAAAATGAAAAGGTTGTCATAATTCATTGCAAGTCCTAGGGCAGGAAAGTCACATGTTATATAGTTATTCTGTTTATTAATTTCCTTCTTCCCAACCACTGTGATTGACATAGAAAGAACATAAACAAAACCCTATGAAGTTAGCTACAAAGGGATCAACCCCACTAATCCTACTTTACTGAACGATGCTTTTATCCCATTCCATGCAACTTTCAAAAGAGTAAAACCCAAAGCCCTAATTCTCATGTCTTATGTGATAACTCTACATAGCATTGTCCAAGTCTACATTGTAGGGCTGGTAAATATTGTTTGGCATAGCTTTATGAGTTATGACTGAAACACTGAACAATATTGGAATTGGGAGTTTATGAATTTTCTTTTTGATTATATGTCATTTTTCTATTAAACTTGGACACAATGAGACATAAAATATGAGTCATGTGATATCTGTTCCGGTGAAAGTAATTAATGCCTTAATTGATGATAGCTATAAACTCACAGACTTTTACTCTCTGACTCCAAGTGAAAAGGATCACATGTCCCAAAAAGTTCATGTCCTCATGTCTCAAGTCAAATCACGTTGCAACAAGTAATGTAAGTTTAATTACGTGTCAATTTTTTAGTGGATTGAGACACCATTTTTGGGACGAGTGATCTCCATTTCTCCGGAGTCATGTGAAGTCATCATGAAATTTTAATGTCATGCTTTTACTACCTCAACACCAAACTTGCCTCGTACACTAGTATATTTCCCCTTTTAACCCTAATTCTAATTTCTTACGTTTCATATAATTGATAATTAAGATATGGATTCAGTGTTTCTATAGATAATATAAAAATAAACTTTTTGGCTTTTAGCTGACTTATTTGTTTGTCTAAATATGATGACATTTTAGTCTCATAACATTTTATGTCAAAATTAGTATAAAATAAAATACAATTGCGAATTTCAAATCAACTAACATTACAAGTAGAAAAGTATTTAAAAGCAACTTAAGAATAAGTGAATAACCATAATCCAAAATTTTGGGCCTTAAAACATGAATTCTTGTATGGACCTTCAAACTTTATTTACCTGCTTGACTGCTTCTATAACATTATTTATCAAAATTAATAAAATTAATTGATTACTTTAATAATAATAAAAACTTGAATTTTTTTAAAGATGAATGATATGTATGTAGTTTAGGTACATGTACGACATCCCTATTTCAAAGAATAATGAGCATGTATTTGTTTCACACAAAGTTTTAGATTATACGTCAACTATGAAGGATTTATAAATAAGTAAGAAAATGGACAGATGAGAAATATAGATATTCCTAGTGCCCAAAAATAATGAACTCTAAATATGAATGATTTCAACAATGAAGAAACTCACATGTTTCAAATTTCAACAATTAGTTAGTGTTTGACATGGAATGGAAGACATTTCCAACTTTATTATTATTATTATTATCCATGACACCTACCTTATCCTTAAATCATTTACGCTATCTGCCATAAATGCTTATACAAAACATATCAAACGCATGTTCTTGTGTATTAAGGTCAAACTGGTAGACCTTGTCTCTTATAATTTTGTAAAACTAAGCCTATTAGAAATAAGGAATATGTGACTAATGGTGCATACACTCGTTCTCATAAACATTGCAACAAACATAACAATAATTGAATAGTGCAACACCTTCTCTATTATTGAGTCATTTGGATAAGGACAAATACTTTGCATGCGCATTACATGCTCAATTCTACATGTTCTCTCTATTGGGTTCAGTAAAAAAAATGCAGCTCATAACTTCAAGGAAACATTTTTTTATTTTTTAACCTTCATTTTCCTGTTTAAAGAATAATTCCAATAAAGTTTTGGCCCAACATTTATGGCACTCTACTTTTGACAAAGGCAATGACTAATCACATAAGAAAATAATTGGTGCCTCATGTTTTGAAGCAAAAAATTATTTATCCAGTTCTTCTAGTTACATTCATATAACTAACTTATATTTGCATTGAACACTACTATTTTTTGTATGAGTTAGACTTCTCTCCGGTAATAGAGATAACAGTTACAGTTTTAAATGTAATTGTAAGGATGTAATAGTCATTTCAGTGTAAAGTAAAAGACATAAATATTAATTTTTGTGTGTATTTTAAGACTGCCTAATGGAGAGGAGTCTCATTCATTTTGTGTCATGTGTAAAAGTGATTAATTAATAATTGCACGACTTTTAAGTCGATAAACCTGAATTGTGATATGTGACAAAAATAAAATTCGAATAGTTCTATTTTAAACTTTTTTTTTAATAAATAATTCACATTATCCCTTATAATTCAGTACTAATGCTTGATGGCAAGTTTGACAAAAATAACTTACTTTAAAAAGTAATGATAGTTTGTTTAGAAAGAAAATTGGTCAAGAGTTCATCAAACATATAAAATTGTCCTCTTTAAAGAGCCTAAATAAACAAATGCACTTTGTGTATGCAATACCAAATGCACCTTCAATGCTTCTCAAATTGGACATTGGGGCTTTTGATAGGGACAAGGATCATCCGTTTCATTTCATGTCTCATTCTATGTACCAGTCAATCACAATGCTGCTACATGAATAAAATAAAAAAAAATAAAATAAAAAGTAAAAAAAGTAAAAAAGTTATTGGTCCGGGAATGAGACAGGTGATTTGTGTCCCTTTTGATAGCGTAGTAATTGTGACATGCACATTATTAATTTAATTGGATAATGCTTGAAAATGATTATGAAGTTTAAGTGGTATCATCCTAATAAGCAATGACTATGACTTTCACATTGACGTATATAATTGAAGGTACCATTACATCTATAGTTAATTCCGTAAAGTTAGTTCTCAACCGTTGCTTGAGCAAATAAGTTAGTGTTCTTAAGATACATCCTAAGAACTTCATTAAATAAAAAAATATATATTTCACTTTTCAAGAATAATAATTATATTAATTTTATAGAACTTTGCTTTTAATAGTTGCTTAATATATATTATGATGATGACGTATATAGGCTAGAAAAACCTTTCATAAGGAATGGGAATCTCGTTCTGGAAAAAGGTTGACTATAATTTTGGTTAATGATTTTGTGTGCACGCATAGAAAACCATACTTAGGATTCTGTAACTATATAATAATATTTGGACACGTTTATATAGGTGTAGTTACGTTCATAATTGGGGATGAAAATTATCCACTCATGTAGTTTTCACTTTGGTTGAACTACCAAATAGAGTAAGAATGGTACTTAATTAGTCTAAAGGTTTACCATTCATGATAATGATATACTCTTCTTTTTCATTATAAATTATAAAGAAAGGGAAAGGAAATCGTAAGTGAAAAGAAATTATTTTACATCTTTGTCATTCATTCTAAAAAAAATCTAAAAGTTTGAATTAGTGAGTAGAAGTAAATCATTATATTTTACTAAAATTAATGACTAAGGTTTGAAATATGTTTTTTCTAACCAATGAAAATCAATGTCATACCTTATCTACTTTTTCCCCAACAAGCTTTAGTCAATTCAAGATATTTCATTTTCACCTCTCAATTTAGTTGCACCAATAACAAAATCTAATTTTATTTAGATAATTAAATCTTTTATATAAAATTTGAAAACAGATAATGCTACAGTTATATTATGAATATGATTATGCGAAAATAAAAATATGATTTTACAAATAAAAAACGTACAGTAAAGGTAATAACATTACACTTTAACATATTTTACATAAATAAACATAGACCCTTGTTTAACAAATATTTTAACATGGATTATTTTTATTAATTATATATTATATTATGTTTGAAATGAAATATAAATATTTATATAAATAAATGCATTAAAAATTTGAGAAAGAATAAACTTACTCCACATCTTAAGCCATTAATTCTAAGAAATCTAATGGTTTAAATCTACTTACAAATTCAAACCATTGAATTTCCATATAATTAATGGCTAAAATGTGGAATAAGTTCTTTAAACTTACTCTTGAAGTAAGTAAATTTCCTCCCTAAAAATTATATAACAAAATGTCATATTATGGAATCCAAATCCTCTATACTACTTCTATTTATATACCAACCAAATAGGATTTTGCCTAGTAATAAGTAATATACCTCATTTAATTTCTCATTAATTGTCATACTAATATATTTAGGTATTTGATAAAACATCATTTAAGGCATAGAAAACTTTTGACATGGAGAATCTGGATTTCATATTATGTCCGTTATTTATAATAGGTTTTCATTGAAAATATGGAACATAATTAGGCTTTGTTAATATAATTGGAATGCGAAAAATGAGATTAATTGTTGAGTATTAGTTACATGTTATTTAATATCTTAAATACACTTTTATCACCTTCAAGTGATTTAATCTTTCATCTTAAAATTTCATTTTCCTTCTCCATCTATATAAATAAACTTACATGAGTTATTTGTAAATAAGGCAGAACTTTGTAATGACTAGGCAATATGATATGATAATTTTACATGTAAATAAGAATCACCAACCCGTGAAAGCTCATAGAGCAGTGATCTTGTGATTTTTTTCATGCAAAAGTTGTCTCTTAATCTTTCTTTTGTACAAAACTTATTTTTATCTTATCATTAGTAAAATTGTCAAATAAGGGAAAACTATGGTGCTTATATTCTTTTTAGAAAAAAACAATTTTTTTTTTAACTTTCAACTAATCCCATGCCTTGTGATAAAAAAAACTCTCAATTTTTTAAGGCAGTTTCTTTTTATCTTCTTTAAACAAAGTTTCATGCATGTTCTCCTCTAATACTTTATGTATTCATCCTTGCCACCAAACTCATTTCGTTATATATATATATATTTATATTTGTACTTATATTTAAAAAAAACAATTAAAAAGAAAATGAGTATCCTATGTTACGGGTGGAGCATGTAAAGGAGACAGAATTATAATTGTTTTTGTTGTTGAAAAGACTGAACTTGTTAAAGCGAAATTAGTTAATATTCTCCACTTATTGGTTCTTTTTCACTATAAGGTTCTTGACTTATTTAGTCTATCTTCATATGGGGCTGCTATTGTGTAAAATAGAATCGAATCAAATCACCAAAATGTGATAAAAAGATATATCCACGACAAAAAAGTATGACTAGTTACTGTGTCAGCATGAGAAGATTTTGGACGAAACAACAATAATTTAAAAATGTAATTGGCCAAAATTCTGAACTATCATGTAGTTGTTTTATTGAGTTAAAATTAATTAAACGTAACTAAACCATATTTTTTTTAAATATATGGTTTTATAAAACTTAGGTTGAAAACTGGCTTTTAATCGCTTTTGTGGAAATTGTTGTGCAAGTGAGCTTTTAATGCCTTGTTATATAGGTGTACTGGTATAGATCTAAAACAAAGGCCTGAAATTCCACTATATAGATAAACAAACAAAGCCATAGAAAAAGAAAAAATAAAGCCTAATATTTGTCTGATTATCCATTGATTTGATAACTATTATTAGGGATCACGGAATGCATAAAAGTAAAGTATATTATTCATCGTACATTTGTATTACTTTTTATTTAATTACGCTGTGAATATATATATCTTTTTCTCATAAAAATATTATATTATATGTGGATAGATGATTCATTCCTTAATTTAATTTTTTACAATCACCAAATGAATTAATTTCAAGGGAAGAGACACTCTTGAATAAAATAAAATAAAAGAGAGAAAGTATTAGATTTCATATACAATAGTGTGAAGACAAAGTAAATTAATTTTAAGATTTTAGTTTAAATAATTAGCATTTTGGATAAATGGAGTATGGAGAAAATGAATAGAATGAAATGAGATAAATTAATCTTATTTTTTTGTAATTCCAAAATTCGCCTAAATTATTTTCCCAAAATGAAATGTGATAAACTAATATTTAATTTTTTCCCCCTTCTATTTTTGTGTCATTTGGTAATTCTTTTAGTAATGGAATGGGATGATACTATTTTTGCAAGTGATGAAAGAGAGAATGCAATTGAAAGAAAGGAAACATCTTTTTCATCCAAAATTCCGAAACATGTCATTAACTATTAATTTCCCTAAAGGTAAAGTGCACTTTATCGTGGAAGGGAAAAATGGCTGGTTTACAATGCATAAAATAAGTGAAAAAGCTAAGGTAGGATAAACTATTTAAATTGTAGAAGACTTTATTTATGATGGGTAATTATCAGCCATTGAAATTGAAGGTATATATGATTACACACACAGCCAACAAGTCAAGACCGAATTTTAAAATATAGTCATTCATGCTGACATTAGGATCATTATTTTATACTAATCAAACCACATGAACCAACCTGCCATTACAATGCTCTAACCATGTCAAGTAAAGCAAAAGGTTGGTAACTCATTGATTTTCATTAAAATAGTTAAATTAGTTTAGGATTACATAAGAGTTTTTACACCAACCTATCATTTATAATTCACGTGTTGATCATTGTTGAATCTTAATTAAAAGTGATGTAGTTAAATAATTATTTTCACTCTTGCAACTCGAGTAGTAAATTTATTAATCAAACTAAAATAACAACAATGATAAATCACTTTTAATCGATTCACATACACTAAGAAAAATATGTAATGATAGTTATTAATTCAAAGTTATAAAAGATTAGGGAATAGATACACTTACGTCAAGAGTAAGTGAAAAAAATATACTCCATATTATAGTCATTCATTCTTGGAAAATTTAATGTTTTAAATTGGTGAGTACATCTAAACCATTTGATTTTCTAAAAATGAATGACTAAGATGTGAAATATATTTTTCCTAATTACTCTTAAAGTAAGTGAATCCATTCACAAAATATTATATCAACATTAAAAAATAGGGCACATACTAATAAGTAACAAGTATAGTAGAGAATCTTTTAGGTACACTTTTTGTTGCACGGCGTGGGATAACACAAAGCAGAAAGAGAAGTAATAATAAATTATAAATTAATAATAATAATAATAAAATAAAATCAGAAATTAATATTTTAACATTATTTTATGAAGTTTAATTTGTTAGTGACAATGATCCTGGTCCAGTAACCACTCCCCTAAAATGTGTATATAAATAGGTAAAGCCACATCTCTCTTTCACTTAGCTTCCATTTGTATCTGCCATGACCACTTTAACTTCCTTACCCACTTGTCCTTAAACTCAATCAAAGTAAGCACCTTTTTGTTAGTTTTTATCAATCTTCTTGTTTCATCTGTCAAAAGAGACATAAAGGTTGAGGGAAGAAAAGGGTATTAGTAACTAGTACTACAACTACATACTACTCTCTCAAAGCCAGTAGTACAAACTATCATGTACAATTAGCAACTTAAGGAATATTCTTTTGGATCCTAACCTAATACTTTCCCTTATTTATATTATTTATACACAATACATCAAAACAAAAACATCTTACCTTAATTTGTGTCCGAGTTTCAAAGTAGATGTTTGATATGCAAGTATCAGAAATCCAACAACTCCAACTTGAAGTAAAACACCAGAAACAACATAATAATCATAATCAAGACACACCCATGTGCCAGAAGAAGATCCAAATTCAAGATGAGAAGAAAGTAATTGTGGAAGGAGATGATTTCCTCGTTCCACCCCTCAATTTTGCAATGGTAGATAATGGCATTTTTCGTTCAGGTTTCCCTAAACCAGACAACTTTTCCTTCCTCCAAACCCTTCGTCTCCGCTCTATCATGTATATTATTCAATCACCACTCTTTTCTGCTTATATATGCAATTCTTTATCATATCTGATGTTAATTCTTTTCCTATTCATATTCCTTGTTTTGTAATTGGTATTGTTTAGATATCTGTGTCCTGAACCATACCCAGAGACCAACTTGGAGTTCCTAAACTCTAACAAGATCAAGCTTTATCAATTTGGGATTGAGGGTCATAAGGTATATATCTATAGTTCTATACATCTATGTCTTTTAACCTTTTTATTGTTTGTTTGTTAATATATTGTGATAATTACTAATTCATGAACATATATAATCCCAAAAATTAAATACTTCAGATTGAATGAGCGTTAGAGAGCAATCCCAAAAACCAATAGTTTAAAGACTCATCTTCTTCTTCTTCAATTCATTTCATAATCTCGCTTTAAAGACTCATCTTTTTAAGGCGGCGAAACCGCTGAAGTGTTCTGAGAAGAACATATGCAATGGTTCTTGATGACAGAGAAAACATAGTCATACATGAATAGATGAAGATTATTTTTTCAAGGTGAAAGCTCAGTTATATAAAAGTCCCCATTTATTCATAACTTATTTTTTAATAGATGAAGATAACTTAACGGCTTTTCCCATCAAAAGTCCCCGTAACTACCATAAATTAAAATCTACACTTAATTTATTAAATCACACTAATCAATGCCCTGAGTTCATTACAAACACTGAATTTATGAGCTTAAGGATATTCAAATAGATCAAACTTTATTTATTTTTTATATTAAAAACCACAATTGATTGTGCCCACCAGAATCAAGGTAGATTCCAACTTATTTTGCCTTAATTTTTTCCTGGTTTATGGATCATCTACGTTAATGGTGAGACAAGTTATTGAAAAACCAAAGAAAATCTAACACGTACATCCATCTTTTTAAGTATAATAAAATAACATTTTCATTAATAAAAATATAAGGTAATTGAAGTACTTATCTCTCCATTACTTGATATCTAATCTAATATTTGTTCCATGTCTTCATAGTTTGCACAAAAATCAATGGATAGCTAATCCAATTGACCTGTCTTTCTCATCCTTTGTACTGTATCATATTTTTTTCCTTCAAGTAGTTGTAGATCATAATTAGTGACCTGGTGAAATGGGGCCATTACATGAATGCTATGCAGTCAAGTACTGTTTAATCAAAGGGGGTTTTATATGGTGTAGCAGGGCCATGGGAGGAGGGTAATGTGGTTGTAAGGATGCATGGTTGTTTATATTATTATTGCTTGATTCTTTGGATTTAGCTCTTTAGAGTGTCCAAATTTTATATATTGGTTTTGAAATAATATATGTACTTGTTTCCAAACTTTTGCTTGCTAAATTTATCATCACAGCTTTTCAGATATCATTACAATTAATATTATCATGTCATTTTTGTTCTGGTTACTATTAAAGATTAGATCCATTATTGTTGTTTGAGCATAATTTTTTGGGGCTAAGAGCTCTCTTCAAAACTCAAATATCCTGATTCTTATTAGCTTGCAAAAGTATACCAACTTTAGACTATGGAATTCATGGTCAATGGATTCGAAGCTGGCATGTCAAGTTTTTCCTTGTGAATAATTAATGGATTGGACTATCGGAGATCATTGATTATACTTGTTGTCTGTATATGGGACCATTATTGTGTGGATATGTCAAAAATCTATCATGTTCAAGAAGAAATTTGTCTTCTAATAATGCAAGTATACGGTAAAGAAATGGAACAGAATAAAAATCATGATCAACCTAAGAAATTTGCCCTCTAAACACATGGTTAAATTATTGAATTTATGTATTGAATACTTCTTCCTTTATGATATTATTGAAATACTGAGTCTCTAGTCCATGAGCTTTGTTTTGGATAGTAAGTTACTTTTCAAGGAAAACTAGTACTTTAATTGAAGCCACTCTAGATTATGTTATCTCTAGTTTACCTTTCATTCCTTCATAAATGGTACTTTTATTTTATGTTGTTGGCATAGCAAGTTTTAATTTGATAATGTCAGATTATATTTAACCTTATGAAATTTGTGCATACAGGAGCCTTTTGTAAACATTCCAGAGGACACAATCCGTGAAGCACTAAAAGTTCTCCTTGGTATGCTAAAACTCTTCACTTTTATCTTTACCTAAGTTTGAACTAATTAGGATTCTATCCATAGTGATGTGCTTCAAAAACTAAAGTGAAATGCAACATCTAATGACATATATTATTTTGATTACAATGAAGTTATACCTTTTGTCATTAAAAACAAAGGAAAAATATACATTTGTCTCTCCATTAATGGATAAGATCCTAATTCAGTTTGAACTACTTATTTCGCTCTTAACTTTTTGTGATTTAATAATGTAGATGTCAGGAACCACCCTCTCATTATTCACTGTAAACGAGGAAAGGTAAGCAGCTTCTTTTTTTGTGATTTTGTAACAATTTTGTTTTGCAAGAGACAACTTTAGGACAAATTTTGAAATTAACATAAGGGGTATTGTACTGTGTTATAAAGCCCAAAGTTGTCCATTGTTTTGTACATATAACATAAACTAAGATGTTCCTTGTTACATTATATGCTTTTTCCCCTATATGCAGCACCGAACGGGTTGTTTAGTAGGATGCTATAGAAAATTGCAAAAATGGTGCTTGTCATCAGTGTTTGATGAGTACCAGCGGTTTGCAGCTGCCAAAGCAAGAGTTTCAGATCAGAGGTTTGTAGAGTTGTTTGATATTTCCAGCATCAAGCATTTGCCTATAGCATTTTCATGTTTGAAGAGATAATTAACATACCAAGTTATCCTAAGTTGGGTTTCCTTCCTATAGCTTGTAAAAGGGAATTACAGGTTCTGTTTGGCATTGGAATAATAATAAATAGGAAAAGGTGATGAACTCCTTCAATGCATTGCAGCGGCAGAGGAATAATTCTTCTTCTCCCACATATATATATATATCTCCTACTAGGATATTATTATATACAAAACTTATCTAAAGTATCATAGGTGCTAGTGGTACATGTGGCCTATTAGAAGATGACACATGTACATTTTTGTATACTTTTAAGGAATGAACATTTATTAGATTTACAATCAAGTTTTTTATCTTGAAAGTATACAAAAATGTCCACATGTCGTCCTCTAATAGGCCACGTGTACTACTAGCACATATGATACTTTTCCTAAGTTTTGTCTATTATTAATAGTGTGCCTCACCTTTTTGTAGTTCGATTTTTGTTTCTTTGCTGCTACCCATTCATCAGCAATGAGTGTAGATATATATGTCTTGATTTTTTTTCTCAAGAAATTCAAGAAAGGTACTAAAGCATTGTTTATCTAACCAAAAAATTTGGTGGTAGTTAAGCAGAGAAACTATAATACAAATTTTATTTGCTAGAATGGTGTTGCTTTTTTTATTTATGAGTAATTGCTAGGGCTTGTCTTAATCTGACGCCAGTTTTCATGAAGAATTTGAAACATCACATTTTTATCTTCTGAAAATATCAAAATATGTGAATAATGTCATAAACTATTAAGATCATTTTTCTTCTTCTTTCATACATGTTTTAACTTTTAATATAAGTTCTTTTTACCAACAAATTTTTAATTGAAGTTAATTTAAATATTTAAAAGTATACACAGGCACTTTTGGGTTGCATGTAGTTAGTTTGTTTTGCCTGTTAAGATCAAAGAATGAGGAATGCTGTTAAACCTTGCCGAAGTAAATATGTGCCGATCTCATAGTGAAGTAAATATGTGCCAATCTCATAGTGAAGTAAATGTTTGGTTATTATTGTAATTTCGAGCCAGAATATAAATATGTTGTGTAGATAAAAGGAAGAACACTGTATTTTACAATTAATCATAAGAATAAGACATTATTAATAATATAATCACAACGATACACATTATCCATTAAAATCAAAGTGTACTTGGAATTATGCAAAGGGAATGTAATATATATTCAATATAGGTGTTCTTTGTAATCATAGAAGAGATTAGTAGAGAATGCTCCTTATACTTGAGAATATTCAATAATGATGAAGAAGAATCACTTAAAAACTAAAGTGTGTTTGAAAATCCGTGAACAAGTAATTTTGTCTTAATTCCAAGGAAAATATGTATTTAAGACTTAGGTAAAGTTATAAATTAGTAAAAAAGGATATTCCAAATAATAATAATAATGAAAATTGAAGAAAAATATAAAAATAAATTAACTATTTTTAATTTTTGTTGTTCTATGGCACATAGCCTTTCTTAGCGATAGTGAAGTCACTGAATTGGGGTGAAACCAAGTCGTAAACCTCCGCATTGGAACATATGATGGGTCGCACTGTAGCTTCCATTATACACTACAGCAGCTTCATTGAAGCAATACGTCGAACACCTTGTGTCATTCAATTACATGTTAACTTTAGATTCCTCTGCACCCAATCAGCACAAGTATTCACCAACCACAACAACAATCCCGATAGTACAGAAAACCCGGAATGCTTGTCTTTGAGAATCGAGAACCTTCCGAAAGGAGAATCAGTTGGGTCTGCTTTCCGTACTTGGATGGGAGATGGCTTCCCTGTTCATGCAGGTCATGTCTTTCATGCCATCAATCGTCTTCGCAAGCTCAACTTTAACAAACGTGCACTTGAGGTCATTTTATTCTTTTTCTTATGTCATCATTGAATATTTACCTTCAAAAACATTCCTTTAGGTTTAAGCAACCTTAGCGATAGGGAATCATTTTACAGCTTATACAAAGCTTATTTGAACTTACGAGAATGAGTTGTGAAAATAACCCTGTAAAAATAGAGTATGAGTTTACTGTATGCTCTTTTTAGCTTATTCCAATACAGCTTATTGAATAAATTGGTGCCTATTGCTCCAAGTGTCAAGGACTATAGTTCACGCTAAGCACAGTTTTGGGTTGTTGAGTTTTGTGAATGAAAAAATATGCACAAGAGGCATTGGCTTAACTCAGATTAGTTGGGGTCGAATTTAACTTTCTGATACGAAGGGTCTTAGACAATGAAATAGCTTATTGAATAAGTGCTTAATTAAGTAGTTTGTTCAAATGTACTCTTATTGTATTCTTGTAATCTGGAGTGGAACATGATGAAGAAAGAAAAAATGGAATTTTCCATTTACTCTATGACTCCATGCTTCCAAGGTGCATGTGCGGTTTTCTTTAAATTTTAGGAATTTTTTTTCTTATTCTATTATTTCTATGTTATTTTCAACACAAAATAAGCTAATTTGAAAATGTTGCTATTGGCAGGTGATGGAATGGGTGATCAGAGAGAGGCCCTACAGACCTAGGGAACTGGATTACGCTTATCTTATTGAATTTACAACTAAGCTTCATGGAATATCACATGGGGAGAAGCTCTTATCTAACATTCCTTGTGAATTTCAGAATGAGTTGCTCTACAACAATCTAGTGATTGCATGTCTGGATAAAGGTGTGATAAGGCTCTCACTTGAGTACATGAAAAAAATGAGGGAATTGGGTCATCCCATCTCACACTTGGTATTCAACCGCCTCATAATTCTGCATTCCTCACCAAACCGCAAGAAGATGATACCCAAGTGGCTTACTCAAATGAAGGCTGACAAGGTCACTCCACATGTGTCCACATTCAATATTCTGATGAAGATAGAAGCTAATGAGCATAATCTTGAAAACTTGGTGAAGGTGTTTGGTCGTATGAATCAAGCTCAGGTTGAGCCAAATGAAATATCTTACTGCATTTTAGCTACTGCACACGCAGTGGCCAGGTTATATACTGCAACTGAATCATATGTTGAAGCTGTAGAGAAGTCTATTACAGGGAATAACTGGTCAACATTGGATGTCTTGCTTATATTGT
The DNA here is from genome assembly GCA_009771035.1 of Lupinus albus. Classification (NCBI taxonomy): domain Eukaryota; kingdom Viridiplantae; phylum Streptophyta; class Magnoliopsida; order Fabales; family Fabaceae; genus Lupinus; species Lupinus albus. The sequence goes on from CM020015.1 coordinate 13,957,832, forward strand.
ATGGGTATCTGGGTAACCAAAAGGAGTTAGAAAGAGTTTGGGGCATCATTCAAGGGTTGCCCTTTGTTAGATGTAAAAGTTACATGTTAGCCATTGAAGCATTTGGTAGAATGGGACAGCTACCCCGAGCTGAAGAACTTTGGTTTGAAATGGAATCCAGAAAAGGATTGAAATCTGTAGAGCAATTCAATTCAATGATAACTGTTTATTGCAAACATGGATTTGTTGATAAAGCAGCTAGACTGTACAGAAATATGAAGACAAATGGATGCAAACCAAATGCCATAACTTATCATCAGCTTGCTCTGGGCTGCTTGAAAGCCGGTATGACAGAGCAAGCTTTGAAGACCTTAGACTTGGGCATGCGTTTGACAGTATGCAAGAAAGTTAGAAATTCAACCCCATGGTTGGAGACTACTCATTCTATTGCTGAGATTTTTGCTGAGAAAGGTGATGTAGGAAATGTTGAGAGATTGTTTGAAGAATTTCATAAGGCTAAGTATTGTAGGTATACCTTTGTATATAATACCTTGATTAAGGCTTATGTAAAAGCCAAGATTTATGATCCAAATCTTTTGAGAAGGATGATTCTAGGAGGAGCTAGGCCAGATGCTGAAACTTACAGTCTATTGAAAGTTGCTGAGCAGTTTCAGCCCTAATTTTGATTGGTAATTCATGACAAGGTTTGTGGTGTAACTTTCTTTTTGTCTTTCTACTTACTGAAATTAATTATAATGTACAATCTGATTATGCAACAAGATTCATCATGATGAAAGAGTATGAAAGAACATCTACCATTTCTTATGGAAGCTTATTTTGTTCACATCTAACACTCATATCTAAAGATGCTTAAAGTGTAATATGTTGATTTGCTTCCTCAGCTTCCATAAGTCAGTATTCTGCTCAATGTTCTGGCTGCTGAGTCCTGTGCTTGAGAAATTCTTGGTTGTTTCTGAATCTTTCAGACTTTGTATCATTCAATGTATACCTGTATACCACTAACCACAATACTTATGACATTAAAATATTGTGCCTCCTGTGTTTGTGCCTTCAGCAGCTTCAGCTTATCCTCCTCCATTGCCATTGTGGTCAAGTTCCACATCTCAGGGACCTCTTCTTTCTGCATCCTCAAGGCCAGCATGCTAGTTTCCATCACCACTTCTCTTTGTGGTGCTATATTCTTCTTAATTCGTTTACTATTCATGCGTATTACTTGTATTAGAATTAATAAATTATAGGTAAAAATCTCTTAAAGTATCGCCACACAAATTATATTCTTTGTTAATAAGCGAAAATGAACTCATCTCCTATGGTAGGATTTATTATTATTATTAATAAGCTAAAATGAACTGATATTTCCTACGGTGGGATGAGATTTCAAGCTATCCTAACTAATATTTGACACGGTAGGATATTTTTAATTAATAATTTAATTTTAATTTTTACACATAAAAAAGATGAGGGTTACTTTTGTTTTTGAAAAAAAATTAGGGTACTCTTGTCCTTAAGCTCTAAGGCACATGCTTTTGATTGCCACAATTATCATTGATTGCTACAAATTTAAATGTGCAATATATAATTGTATAAATGGGATAAACTATTATTTATTGTTTGCTAGTTATTGTAGAGAAAATGAAGAGTTCACTGGAATTATAAATTATGTAATACTAAGAATATAGTAACTTATATTTTAAAACAAGAAAATCCTTTAAAATATGAGTTATAAATAAAGACAAATGAGTTTTAAAAAGAGATATGAGAATATATTACAAAATCTACTACCTCTTTATCCAATATCTCCATTTGATTGGGTCTTTTAAGACCAACATGTTGTGTTTATAATTTTGGATACATGTATGGAATCCCACAAATTATATATACTGAATGTGCTATAAGTTGTGATTAGTTAGAAAAAATAGTTAATTATTAATTTAAAAATATTTTTTGAAGCATAGATCGATATTACATGCAATAGCACAACTGATAATATTATTGATCCCATAAGTAGATGTGATCCCATAATTTTGTAGCTGGTATTCTGACTTTTCTAGTCTTTTTAAGAATAAAGAATCATTAGGCGTTATCATACTTGTCAATTTAATGTCGTTATAATTATGGCCCAAAACCAAGTGGCAAATTTGGATCTATGTCAAGCCTTTGAAGGAAAAAGGAGGGATGAAGATCACCTCTTTAAATTTGGTGTCGCCAATTTTGTTTTATCCATTTATACGTAGACATATAAATGTAAACTATTATTTTTTGTAAAATAAAATATTATTTTTTATTTGTTGACAAATTGGTCTAAGATAGAGAGAGACATAAAGTTTAAGGGACAAAGACACCCATTCTAAAAAGGAGAAGATAATATAGAGCCGGAAGAAACAAATGTTTTTTAATAATAAAATATCATTTTATTATGAAATCTGATATTGTTGTAGCCTATTTTGCACACCAAGAATAGCTAAAACCACTATAGCTCTAAAAAACTAAAGAAAGAAATTACAGCCACTTTTAATATTTCATTCATCTGGGAATATTTATCTTAATATTGGCAAAAAAGTTATAAAAAAAATTATTACTTTCACTTGAGCTACACATTATTGATGGGTCCAATGGAAAGGTTGTAATTTTTATTTAATTTATTTTAGGCTATATTTATATAAATAAAAAACCCTTAGCTGTATACTTAGTTTACTTCTCCCAATACAAACATCATGATTGTTATAGTGAAACACATTTATTAGACAGTTGCAATTGGACCCAGATTGACATCTGGTGCTTTGAAGGCTTCAAATCTTGGCTCCTTGGCATGGAACTTCAACCCAGCATAGATCTTCATGTAGTCTTCAAACACAAATTTTGGGTACACCTTACTTTTGTCCTCTGTCCCTTTCTCCAACAATGCTGGTGCAGGATAGATAACAGCATCACTGCCAGGGTTGTAGAATGAGGCTATTGACATTCTTGTGCTATCAGTCTGAGCAATCACACGGTGCTCCACACTTTTGTACTTACCATTGGTGATTACCTGTTTCATAAGAATCATTATCACAATCACATGACACATATAACCAACACTAACATATTCATATGTTGTAGGTGGATAACATTAGTTGTCTCACAATCACAATCACAATCACAATCACATGACACATATAACCAACACTAACATAAATGTACCTCAAGCTGGTCACCAAGGTTAACCACAATGGAATGGCGCATTGGGGGCACATCAATCCATTGACCATCTTTGAGAAGTTGTAGGCCACTAACCTTATCATCTTGGAAGAGAAGGATAATACCACCAGCATCAGTATGGGCACGAAGACCCTTTACCAGCTCTGGATTAGGACATGGAGGGTAGTTAGCAACCTTTGTGCCAAAAGTTGGCCCCCTTGATCCATAGAAGGCCTTCTTCAGGTATCCCTTCTCTAGTCCCAGATTCTCACATAACAAGTCTAACAGATCCTCTGCTAGTTTCTCTAACCTTAAAGCAAACTCCTTCATCACTTCCCTGCACCAATACCTCAATTAGTAATTTAAAGAATGTTGTAATTTTGTACTCATCTTTATACCATCATTTCAGATACATAATTAAGGCTGAATTTCTCTACAGTATAGTAGTCGATAACTTATGTAAACATGAACTTTGGTGAATATTATATGTCATGCAATGTTTAAGATCTTGTAAAAACCTGTGTTGATGAGTGAGATCAAGGAGGTCTGAAATGTTTGATTGAGGGAGATGACGGACATGGTAGGTACTCTCCCAATCCATATCCTTAACCTCAGTTTCAACAGCATCTAACCCTTTGGTTGCAACTAACTCCTTGAACCTATGTTCCATGCATTTCCCGTAGTGTTCTTTGGTCAACCTTTCCAAAGTGTCCATAAGCTCGTAGGGTATGCCATGATTGATGACCTACACAATTTTATAGATATATATTTAGAGAACATTGTAGAAAATAATAAGCAAGAGAAAGACAAGTTTTTTATTGGATTGTTGAGGTACCTCAAAGAATCCCCAGTTCTCACAAGCATCTTTGATTTGCTCCATGGTATCTTTTCTCTCCTCACCATTCAGCTTCACCAAGTTGATCAATGGGAACTCCATTTTCTTTCAATCTCAAACTCACTTTCTACCCTTTTCTTTCTCTCACTTTGCTTTATGCTCATTCAAGTTTGGTAGAGTGGTATTTATAGGCGTTGGATTAGGAACTGTGTACCCCATTTTTTTCCTTCTCATTTACCAATCTTATGAATATAATTTAAAGTATTCATATTCTCAAACTTTTCTTGTGTCAACATCACATCTCATTTACCAATCTTATGAATGTTTCTTACCATTCAATTTTTTTTATTAGCCGTCACAATTTCATTAGATTAAAACATAGTTAAGAACAAAATTTAAAAACAACTGATTTACCTTCACTTTTTTAACATGAAAATAAATTTCTTATTAATTGTGGTGGACAGAATTTTCAGATTCATATAATAGATATTCAACAAATTCTTATAGCCACATACACATGATGATTATATGAGTTATTTGGTCATTGTCCATCCCATGATAATATCTCACAACACTTCCATCTTTATTTTCTGCTGCGACCAGTCAAGATGCATTATAAGGTGTCATGTCTGGCTTATAATAAATGTTTCTTCACTCATATTATTATGCAACGTGATACTTCACATGGAATTAATTCAATGGGTGAAGATTACCTATACCTTATAAAGGTTATCTTTTGGCATTCCACTTTAATTTCAATAAATAAACAAATAATATAAATTATGTTTATAAAATTGGGTTAAGACAAAGTGAGATGAAATAATCATTTTGTATAGTTTAATCACATGTTACATGCAAATGCGACCTAGCTTGTTGTTATATTAGCTTTAGTTCAAAATCCAAATCACAGACAACGTTTCTTCGGTTTCGTTGTTGAATTGTCATTCAACTTTGGTTTGGATTGGACCCACTTCCTGGTGGCTGATTTCTCCTCTTCAAAATTTGACCAAAGACCATAAAAGCTGCCACCATTCTCTCAATTTGTATCATTTATATTATTACATAATGATTATCTTTAACTTATTTTTCAATAGAATAAATTAGAAAGAGAATGAACAGATTACTCTTTCAATTCTAGAAAAATTTAATGGTTTAGATATATCCTCTTTAACTTATTTTTCAATAGAATAAATTAGAAAGAGAATGAACAGATTACTCTGTCAATTCTAGAAAAATTTAATGGTTTAGATATACCACTAATTCAAATAATTGGATTTTCCTATAATTGATGACTAAAATGTGGAATCATTTTTGTAAACTTATTGGAATAAGTGGATCCCTCCCAATTATAAATATTATTTTCCTTTATAATTTAGTAATGAACTGAAATTGAATTCTACATTCAATTATTCTTATTTCTTTTCTTTCTCTTTCATTTTCTTTTCTTTGGTCATAAATTCATAAGAAGGTGGTTTCTAAGAAGGTGCATAGCAATTGCAATTGCACTACTTCACAAATCTAATAGCATATGCAGACCCAAAAAAAACAAAAACATAAATCTAAGATAGCAGCAACAAATTTGTGTGTGACATATGAATTTGTATTCTTCCTGCACTTAATTGCTCGTATGCTTCTAGGGAAGGAATGACTTCAGCTAAAAAAAATAGGTGAGAAATAAAATACTACTAGATACACAGGCATTGTCTTCCATCAATAATTCACAAATTTTGTTATATCCTTCTATAATTTTTCTTGTAAATTCACATGATATTAAAAAATATCAGGGCATAACAGAAGTTTGTTAATCTTTATCACTAACATTAACTTAACTTTTAACCCATAAAAAAAAATAAAGATATATCTTGAACTAATGGTCCAGATTATCAAATAATTTATCCTTTGTCACACATACATCACCAAATTAAGCTTGTTGTACTATACTTTCACCTCTTTGAAATAGAATTTTAATGATGTTTGGACAAATATAATGAAACATGTTAAGGTAGCTAGCTACCCATCTCAATCTATCCCAAAATAACATATCATTATTATTAAAAATGAATGGTGTGGCTTCTCTTATTTTGTGAGTGCAATAAAAGATCAACACATATGATATGTTGGAGAATTTGTCAGTATGAATATTATAGCAAGATGCAATGCATTCAATCATAATATTTCCCACTTTCGAAATAGACATATATTATTTGAGTAGTAATTATTAATTTTATAATTAGACAATAATTCACGTATTATATGTTATTATTAAATAAACATTGTCAATACTTTATTTGAATTTAGTAAAAGATGTAAAGGGAACGATAAAATCAATATTTGCTTTAATTTAAATAAATACCCTACTTGTACTTTTTTTTCCTTAAATAGGTGACCTACTTGTATTTTTTTTCTTGTTCAAATAGGTGCCCTACCACCAGTACTTGATTTATTTTCACACACATCTTGGTGAAATTATAATTTCATATGAAGACCTCACATTTAATAAACAATATTTTTGTAATGGCAAATATAAATTCAAATAACCCCACAGAATATAATGATGTTATATTCATATCTAATTATATTTATAGTTGTGTCCAATCACAATTCCAATTATTAATTTTCTAATTTCTAAAATATCCATGATATAGTTGAAGGTGATAAAATACCTTATCTATGGACTTGGTCCTGCACAAGGGATATGATCAAATAGTTGGTCCCATATAGTGGGAGCTTTAATGGAACTATTATGAACATGCATGTATGAGCCCATTTTCCATTGTTACCTTTGCGTGTGGGTTGTGTCGATAAGTAAGGGAAAAAGACAGAACCTTGCAAAAGAATAAGAAGTGAAGGTGGTCTCCACTATACTTAGCCAAACAATATATTCATTATTATTTAAGTTTCATACATTATTTTATACTTTATTATAATTTCTATTAAAATAATAACAATATTTACATTTTTCCGACAATAACAAACATCATTTTTATTCTTATTTGGGTCCTTTTTCTTAGTTCTCTTATGACTGTTCTTATTTAAGAACATAATTCATAAAATAAAAATGCAATATTAGAGAACTAAGTAAGAATGTTCTTATTTTAATAAGAATGGGTATATGGAGATATTGTTAGTCCCCTTATATGATTATCACTCATAAATATATTTCCTAGTTCCTTAATATTATTATTCTTGAAATTCTTCATTTCTCTTGGTTCTCTTTTGTTGTGAGAGGCAGCTATTAGATGGGCCAGTCTGGCGGTATACCAAATCCTGGCCCAATGATACTTCTGCACAAATCAATTTCAAACCAATTGTAATGTTAATAACTAACAACAATACAACCTATGCCATTATACAAGAGATTGAAAGTTAGTTAATATTGAGTATTTGAGTTAGTTAATGTTCACTTGTCCTCACTCAATAAACTTCCTATAATATTGAATGACCTATACCTTTCTCATCACTGCTATGTTCCTGTTTTTAATGTTGAGATTGATGCAATGTTGCACCAAACTTTGATTTGAAACATAAGATAGTATAGTTACTATGGTGGGTGGATGTGACCTATGGACTTGCATTATGGGAATTCTAATATTGCAGACAGAGGATGCTGCTGTCATATTTGGAGCTGCTGAATACTTATAAGTCTGGCTCCATGTATATGCTTCTCCTGGCTATGCACATTAATACTTTCTTTATGGTATGTATGATAAATGAGAAAATTACGTAATTATATTCATACATTTCCTTTTGAAATGTTGATTGACTATAGTAATTAATGGGTGACTTGAATGCATATCTATATACACAATTTTCAACTGTGACCAAAGCTTATTACTTGAAGGAGTGCTTTTACCTTGGAATGTAATGGTGTTAAAGAAAGATTTGATAGAGGTGTTAGTAATATGGTTAAGGTTGTAGTTTCTAGAGTCTAATATCTACTACAGTACTACCTCGGATCCAATTTTACTCAACCTTTAGGTGTCCTCTAAAATCAAGATATGCATTCAATTCAAAGATCCTTTACATTTATGGTTAGTTGGCTACTATATGCTACCTATATATACCAGAATATAAAGAAGATTCAATGAACAAGATCTCTTGTACTTTTGAAAGAACATACACTGCATCCAATCCTTATCTCTTATTTGAAGGTTCGGTACATTCGAGCAGCTTGTAGGCCCTTGTACCTGTTGTTTGTTATTCATAAATGTACAATTTATTTATGACTGCCAAAGCTCAATGAATGTTTTGTTGCCATGGAAGAGGAATGAATTTCTCAGTTGCATTAAATAAATGAAAGGGTAGTCACAGACACAAAAAATGTATAATCTTAATTCAAGGAAGGTGTTATCTTATAATGATTTGTATTTTACAATTTAAGTATAAGTTTGTACACAACATCAGTTCATAATTCATTAGAGGATCATCTTAGTAAAGGACAATGTATGAGTTGGTGGATGTAGCAAATGATCAATGTTTAACTGGCCCATGAACTCTTTTTGTGGTCACTCCATTCATGGTTCACAGTTTTTCTTCTTTTCCTTTGTATAAATAGCTTGACATCTTACCATAATCACAACAAACCTCAAACATGGTATTCACTCTGACATCATCCCAAATTGCTGGCATTTTTACATCTGCTTCTTTAGCCTTTGCTGTCACTAGTATTATTACTTCAGTTGGTTATGCAGCGGCAGAATATCGAAACAGTGAATCAAGTGCTCTATTAAAGTGGAAAACCAACCTTGACAATCAAAGCCAAGCTTCTTTATCTTCATGGACATCTAGTACCAGTTTTTGCATGTGGCAAGGAATTGTTTGTGATGAATACAAGTCTGTCTCCACCATAAATGTTACTAATCTTGGACTAAGAGGTACTCTTCTCATCCAAATCTCTAAGTCAAAACTTGTTTAATGGATGGCAACTTTTCCATAATTTCTCATTTGAAAATGGATGGTAAGCTTTTAGTGGCTCAATCCCTTTTTCCATTAGGCAACTTGTCATTTCTAACTTATAACATGCAATCAACTTTCAGGAAACATTCCTAAGGAAATTGGAGAATTGAGGAGCTTGAAGTATCTATTGTTTGGATCAAACAGATTTTATGGTTCCATTCCTTCAACAATTGGAATGTTGACAAATCTTGTTGAACTTGATTTGTCACAAAACTCTCTGTCTGGTACAATCCCTTCAATTACAAACTTTATAAATTTAGAAAAACTTTGGCTCTTTAACAATAGTCTCTCTGGCCCCATTCCTGAGGAATTGGGAAAACTCCATGCTCTCACAACAATCAAATTGTTAAACAATAACTTGTCTGGGCCAATTCCATCATCCATAGGAAACTTGGTTAATTTGACTACTCTTCAACTCACTAATAATTCACTTTCTGGATCAATTCCCCCAATCCTTGGAAACTTGACAAAGTTGGTCTATTTGTCCATGGCCAATAACAGACTTTCTGGATCAATTCCTATCTCCATAGGAAACTTGGTCAATCTAAAAGGCCTCAGCATTTCAGAAAACAATATTTGTGGGCCTATTCCTTCCACCATTGGAAATTTGACAAAACTCAACTTCCTATTACTTTATATGAATAATCTTAATGGTAGATTACCACCTGAAATGAATAACCTCACCAACTTCCAAAGCTTACAACTATCATATAATGGTTTCACTGGCCCTTTGCCACAACAGATTTGCGTAGGTGGATCACTTAGAAAGTTTACTGCTGAGAATAACTATTTCACCGGTCCGGTTCCAAGAAGTTTGAAGAATTGCTCCAGTCTTGTTAGACTCAGACTTGAACAAAACTTATTGAGTGGAAATATATCAGATGATTTTGGTGTATATCCAAAGCTGGATTACATTGACTTGAGCAGCAATAACTTTTATGGTCACCTTTCACCAAATTGGGCAAAGTGCCCTAGTCTCACAAGCCTTAGGATTTCCAACAATAAATTATCTGGTGTTATACCCCCAGAGCTAGGCCAAGCACTTAAGTTAAGTGTACTCAATCTCTCTTCAAATCACTTGACCGGCATAGTTCCAAGAGAACTTAGTAACTTGACCTCATTGTTTAAACTATCCTTAAGTAACAATGAACTTTCAGGAAACATTCCAATTGAAATAGAATCTTTGCTAAGCCTTGAACTTTTGGAGTTGGCAGCAAATAATTTAGGTGGTCCAATCCCAAAACAGGTTGGAGCCTTGCTCAAATTATTTCACCTGAATTTGAGCAACAATGAATTCATGGGAAATATTCCCTTCGAATTTGGGAAATTGCAGCATCTTCAATATCTCGATCTTAGTAGGAATTTGTTGAATGGACCAATACCATCAACACTTGGAAAATTACAGATGTTGGAAAAGTTGAACCTCTCACACAATAATCTCTCTGGCACCATTCCATCTGATTTTAAGGATATGTTCAGCTTGACACATATTGACATATCTAACAACCAATTGAAGGGTCCAATTCCTAACAGTCAACCCTTTCTTAAGGCTCCAAGTGATGCATTTCAAAATAATAAAGGCTTGTGTGGTAATGTCTCTGGTTTTATGGCTTGCCCAAAGATGACTCACAACCCTCATAGCCAAAAGAAAAAACATGTCTTGATATTGGCAGCATCCATTTCGGGTGCTCTAATGCTAATAGTAGTCATGGTTAGAGTTTCGTTACACATCCATTGTCAAAGAGAAGCAAGAGAAACAGAAGAACAGGCTACAGAAGAACAAATTCAAAATCTATTTTCAATATGGAATTATGATGGACATATAGTGTATGAAAATATCATTGAAGCCACAGAGGATTTTGATGATAGATACCTCATTGGAGAAGGAGGGTCTGGAGCTGTTTACAAGGCTACCTTACACACAGGTCAAGTCGTTGCTGTGAAGAAACTTCATGCTACACTCAATGGTGAAATGCACAATTTAAAAGCATTTAAAAGTGAGGTTGAAGCCTTGACAAAAATAATACATCGTAACATTGTGAAGTTATATGGATTTTGTTCACATCCACGCATCTCATTTCTGGTTTATGAGTTCCTAGAAGGTGGTAGCTTGGATAAAGTACTAAACAATGACACACAAGCAGTAATGTTTGATTGGAATAGGAGGGTGAATGTTGTTAAAGGTGTGGCAAATGCACTATACCACTTGCATCATGGCTGTTCTCTTCCTATAGTTCATCGCGACATATCAAGCAAGAATGTTATTTTAGATTTGGAATATGAAGCTCACATTGCGGACTTCGGAACGGCTAAGATTCTGAATCCTGATTCACAAAATTTCACCTCGTTTGCTGGCACCTATGGATATGCAGCACCAGGTTAGGCCCTTCTTTCTATTCTTAAGAAATGCTACACTTGTTTCAATAGTAAACTCTGCTACTTTATGCCTAACATCATTTTCATGTTTTAATTTATTGTAGAGTTTGCTTATACTATGGAAGTGGATGAGAAATGTGATGTCTTTAGTTTTGGGGTGCTTTCTTTGGAAATAATCATGGGAAAACATCCGGGAGATCTTATTTCTTCTTTGTTTTCATCAGCTGCAACATCTACAGCATCTAATTTGCTACTGAAGGATGTCTTGGATCGACGACTTCCACATCCAATGATGCCAATTGTGAAGGAGGTGATCTTCATTGCAAAAATAACATTTGTTTGCTTGAGTCAAAGTCCACTTTCTCGCCCAACCATGGAACATGTGTATAAGGAGTTTGTGATGCCAAGATCACCTTTACTAGATTCATTTCCTATTGTCACACTTGGAGAACTCCTATATAACTGAACTTGTCTTCTTTTATGTCATTGGCTAGCTTTTTCATCCTTTTGGCACTACTTTGGTGTTATAAGCCTATTTGTTCTTGTGTCATATTTACCTATAATTTCAGTTTTTAGTAAGTCATCAAAACTACATAAATCGATGAGCCAAACCCTTTCTACATTTTTATGCATAATAGACTGGCAAAATAAGATTTTCCTGTAGTGATATTAAACTTGTTTAGTTACATGCATGAGAAAGTAAGTGCATATAGAAGGAGACGTCGGTACTTTCATCACACTGCAAGGTTATTGTAAAAGGGACAGTGACAACAAACATATATCTATTACAGATATATCTCTTATTCTAGATATGACAAAGTTTTAACACAAAAAGAGTGCCAAAGAGAAATTACCATTACAACCTAAAATGCACACACATAATCAAATGGTGATAATAAAGTAAAATTCCTCATACTTGTTTCTGAGGTTGCAGGACTATGATAGGGCTCGTTACTCTGTGCTTACCATCAGTCCAAGACAAGTTCCCAAATATCGGAAAGCCATGGCGTGGCACACCCCTTGGCTGAAGAATGAGCTGAAAGGTCTTCTTTTCCCCGGTGTTCTTAAAAGTCAATGAACTTGGTTGAACAAGAACATTAAATCCTTCAAGTATGTGAGTCTTCACATTATATGTGCTTGGAGGCCCAACATTTGTAACTGTTCGAGTAACATTAATCGGGTTTGTCTGGCGATGGGTCACTGTGATTGAAGGATAGTTGAAATCTTCAATGTTGTAAGACTTTGGGCAAGTGTAGGATAATTTCAAATTAGCAAACAACTTGAGTAAAGCTCGGCTGTAACCAGAAGCACATAAGAAGTTTAAGTAATCAGTTGTGCTTAAATCATAAACAAGTCCAGGGTCTATTGCAAGGTTAGGTTGAATATGTCCAGAGCCATATTCAAATGGAGTTGCTATCTTGTCAAATCCATCCTGAATTGGTTGATTAGTGTTATCTAGTGTGGTAGCTGAAAAGAGCACAATTTTAATAAGCCATCAGTGTTGTTCAAAATATATGTGATATATGAACATTTAACATAGGAAGAAACATTTTGAGAGCATGCACGTGAAAAGCTTCATATCTAGTGGACATGTGAGAGATACTTTTACCGAAACATACCCGTAGTCATAATAGCTGATTTTATAGCTGCTGGACTCCAATTAGGATGAGCTGTTTTGAGTAGACCAGCGATGCCAGAAACATGAGGACAAGCCATAGAAGTTCCTTGTTGTACATTGTAAAGAGTCCTACGTCCATCTGATACTAGATTAGATGGACCAGCGGCTTGTGTAAAAGCAGCAATTATGTTCACACCAGGAGCAGTTATGTCAGGCTGAAACACAAAACAAAGTACCATCGATACAAAATCATATCTATGTGAATGATGGATTCACTAAGTGTAAGATTGATAAATCAACTTCATTGTGGTGGAACAGAATGTAGACCTTCAGTATCAACGGTTGCACAGCGCTGGGTCCTCTAGATGAAAATCCGGCCACAACTGGAGCTGGCTTTATTCCTATGTATGTTCTTGCTGAAGTCATGTAAGCATCAAGCTGCCTGCAATATATATATATATATAAGTGAAATGCTTCATTTTTGTTTAATATATATTTAGAATGTGACATTAACATGATTAATTATTAAAGATATGTTGTTACTTGGCGTGAGAGCCTCCTGAACCTTCATAACCCATAACATTGATACTTGCACCGGGCAAAATATGAGGCTCGGCTAGAAGTGTATTTCCACTTTGCTTATCATTTTTCACAAACACTGCCACTGCACCAGCTAGAGCAGCTTGTTGGCCCTCACCAACTGACTGTATCTTATCACTTCGAAGGCAGATTAGTATTTTCCCCCTTACTTTGGTAGGATCCAATGTTCCAGGCTTGCAAAGATTGCTATTGGAACACATATGTATATGAGACAAGTAGCAATTCTATTTAACAAATAATGTAAATGTTTGAAGCAAACTTGGAAAATTTGTGCTTACGCATCATGGATTGACACATTAGGAAGTCTAGCAACGACAGAACTAATCAATGGATAGAACTTTCGTGACTGTTGTGGCAAGCCTCTATTAAGACTAGCACCCTGATACACATCAAGTTGGATATAGTCATTAATTCATTAGATTATAGTTTTCTTAGATTGATTTAATATGTAATTCTATTTATTCAAACGCATTGGATACTTGTAAGTTGTAACTACTTAGGTTAAAACTCATTCAGAATCTCGCATTGATACCTTCAGATATTGTTTGTTGCCTACAGAAATATTGCTGAGAAAATCCCTGTCTATTGTACTAGCAGCAACTGTGAAGGACCAGGGTGCAACATTTGTGACAGTTCTAGGAGCTGGCCCATCATTCCCACCTGAGCAAACAACCACTATATTTCTAGCAACTGCATGGAAGGACCCTATGGAAATTCCATCTGTTAATAAAGCTTCAACATACGGACTAGACCAACCCACTGAGGCAGAGATCACATCAACACCATCATATATGGCTTGATCAAATGCTGCTAGCATGTCTGCTTCTTGGCAGCCACCCGGATCTGTTGTATGCCAACACGTTTTATAGGCTACAACGCGAGCTCGAGGGGATCCACCCTTAGCAGTTCCATAGCCATTACCAAAGACGTTTGCACCTCGAGCAAAATTACCACCAGCGGTTGATAGAGTGTGGGTGCCATGGCCTACAAAGTCACGCGCAGTGCGGTTCAATGGATGAAGCTTTCCAACTTCTGCTTCGTGGTTTTTGCTGAAAATTCTTGCTCCGATTAGCTTCCTGATTCATCATATATGATAAATGTTTTAGGCTATAAAGACTAATCTGTTGGCAATGACCAAATTATCAATTTTATACTCTACACCCGAATATGTAAACCAAGTTATGAAAATTGACACATCATTTTGGCCATTCCTTAAAATCATTCATTTGTTATCTTAACTTAATTTAGGAAGTGGATAATAAGGAAAAATTACCTGTTGCAGAATATTTTCTTTGAACCAATAAAGTGGTCTATCTCACAAACCCCATTTCCACGCCACTTCGAAGGGACAGGTCCATATCCTTTGTCGCTGAAACTTGGGTGTTCAGGCCAAACGCCTGTTCAAAAAGCAATTACTCATGTAGTTGTAAGTTTTATGCAAGTCTTAGTGGAGAGAAGAGTGAAGCCACTAGAGAGAAAAGTGAGAGGAATGAAAAAGACTGAGAGCAAAATATAAAGCAAGGAAGAACCAAAAGACTTTAGTGTAAGCCAGGAGAAATCAGAAAAACGATGAATTATTGAGTTATTTGACGAGAGTTACATGATGTTTAAATGTTAGCCATATACAACAACAACTAAATCTTTATCCCATTATTGTGAGGTACATTACATGCATCAAACGCCATAGTAATACTCTATGCGAGTATGCAACTAAACGAGGTAACTGTATATGTATGGTATAATCTATAAATTGAAAATGATTTGATTGATACAAGAAGCACACCTGTATCAATATTAGCTATGATTGTATTTTCACCAAATTTGGCCTTCCTCCATGCAGAGTTTGCAGGAACTATTCCATTTTTTTCAAGTCCAAGAAATTCCCATGACCTGGTAGTGTGCAATTTATGTTCTTTGCTCAAGAATACAGAAACTACATTTGGGTTTTCTGCAACAATAGAAACATATATAGTGTATCAACTTGTTGCTTCAAAATGACAATAGAAACCCGTACTAATCATTTGCTTACTTGCTATCTCTGAAGCTTCTTCCTTTTCAAGTAGCGCAGCAAAGCCATTTATGTTCTTATTGTAGGAGTACATAATTGCTTCCTTAGCCTCCTCATGACTAGTTAAAAACATATGTATAACTTTTCAGCAGTATGTGTATACATATATATGTGTGTATAAATACATGTATAGGTATATATAAGTCCCATAATATGTAAGAGCAGTTTATATATAGTTACTATACCTTCCCAAAACAGAAGCCAGAAGATGATAATGAGAATTTGTAGCTGCTTCAAGTTCAGTAGGGGAAGGGTCTGGACCATGAGAATGTCCTCCCAAGTACACAATGTATGCCTGTAATAGAGAATCAAAATCAAATAGTCGATAGAATGTTGCATGCTTATTTTAACATTATTTTTATTCATGCAAATGGTAAATTCTAAAACTGGAAACTTGGAAGACAAGGGGCAGGGTTATGTTAATCATAGGAGTATAAAAACAAAAACATCCTTGCCTTTCTTAGGGCATTTGTAGGTTCATGCAAGAAGGTGCAAACAAGAAATAATGATAAAAATAGTTTGAAGATGGAGGATGCCATCATACTGCTTTGGAGGTGCTGTGAATGGATGGATGGATGTTCTACTTATGCTTATTGTATAAGCTCTGGGAGACCACAATACTTACCAAACAATTATAATAGAATTTACTTCAAATTTGCATTCATATTCACCCTCATATATGCCATATATTTTTTTCATTTCAACACCTAGTTTACTAACTTGTATTATAATATATGTTTTTCAATCTTTATGTCTATTGTTAAACGCATGTTCCATATATAACATCTTACTATGATTTATGTGAAGCTCATGTACTTCTAGAATTTGTCTTCATATTTTTAGCTTTGAATTTATTTCCTCTTTCAATTAAAAGTATATATTATGACATTGGTTCCTAAATATGCTCCATAACCAATGTAATCACATAAGGAGTCTTATAGCAATAATAGGGAAATCTCCTTAAATGTTGACTATTGTTCAGTCTAGCAAGTATATTTTCATTAATCCTTATAGCAAGTATCTGCAACATAATACCAAATTGGTTTTTATCACTTTCTACAATCTGCTTGTCAATACTTATAAAAGGCTTGGGTATCTCTCATTATCTTAACCAGCTTTTGAGTCCAGTTAAGTCTAACTTTGACAATTTTAATAAATGTATCATTTCAAACAACTTGTTCAAAACCAAATCCATTATTTTTGGGTTATAATGTGAATTTGCTAGTTGCTGAAGTAGCTAGTTAAGACCACTGTTATTGATGGTAAGGTTTTAAGAGGAATAAAAAGAGTGATATAAAGTAGGATAATCTTTTTAAAGTGACTGCTTATAGGTGAATTCTTGCTATTGTCTATTTTTGTTGTTTATAAAGGAATTAAAGTAAAGTTAGTGGAAGATAAAAGTTAGACACGATTATTGGCTCCATAGAACCCCATTCCTTCCTTTTCCAAATCTCTTTTCCTCTTGTTTTCGTCTTTCCCATACTTTTATGAGTTTATCCTCTTTTTCCAAAATTATATATTTAATTTTTAAGAGTAATCATTGTCATAATACTCTTTTCAAGATCCAAAATATGCACACAAGATATAGAGAAGTTATTAAATGGATCACATTTTTTTTTATGTCCATTTTTTGAAGTAAATAGTATGTTGTTTTGGGCTTTGCATTTTTTGAAGTAAATAGTATGTTGTTTTGGGCTTTACCCACTCGTTCGTTAAAAAAAGTATATTAGGGTTTTTGTGGTTTGACTATATAAACTGATTACTTTGTTGTCTATCACTCATTGTAGCAGCGGTGGAACCCATCTTCACTACGGCGTTGTATTATATACTCTATGCCATTGCCTCCTTCTTCAATCTTATGATATAAAGATAGCATCTTTTTTCCTTTCTTTATTATGCTTTACAATTTTAGCGATACATTTTCGAAATTAATTTCTTTTTTTTTATGTTCATGTTGAAACCAATGATGATTGATTCTAATATGTGTAGCAAGTGCCGTCTGAAAATTAACCATTTTTATGGTGCCTGATGTACTATAAGACTACCCACTGAGGCTTCTGCTTTTTTTCCCTCTTCAAATCTATTTTTTTTGTTAGATGATTTTTGTCTGCTTTATTTTTCCGTTAAAAATTCAGTATTCATGTTATGAAAAATTGAAAAATGCGTCCACTTCTAATAAATGTTGAAAAAGGTACCTACACACATTTACGAGTGTCCTTTCATGTTTAAATAACTCTACTATCATTTTTGTGTTTATGTATGATATGAACATGTTTTCCTTCTATTTTATCTTAATTTTTTTTGGTGATATGAACATTTATCTTATCACCCTGAAGACTAATGTATATTTGCTCAACAAGATTGGACTCCTTTTATCAGCACAATAATTTTGATATATTGAGTAGTCACCTTTAAAAAAGGAGGAAAGAGCTAGTAGTATCTGCTTCAGCTTTCACGTAATAACTTTACTACTGCTTTTCTAACAACCAATGAGGCATAGATAGAGATAAAAAGGAGAGAATTATTTTATTCTTTATTGCATGATGATCTATAGAGCGTAGTGCCAAAGAGACATATGTACTGCCATGGTCCCAATGAAAAGATTATAATCCACAAATGTTTACACAAAAATAGGGTGATGGTCAAGGAAGAACTGCATGTTAGTCATGAATTATTGGATGTGTAATAATTGCAACAACATCTGATCTACTGCTTCTGATATTCATCATCTGTTTAGGTTGAATGGCACAGTATAGAATTCTTCATTTCTATTATCTCCTAAATGTTATAAACTTAACCCATCATGGCATCCCTCTATGTAAAACTCACCCATCCAGCATTAGTATGAACAAGGCCATGCCTTGAAGGATTCCAAAGAACAATGTGAGAGCAATGATGACAAGATTTCTCATAGAGTTCAAGTTTGTGAACTAAAGAAATGATATTCCAAGTGAAGCTGATAAAAAAGGAAAAATAGTGGTGAATAGAGGAATAAGAGTATAGTATGGCAATGAAATCTCAATTGAGATAACAAGACCAAAGAGAATGCAGTATAGCACAGCAAATATTGGAAGGGTATTTTTTAGCAAATTAATACACATTGCATCCATAACCTTAGGCAATACCGTAGTAAATTGACATGTGCCAACCAACATAACACATAAGCCCGAATGATATGAAGTGGGTTATAATTGGGCTGAAATAGAGCTTCTAATTGTTCCTACGCTGAAGGAGGTTTAATTCCAAATTACGAGGCTCAGGGTTTGACTTTTTTCTTGACAATAAGTATTCTACAGTATAGCAATCTCTCCCAACATACACTAATCTATCACTTGAATATTACCAAAAACTTAATTAAATATAATGCATACTAGGTGAGTATTTTGTTAATCATATATATATATATAAGATGAAAATTTAGAATCTTTGTGACCAAAAGATATCATTACTATGTATAAAAATTGAGTAGACATATACAAACATGACAAAATAATAACTATGAGATGGCTCATGTTTGTTCCTTACATGGTTCTTTATATTTATTGGGTCTAATTTTTAAATCTGAATTTAACCTTATTAGGACCGATCATGTTTATGTAGGGTTACAAACCATTGGATTAGTTCCCCACATAAAAATGTATTTAAATTAAAAAAAAACTAAAAAAAACATGATAGTATATGAATGTAAATGAATTAGTGTGTAATTATAGTTCTAATGTTTAGAATTTATTAGTAAGTTGAGTGACATGGTGACGATTGGAGTTATATTTGTGGTGAGTGATGTTGAAGGACATAGTAATTAAGTTCATTTTCAATTACAGCTAATTCCGTGAGTTACGGAAGTATACACTATTTAAACGGAAGCTGAAATGGGAAAGAATATGAATCGAAATTAATTGGAAGTATAAAGAGAATAATAGTGAGTACATTCGTGTAAGGTAGTTAAATATTGCATTGCACCCTTATTACCAAAAACCTATTCTTATCACATCCATCATATAGTAATATTCAGGTGAAGATTATTGTCATGGTGAAAGCTAAAATGTCTATTAGTAGTTATGCATTTTATATGTTACCTTTACCATTAAATACATCACGGAACTTATATTAATGCTTATTTGCAACCAACAACATTCAAAATTTCTAATCCTTTCCAATTACCCTGCCTGTTCAATTTCCTATTACTTTATTGTCCTATATTACTTCTGCTTCTTTTCTAATATATTTTTAAGGTTTTACTTTTAATCATTTTTATATGATCTTTTTCAAACTTTTAAGTATATTAATCACTATTAAAATAGTCTTACATCAGTTGATTAGAAATATATAATTATTAATTGACATCACTCTAGCAATTTTGAAAAATTACTAAATTTAATAATACTAACAATAATTATTTCTCATTTGTAGTAAACATTTATGCTCTCACATCTTCATTATTTAGTGAGATTTCTAATTATTTAATTAAAAATAATTAATAATTTGGACCATTAAAAAACTTAGTGTCATATGTCAGCATGTTACTAAATTCTCCTATAGTAGAAAGCATCTACACTATGATCTTTTGGCCCTTTTTTCTTCTTCTTAAGACTTATAGTGTTATTCCTATTTCTATTAATAGTGTATAGACAAATAAAATAAAACTACCTATTACTATATTTTTGGGAACGGTAGAACGAAGAATATGAATAATATTTAAGAAAAATAAATAATTAGTATTGCGTAGACTAATTGATCAACCAATTGGTTCTAGTAAACCTGAATTCAATTCATGTTTTATAAACCCTCGTCTACTCATATTTAAAAAATATTCACGATTTTATTTAGTTTATATCAATATATGTGATGTGAAATGTGATGTTTGGGTTAATGCTAACCAGGCATTAAAAGGAACAGTGAGTTTGAGAAAATGAAACATGTATCATGGAATGTATGTATATATAATGTCGGTGTGAATCAAGAAGCAAAATCAACTTATTGTTCCTTTTTTACTACTATTATTACTTGGTGGTGTGGCAATAATGTGTATAACTTGTAAATTGTAATATGCAAGGAGTGACTAAGATGCATTTGAATGGATGGTTTCAAAAGAAAAGGAAAAAATCATTACTACATTGCCGAATGGTGAGTCATCCTACACATAACATGCACACACAAGCACAATTTTGTAGTGATGAAAAAAATGACCTCATCATTCTAGATTTTGTCCCTCTCCTAAGTTAGTGGCTGTGTTATAGTATTATGATCTTGCCGACGAAATAATGGTATATAAAAGATTGGGCAAGTTAAGTTAATTCACATAATCAATTTCATATATGTAAATGTACCAAAAAGGGGTTATCATGGAATCTAGATTCTCTCGTGTACTATAGGATACATATGGTTCCTATGCTTCCATCAAATAATTTAATATTTTCTGGTCATACTTTCAATTAATTTTCAACTTATAGTTTTTGCTTAGATTGAGGCCTGCCATTACGTAATCTCTTAATAGCTATACTATCGCTTTTGATACAAAAATGTGACCAACCTTATCTATAAAAGAGACATTTTCATTGATCTAGTTCAATTTTGTGCATAATGACATATTTAACTATTTACATAGACAAGAAATGACAACACCTGCATGCCATTTATGGAGCCAACTCAACTACCATACACCCAAGAGACCAAGTTTCTAATTAATACGTTGTTTTTTCTAAAGATAAGAGTGAAATGTAAATTTGTTGAACTCCTCTCCTAAAGATAAGAGTGAAATCTGAAAGTGTTGAAATTCCTCCAACTTGGTTAACAATAATTTAGAGGTTTTATAATGAATAAACTCATTCTAATCTCCTAAGCTTTTTGATCAAAATATAATGTAAATCCACTTATAAAATTCTTTGTTATTTCTTGGGTCTATTATTTTTTATCTTTTATTTCTTTGGGCTCCTTTCATTCTATAACAATTACAATTTTTGTGAACTCTATTTAGTAAAAATTATTAAGAGATGAATTTAAAATTAAAAAATTAAGTTACAAGTCTATCAAGGATATTGGTTATGAAATGTGAAAAAATGTGCATTAGTGACAAATGAAATGAAAACAAATTTCTTTTTAAATAAAATATGAAATAGAATTAGGCTATTCTAAAGTAAGATGGTAAATAAGGATATATCCACTATTGAGACTTAAGAGGTTTATTCTCACAACAATTTATGTTTGGTAATAACAATGAGCTTATAATTTGAGTAAAAAATAGTTACATACTAACATTGGTAATGAGATTTGTTTCAATAAACTATGAGCTAATGAATTTGTATTTTATAAATAGTTTATAAATATCATAGCAGATATTTATAAGTGACGTAAAATCTCCTATGATTATATCTGCTATGATAAATTATACAAATAAATCTGCTATGGTGAGAAAATAAATTTATTCAATTTTAAAAATTATTTAATTAAAATATAATTTAAAATTATAATTGTTATAAAATTTTATGTACAATGTGTTATAATCTTCAATTAGTACTGGGGAGGATCTCAATTCCACTACTTTAACAAAAATAAAACTTATCTTAATAAATTATATTTTGATATAAAATTTATTTCAGTTCATTAATAACTAATTTAATAAAACTAAAATTTATCTCAATAAAAATAATATTTTGATATAACGACAAAAGTTGGACTTAGTTTTATAAAACTATTTTCTTCTTCTATATTTCTTAATCAATTCATGAAACTCATTAAAAAATATTTTGTTATTTATTAATGACTATGAAGCATTTTGTAATATCTCCCTTCTAATAAAATATCAACCTTAAAATAAGGATCTTGTAATAAATGGAGGAAATGGCTGTACTCTGATTCCAATGTTGATTTTCAACCAAGGGCAGGTTGTTATCCTCATTTGCCTCACACATTTTCATGTATATGGAAAATTCTCTACACCTATTACTCAACAAAATGAATGAATTTGAATCTTAATTGATGAATAAAATGTCGTCCATTAATGCATATAAATTTATTTAAATTGTATTTGGTTCACACATTTACTGTTCATATATATGGAAAATTCACTTCACATATGAGTAGATAAATGAATGGATTTGAACCTTGATGTATGGATAGAATGTCATCCATTAATTGATATAAGTTTATTTAAATAGTTTTTGGCTCACACATTTATCGTCTAGGTATATGGAAAATTCACTCCACATATGAATGGACAAACGAATGAATTTCGATCTTAATGGATGATAGAATATTACCCACCAATCCGTATAAACTTATTTAAATTATATTTGAACTCACATTTACCATACATCTATATGGAAAATTCTACGTATGAGTGGATAAATGAATAAATTTGGATCTTAATAGATAAATAAAATGTCATTCAATAATCCATATAAATTGATCTATATCACATTTTAAATAATCTAATTCATCAATATTTAAAACTTAATGAATGAATTCTAAATCATCCACTTAATTTTCATGGACTATAATGAATGAATATCCAATTTATTTGGTCTTTTTTATTGGAACTAAAAATACTTTTGAAGATAATAATTATTTTAAAAATCACTATTTTAATAAAACGTTTTTTATAATCACTTTTTGAAAATAATTTTTTGAAGAAATCTTTCAAAAAGGTGTTTTTATTTTGTTTAAAGTGATTTTTTGAACTAAAAATTGTTTTTGAAAAATTCTACAACTACCCATTATTTACATGTAAAAAATTAACATATATTTATATGTTATATACTTAAGAACAAACTCTTAATATTATTTACATTTATGTCATGTAATTGATCTAAATTTAATAAAAAAATAAAAGTAATAGTAAAAAATACTACAAAAAATAAGAATCGAGATAATCAATGAAATTAAAAAAATAAAACACAATTTTTCATTATTTATTTATTTTGGATGGATAAGATATATATCCATACATTCATAAATATTAATTTATAAAATTGATGAATTCAATTCCATTAATTAGCTTTCAAAAACTAAGAATTCAAACCACTCTGTACTTAAAGGCATCAATACCTTTTCTCTTCCTATTCTCTTTCCAACACAATGGAGGAGATGAGAAAAACACATAACAAACACCATCATGGAGTTTCCAACATCCCTATACTCCTACAACATTGTTCTCTTTTCCTCTTCATCTTCACCATTTTCACTACTACACAAGCCTTTGATTATGGTGATGCCCTTTCAAAGAGCCTCCTTTACTTTGAAGCACAACGCTCTGGGAGGATACCTTACAACCAACGTGTCACTTGGCGCCACCATTCTGGTCTCACTGATGGCTTGGAACAAGGGGTTAGCATTAAAGCATTTAACTTTCTTAATGGGTATATTTGAAGAGTCTCATTCAGAATTAAAGCATGTTTTTTATTTTATTTTATGTAGGTGGACTTGGTAGGAGGGTATTATGATGCAGGTGATCATGTGAAGTTTGGTTTACCAATGGCATTCACAGTGACAATGCTATCATGGGGTGCCATTGAATATTGGCAAGAAATTGAAGATGCAGGTGAATTAGAACACACAATGGAGGCAATTAAATGGGGCACTGATTACTTTATCAAAGCTCACACTAGCCCAAATGTGTTATGGGCAGAGGTACTTTAATTCCTTATTTATTACCCATTCTTTTAATTGGAGACATGCATTGGTTCAAGCTATAGAATTAAGAGACAATACAAGAGATATTTAACTAATTATGTTGTTGTTGTTGTTTTGAATGGTTGAGGTTGGTGATGGTGACACTGATCATTATTGCTGGCAACGCCCAGAGGATATGACAACATCAAGGCAAGCATTCAAGATAGATGAGAAGAATCCAGGTTCAGATCTGGCTGGAGAAACTGCAGCAGCTATGGCAGCTGCTTCCATTGTCTTCAAGAAAACAAACCCACATTACTCTCATCTTCTTCTACACCATGCCCAACAGGTTTTATCATTTAACACCACATTATCCATCACTAACTCATTTTCTATTAAATCTCTCATACATCTATCCTTTGTTTTATATGTCTATAATAATATATAGTATTTTATTATCACTGCTAACTATTATTTAATAATAGAATTTAATACCTATAATTGTCTAAAGTTTTTCATGTATATTAGTTATAGGTAAGAGTCAATATTAAAACATGAATAGTGAATATTGTATTGATAATGTAAACAACTCTTATTTGATCGGTGTTAATTTATTCGTAATGATGGATTTACTAGTAGGAACTGTTTGAAATGTTTATTTAAAAAATGAAAGAAATATATGTTGTTGTTGTTGTTGTAATGTGTAGTTGTTTGAGTTTGGGGAGAAGCATAGAGGAAAGTATGATGCAAGTGTTGGAGTAGTGAAAAGCTACTATGCGTCGGTGAGTGGATACATGGATGAGTTGTTGTGGGGAGCCATGTGGTTGTATAAGGCCACCGACAATGAAGAGTATTTTGATTATCTTATTTCAAAGGCTCATTCTTTTGGTGGCATTGGATGGTCCATTTCTGAGTTCAGCTGGGATGTCAAATATGCTGCTATCCAACTCTTAGCATCTAAGGTAATCAAACTTCCCATCAATCACTCTTCTCTTCTTACTCAACTCTCCTCAAAAAGGGGTCAACTATAGTACTCCATCTTTCCATTTTATTTGTATTTTCAACCCACTTTTGTTTTTTTCTACTATTTCCCTGCAACTTAATTTCAATTTGCTTTGCCTTTTCAAATCAGGAAATGATGGTTTAAATATTAGATCTTTTTTTAAAAAGCAATAATGCATGGAAAGTAAGGTATAATAATGTATATAACAATATATATATCAAAAGTAAAAGAAAACAATAATATTGTGACACTTTTATTCTTTAAATACAAATATAATGATATTCTTAGACTTATAAAGAAGTATAAAAGCAACAACTTTCGTCTAAGGTAGATTTTTCTAAAACGGATAATAAGATGTGGAGTATGTGGATCTCCTCCCAAAATGGGACTAAAAAGTTTATCAAAGCACAAGGCCATGTGCATGGTGCTTTTGCTTTGAGTCAAAGTGTAACTAAAGTGTTTTGCTCATGTTGAGACCAATGTTGAAGTACTGAGCATTTTGTGCTCCAACATCACCTTAATTTTCATTTTTTTCTTGACTAGAATGCCTCAATTTTACAAATTTACCTTGTAGGAAATGCATGTTAATTATGAAAGCATACCTCACATATACATTGAATGCATATTGGTTGATATAAATGTTGGGACCTTCAACTCATGAGGTCAGAAATTGTACTGATCTGCCCCACCACCTAAAGCTAACTGAAGCTTCACAAGTCATGCTTTCTTATTCGGCACAATTTCAGTGCCTCATTTCCTTTTGACTTATACAGTGTTGGAGAGTGACTTTAATACAATACTTTGCTAAATAATATGAACAATGTATTCACTCAAAACAACAAAAAAACTAAACAGTGAACAATTTTTTTTGTTGAGGTAGATGCTAGATAATAGTGAAGAATTTTTGTAATTAGCTATTGATTGAACAGTGCAAGTTCACAACTTCACATGCTTTGTTCTTGATCACCCATTTTTCAGATGGTCTTGCTAACTACTCCTCAAGACATTTAATGTGTAACAAAAGTTAGATAGTGCACCTCAAATTGTTTAAGGAATATAAAAAAATGCCATTAGGGGAGAAAAAATGAGTTGAAAGTAACCAATAAAAACATGTTCAAACTCCTTATATGGTTTATTAGAGTAGAATTGCAAGTATTTGTGATCTTACTATTGAGTGTAATGTTTTTGCAGTTTTTGAACGAAGAAAAACACAAGAAGCATGGTGATATACTTGAACAATATAGATCAAAAGCAGAGTTCTATATATGTTCATGTCTCAACAAAAACAATGGCAGCAATGTGGAACGAACCCCAGCTGGATTATTATATGTGAGACAATGGAACAACATGCAATATGTTTCAAATGCTGCATTTTTGCTCACAGTTTACTCTGACTTCCTCCAAAACACAAATCAAAAGCTAAAGTGTGATGAGGGTATTGTGGACCATGAAGAAATTTTGACTTTTGCTAAATCACAAGTTGATTACATTTTAGGCTCTAACCCAATGAACATGAGCTACTTAGTAGGCTTTGGACATAGCTACCCCAAAAGGGTTCATCATAGAGGGGCATCAATTGTGTCATACAAAGAGAATAAAGGGTTCATAGGGTGTACACAAGGGTATGATAATTGGTATGGGAGTGAGGCACCTAATCCTAATGTTCTTGTTGGGGCTTTGGTTGGAGGACCTGATTTGCAAGACAATTTTGAAGACCAAAGGCATAACTACATGCAAACTGAGGCATGCACATATAATACTGCTCCATTAGTTGCTGTTTTTGCAAAGTTATTACATATAGACAACCAAAAGTTGCTTCATGATTGTAATTCACTTTTGGTTGCTTCCTTTTAAACAATAATTTATAATAATATAGTAAAATCAATACACCATATGTTTTTTACTATTTTTTTAGTGATGTGTGGTTTAGGTGAGATTTTTGGCTGGCATATGTACATGCACCTTAAACAATCTTTATAAGTTTGTTGATAGCAGATATTATACTCAAATGCTTAAATTGCAAGAATTGTATTATATAATGGTTTAATCATTAATAGTGTGTGCAAAATTTACTGGTTAATTTATAGACAGTGTCATGTTTTTTATTTTTATTTGAAATATTAAATATAATAAAATGGAAAGCCATGTATAATTCAAAAAAAAATCTGATAAAAGCATCTTTTCATATCATATAAGGTAATCTCACCCTATCTAACAATGAAGTACAATTTCTCTATTATATTTGCCCTATTAAGAAATATGACAAGAAGGAAAAATCAACAACATAGATTTTGGAGAGATCAATATTCCATGAGGTTTAAGTTTAGGAAATGTTATAAAATATTATTTTATCATTTAAGTCTTTAAAGAAAAGTGAGTTTTCTTTTTGTGAAAAACTTGTGTTCTAGATCTTCTATGCCCCACACCATTACATTTTATTTGCTTTGACTTAAATAAGTGAATATGAGATTTGATCTCAAAATTATGCAATCAACTATAAAGGTATTTCTAATCTTAATATAATTTTTTTAATAATTATAAATGAGAAGGTATCCACCTACTCCAAGAGTAAGATTTTTTAAATTTATTTCACATCTTAGCCATCAATTTTAAGAAATCTTAGCCATCAATTTTAAGAAATCTAATGGTTTAGATCTATTCACTAATTCAAACCATTGGATTTTTGAAAGAAATGGTGAGACTCATAGCTAATGTGGTAGAAACTACCATGAAAGCTAATGTTAATCAATTTCAACTTTATTAAAACTAAGCATCAAATCTATACTCAAAGAAAATTTTGCTGCCTCAAATTCTCTCTATTTATTATTCGAAAAAAGGAGACAAAAGTTTATTCTCGGTGTTCAAGTGGTCTCAAATTCTGAAAAAAAGTTGATTTACTTTATGATCTCTGAGAAGAACTGGATTCAAAGTTTTGATATTTGGGCAAATGGGGTTCAAGCAGAGTGGGCAACAATGGCGGTGGTGCGTTGTAATACTGATGGGAATGGTTGCAGTAACCGTAAATGCTTCCAACACTCACACGAACAAGGTTTCTCGAATTGCCTTCGGATCATGCTCTAACCAGAGCGCCCCTCAGGTTCCGTTTTTTCATTTATACTTTTAATTTTGTTTGTCGTGTTTATGTTTTACCAATGTTGTTATGTTAATCATTCTCTCTGTTTCACCCATGATGTCCCTATCATTCTTGTACCAACTTACGAAACTGCTGTTCTGTACTTCTGTTCACAACGTTGTTTTTTTTATTTATTATTTTTAATTTTTTGTTGGGTGATTTCATCAATTTTATCTAACAACCCAACCAGTGTTTGGGTACATACTTCTGCTTAATTTTCTACAACCTGTTCTCTGTTTTTTTATTAGTTTCTTTCTGATGATATATAACCCGGTGAAGAAAGAGTGAGATGAAGTGAAACTTTGTTTCATCCTCAATTAAGTATTTCACTACTTCAATTCCTAATGTGTTTTACACTTTTACTACTTAAAGTTGTCTATGTTCAAGTGAAGGCGGATAACTTATTTACATATTACTAATTGGATCTTCTATTCAGGTTATGTCTTTATCCCCCTTGTAATGTTTATCTGTTTCTTACTTAAGCCATCAAAGTTATCTTATATCTTCAACTAAATTCAATAAATCATAGAGTTGGGGCAACAAATTAAATGAAAGGAGCAAAATTAATATTAGTTACTATTCATGATTTTAATTGCTGTAACTGCATGATATCTTTGACTTTTTCATGTAATCTCGTTGATATGTGGATACCATCATTGTTTCTTTGCCAGCCCATTTGGGATGCAGTAATAGACTTCCATCCCCAAATTTTTATATGGCTGGGTGATAACATTTATGGAGACATTAAACGCCCTTTTAAACTATTTGGACGGGAAAGGACTATCGGACCATGGAAGAATGCTCCAAGATTTATTCCTTCCTCGGAGGAGGAAATGGAAGCTAAATACAGAAATGCCAAGTCTAATCCAGGCTACGCTCAACTTAAAGAGAATTCTGAGGTGCTTCATTCTAAGCCTTTCATACTTGTTTGCTGCTTGATGTTCCTATTGGAAACATAACATGTTTCAAGTGTTTGTGGGTTGATTTACGAAAAGGGTGATTGTGTTCGCTCAGCAACTTTAGCCTAACATTTTAATTTGGATGTTATAGGTTATTGGTACGTGGGATGATCATGATTATGGATTAAATGATGCAGGAAAAGAATTTCATAGAAAAATCATCAACCAAAAGTTACTGCTTGATTTCTTAGATGAGCCTCAAGATAGCCCGCGGTACGTGGATTACCTCCTATTCTTCATTATCCATATACTACATTTTAGATCTGTCCAAGAGAATAAATGAGTCCTTTTGAAATCCTTCTTTTGACCCCGGGGGAGTTTTCCTGTATTATGGTGCATATGATTGTATTAGCTGTGCTCTCATTTTACTTCAAGGAGAGTGAAGACAATTTACGTGTCTGCCCAATATACGTATTCACCCATTAAATGTTTTTTATTAGGCAGCAGACATAGATTTAGATACTTACTGCAGCTTCATATTTCAGACGAAAACAGGCTGGTGTATATGCCTCATATAAGTATGGCCCTGCAGGTAGAGATCTCCAGGTATTAACTTAAACCTTGCTGTTCGTAACAAAACTGCAGAGTTGCTTCTAAGTGGTGCTTTAACTTTTAAGCTTGCATCTTGTACTGATTACCTGCTATGATTGTTGATTGGGGAAAACTCATCAGATTATCCTCTTAGATACCAGATATCACAGAGACCCTGTAGGAAGTGATGGAACCATTTTGGGGAATTCACAATGGTCCTGGTTGGAGAGAGAGCTAAAGGGTCCAGCAACAGCCGTTACCATAATTGGATCTTCTATTCAGGTAGAGGATTTGTTATCATTTTTATGATCTCTGAGATTACTTATTTGTAAATTTTACTCATGATATAAAAGATGATAGATACTATAACATCCACTTCTTTGCAAGTTTTGGCTTCATTTAAACTGTTTGCTTGTAGTTTGAATGCATGTTTAAATTTGAATGAAAAGGGTAAAAGGAAAGTGCATGTCTTATATGACTCAGCAAGGGGCTTTCTGCTTTTTAATAGCTATTGAGGGTTTACTCATGAAATTTTTTCCCATCTCTATAGAATTTAGTTTTCTTCTTCAATTATTGCACCTCGGAGAATTGATATATGTTTCTCTTCTGAAATTGTATTTATAATCATATTTACTTTAATGTTATAGTTATCGTTGTCCCGAAACCCACCCAATGGATAAAGACTTGGTTGTTGTTATATTCATGGTTGTCCCGGACCCACCTAGTGGATAAAGGTTTGGTTGTTGTTATAGTCATTATTGTTCTGGTTATCCTAGCCATCAGGAAGTTACACAACTCATCCGTAAGATATTCCTGTTATTTCATTGTTTGATTCTGTGACAGATCCAGGAATTATAGTCACTGGTGTAAAACCCATGTACTAAAAAATTTCTTAAAACTACGGCTCCAAATCAACGTAAGTACAAAATGAATATGTTATTACTATAGACTCTTGAAAACTTGTGGAGAAACTCCCTTAGACGTAAATCTGTCTTTGGCTTTATTGTATTGTATGTGCACTTATATGTGTAACTAATCTTTATATCAGGTTATATCAAATCTTTCAGCAACAGTTCACCCTTTGTTCTCTATGGAATCTTGGGCTCATTTTCCAAAGGAAAGAGATCGGCTTTTCAAGTTAATTGCAGATAGTAAGGTAAGAAACTTAAGTACATCCGTTTTCTGTTTTGTACTTCTTTATTGGTAAAGGGAACTGCATCAGTATTATTTACATAATGTTGCAAGTATTTACTCCACATCTTATTACTTATTAGTCCTTCCTGTGCAGAGGGGTGGAGTTTTCTTTATAAGTGGAGATGTTCACTTTGGGGAAATCACAAGATATGACTGTGCTGTGGACTATCCACTATATGATGTAACCTCAAGCGGGGTAACTCAATCAGTCGAGGGGGTTGTCCCACCTTTCTTGCATTTTTTAGTGAGATTTGTGGCATGGTTAACACCATCTACAATGAGAGTCAAGGGCCCAGACTGTAGATACAAATCATGTGTATATGGTAAGTGTTTCCTCCTTATTTATGAGAAAGAATATTTACCTGCATTTTCATGTTTCAAATCTGGGATTTTGCTAGGCCAGCCAAACTTTGGAACTATTGAAATAGATTGGGACTCTCATCCAGTGGTCTTGAAACTGAAAGTGAGGGACAAGAATGGCATTGCTGTTACAGGTATCAATACTTCATTGGTGGAATTACATGCATCAAATTCAGAGGACATCGTAAAAGCAGGACATAGTAGTAGGCATTGCACTCTTGAAGTGAGTCTTCCCTGGATTGTAAGATATCGCCTCGCCATCTTGGTTTTTATCACATTAGCTGGTAAGTGTCTTCGAAGTTCTAACTGCTAATAATTTTTTTCTAGACGGGAATTTCCGTTGTAACTTATGATGATATCAGTAATGTATCCAGGATATTTTATCTTGTTGAGATCTAACTATCAGTAAATCCAAGTTGCCTGTGTTTGCTCCTTGTAAAATCTAATAGATTTTTCATATAAAATAGTTATGGATTAAAACAAAGAAGCACAGACAGTGAAGATTGTCAATCGATAAGGTTGGAAATGAATTCTAGGAATTGCAATGAATTCCAGGAATTGCAATGAATTCCAAGAATTAGAGCATAGGAAAGAGGGATTCTGAGGGAAGAAAAGAACCCAAATTGTCTTATTGATAGAGAATTAGGGATACAAGGTTACAATAGAGATGAGTTAGGAAAAAAGAATATAACTTGCTCTACCAGCTACTACTATAGTAAACTGAAACTTACTAACAACTTAGTGTATGAACAGAAATGACAGTTAGCTACAGTTAGTCAGCTAACAACTACCCTTATTAGTAATATCACAATTCAGTCCCTATCATTACCCTCCCCTTAAAGCAATTCTCGACCTCTTATTTTAAAGTATTCATGCTTATTATTCACTAATGTTGGTTATGATTTTTGTTTTGTTTTTCGTTGCAGTGTTGCTTGTTGCGTTCATAGGGCTTGTTTATACTGCTATAATAGTTTTCAGTAAAGGAGTTTGCAAAAGAAAGCACGAATGACACATCAGTACATATAATCTGCAAAAGGGAGCATGTGTAATCTCTTATGCTTTATAGGTTTATCTGACTCAGTGATTATAGGCCAATTAGATATGTCCTTACTAAGTTTATCTATAGTTGTACACATTGAACCAGAACATATGAGTTGTTTTGATGTGATGCATATAGTCCTTAAACCGTATGATATGGAGTTTAGTAGCTTCATTTCATTAATTTGTGGTTTTAAGTGTCACACATTTGCCACACATCAAATGATAGAAAACAAAAGATAAAACATTCAATTAGTAACCACGATTTTCTAGGTCCCATTTTATTTTCTATACATTTTATACTCTGACCTGTATCTCTATGTGAGGTATTAAGCATTATTTTTTTAGAAATCCAACTGAGTTACTAAAAATATTAGTAAGAGTTAACTCCAACTTAAGATTTGGATAAGCTTAATATTCACTCAAGATTGCACCTAAAATTCCAATAAATGGATAATAAGATAAGATAAAAATTTAAAATCTACAAAATAAATCAAATCCAAATCTTGGAAATTAAAATCAAAGATGTATGTAAGTAATATATTTTTTTAACTGATTTTAGGGTGTGTGAAGTCTAAACTTGGCATCTAACCTTATACAAAACCTGAAGATTCAACTAGCCCTTACAATATTGGACTGGTTCAACGAGGATACTAAGATGGTAGAGGGAACATGAAAAATCTTCTAACCAGAAATTGAAATTATTGTGTAAACGTGACCAACAATTATGGAATTAACTTTCCTATTAATTCTGCCTCCAA
The DNA here is from genome assembly GCA_009771035.1 of Lupinus albus. Taxonomy (NCBI): domain Eukaryota; kingdom Viridiplantae; phylum Streptophyta; class Magnoliopsida; order Fabales; family Fabaceae; genus Lupinus; species Lupinus albus. The sequence continues at coordinate 13,991,048 of CM020015.1, forward strand.
ATTAAAGCAACAGTTCCCTTCAAGAAATCAATTTGCATTGAGTATATTAATACAATGAACACATGATAAAATTCGCCAAAGTTAAAGTAGATAAACAAATTTTAAGCAAAGACATGGCATTTTCAGGTTGACTTGAAAAATAAAATCGAATAAACAACCTATAATTTTTGGATAACAACGGAACTGGCTATACCAGCTTGCTCTATAGTCTGGTCCCAATCAGTGAGTTGCTTGGGAGGAAAACCCATTGTCTGCAGTTGGTAACTTCTTGCTCCATCGGGTCTTGATGCATCAATGAAGGCTCGAACATCTCTGATTGTATGGTGGCGATTGAATCGAGAAACCATGCGTGTACCATCGGATAACCTCAGTTGGAGTGAGGTCACTGGCAGTGACTCATCAACAACTAAACCCATTGCTGGCACTGGAGCAGTGTTGAGAGGAACACCAGTTGTCTGAATAGTTTCACTAGCAGCTTCACTGCTGGAGCTGCTGCTACCTAAAGTTCTTCCAACCCCATGAAAAGGAAGATGACGAGGCTTCGCTGGTTCCTGCATATAAATATATATGTAAGGTTAAAAGGTAAGGTAAAAATCAAGTACATGTATATCACAGATTCACAGCCAATGAGAAAATAAATAATGGCATACAGGGTAATTTTCATCCCTCCTTGTGAGGTTAACATGGACAGAAGTCCTCTGATCTGCTGGTTCAAGCTCTTTGGGACACTCGGACTTCCTTAGGCTCTGTATCCAGATACAGTAAATGTTAAGCACCTAATAATTCTACTAGAAGAAAAGATCAATGACATCAACAACTATTATGGCAAGTTGCAATTGGTGACAATACTGACTTGCCAATGGACAAATATTCAATTTACACAATATAATAGATAAAGACCTATGACCTATCAAGAACTCCGAAACAAACTTTATAGCAAGTTACCTCCAGAAATGGCGCATTTTGAGGATCATTTAAACCTCGCAAAGGACCATCATCAACAGAGAAACCATTCCTCCAAAAAGTGATTGTGTGTGTAATAGCCTCTACTGGCTGGGGAGAAGATGGCACTGTCTCTCCAGAAAGCAATCTTGCCGTTCCAGTAAAACTTTTTGACCTTTGAGTATTTTCAGGTGGTACATCAACAGCTGACTGTCTCGCGTGATCAAAAATATTATCCACACTGTTATCTTTGCTTGGATCTTGAACGATCATGCCACTTTAACAATGAAAATAGGTCAGTTTCAGCAATACATGCAGAAGAGAACACATAAATGTAGGAAGAATCTTTTGAAATGATACACATCAAAAACAGAAGTCTCATCTAAATGAGTAAATCATATCAAATGAATAATCTAACAATATAATGTGAAACATAGTTTTGGTTTGCCAGTTCCACCCGAGGGTATGCATTCTCTCTTCACCCAACCACTATACTATCTCATTTTTCTTCCATCTGAAGCTTTTTCTAGGAAGATCTTTGTTCCAGCGTATTCTTTACTCGATTGCATCATCATCCACACCAACCCCCACCGCCCCTCTCCTCATTTCCCCAAACCCCAGCCAATCTTAACCCAACACCCCCTCACTTCACCCATGTCCGTTGTTCCACTGCCTACAATCCAAAAAAAAAACTGGACAGCACCTCCAACCACCACTGCCAAGGTCATGTGTCAAGGAGCAGACAGAGCATCACTGCCAATCATTGAGCAATTCCATCGACAGAAACATGAATGTTCCTGCTGATCAGGCAGAGGACAGCAGCAGCTCAGGCAGTCTTTCCCTGAATCTATGCTTCACATGGCAGCCATCCAATTCATTTTTCCAAACACACAACAATATCAGATGACAAACTTGAGCCATAATTGAAGCTCAGAATACTCATATTTACAATGAGACTAGATAACTAATACATTCAATACATTAAATTAAATAGTTTGATATCAGAGAGTAGTATAGCCAGCTAAATGGTGAGGTTAGCTAGCCAAGTCAAAAGGCACATAGACTCCACTCTCTTATACGGTACAGACACCATCAAGGCACAAAATTCATCTTTCCATTCAATAAAGCATTTTCATTTGAACCTTTTTTTCTTTCTGAAACACATACCCAGTAAAACATTATAAATATAATTTTAAAATAGTAAGTTGGTAACTAATACAGGGCATTAAAATACAAGAATGAAATAAGAGAAAGAGAGAAACCCAATAAGAATTGGTGAAATGGTGGATGGTAATACCTCTTCTCAGCGCCAGTGTGTAGGGTCATAGTTAGTAACGCATTGTGAAATACATAACAAGTAATATTAAAATAGTCAACGATATAATGCAATAAAACAAGTAATTAGAAAAGAAAGAAAATGAGAAGAAATTGATGAATGATGAAAATACCTCTTCTCACCACCAGTGTAATACTCCTGAGGTTCATAATCAGAATCATCCTCATCATCATCATTGTCATCATCATTGCCATTACGTTTGAGATCAGCGAGGGTACGAATTCCACCAGCACGGCTTCCAGAAGGTTTCTTGATATCCTTAGCGAGAGTCTTACGTGATCGGAGTGGATAGGGAGCACGGGAAGGCGTAGGGGAAGTTGATCGAGAGCGTGACGGAGAGGGAGATGCAGAAAGTTGAAAATCAGGGGAACGAGGAACGACGTTGGTGGCGTGGTCGTTGAGAATGTTGGTATTGTCAAGAAAGGTTGAAACGGCGGCGTCTAGGTCGAAATTATGACTTTCTAAGAAGAAGAGAGCTTCTTGTTTAGAAGAAGAAGTGATCTCACAGAAGGAGTTGATGAGGGCGCCGTTACCATCAGGATTCGAATCTGTCGCCTCCATCTCCGATGATTCGATTGCTCTGTGTTTGGGACAACTCACATGCTTTATATATATATATATACACGTCAGGACGTGGAGTAAGTCTTTTCCACTTACGTATTAATATATATATATAAAATAATTATTTTATATTTTTAGAAATTAAAGTAAACTAGCAAATTCATGGAAAATCAAAACAAATGTAAATAATATAGAGTGTAATAAAAGTATTTTCTATATTAGTTTAAATAATTTCAAATCCCAGTAAACAATTTAGTAAAATTAGTTTAATAATAAACATTTTTATAAAATATATTTAAACAAATAACTAATAGGTCAAAGTGTAAATTCTAATTAAATATATAGGAGTTGATCAATTTAATACGTTTTCAAATATATTATTTATAATTTATGTTTTATTGATTAATTATAAACACTTAAAACATTATACTTAAACTTCTCTATTTAGATTCATTTTTGGGATGTAATTGTGTATATATTCACCACATCAGGTAAAAAGTTTGCATCCGCAAGTGAAGTTTGTCACAAAAAATATATCAAGTCATACATCAAATAGTCTTAACATTACCATTCTACTTAGTTTTTGACATGATGAAAAACAAGTTTAACTTCTAACTTTCACAACCAAAAATTTAATCGTGGGTAATATATTAAAAACAAAATCTAACATTAGCTTTCTGTTTTTTATGATTTTAAGGATCAAATGATGACTCCAATGGTTACATCTTCCTCAAATGAACCAAGAGTGGTATGAGCAAAAAACTCTGACATACATTGCTAACGACCATTGCATATTTCCTGCTTAAAGAGAGCTCCAACTGATGTGAATTCACCACTAGCAAAATCTGGAACAAATGTTAACATGCATTAGGTCACGTGTCAATAGTTTTAAACTGCTAGTCACTGAAGGAAATTACAAAGTTTTCTCTGGACTGGGAAAACATAAAATAAACCAGCAATACCTTCAACCTGAGCCTAAGTTTGTGCAAAATCATCAATCTAGAAGATGCATACAAACCAGACAGTGGCATTAACATTGGCATGCAACTTGCAAGCATTGCCTTTCATCATGTATATTGGAATGGAGTTATCCATAATAACTGAACCTATTTGATTGGTGCAGATGCTGAGTCAGCTGCAGCCTCCATTATTAAGGAAATAGTTTGGCGAGCCTGGAGGCAAGCACCTATATCAAATGGATGCAACTCAGAACCATCAAAAATGAGATTAACACCAGGAAGGGTTGCTTCTTTACTATCATTTTCTTGTGATTCAGCTTTTATTGTATTTGCTTGATTGGCTTCTGTAATGGGTGTTGTGGCAACTTCGTGAGCAGAAGTTAATGCATATGATCTGCATACACCATTCAGTAACATATACTTTCTGAGTATTGGGATGATTACAAAATCAAAATTATAAGGTTAACAGAAAAACAATTATTATGTTTACCAAAATACTTGTAATAGAACCTTATATAATCTATAAAAATAAGCAATCTCCAAGCATTGAATTAATAAAACTATAGAAGTTCAGCTCCAAACCTAAGAATACTGCCATCAAAGCTCAAAACTTGAGTTTGGCAGCATTGTCGATTAGCGAGTTTCAACCTCGGGCGCCCACTTGAATCCCCTGAAATGGGAGAAGAAGGCTCCTTAAGTGGATTCCACTTTCCACTAGCATAGTTCATAAGTTGTCGGGAAGACTCTTTAGCTTGCTCTTTCTGGTAAAGAAGCTTTGCAGCAGGACCCGTTGATTTGTATTCAGCACAAATGTCATGCAACTTTTTCCTTAAGATTTGCATTGCATCATGATGTTCCTCAAATGAGCCAGATTGAAGCATTTCTGATGAAACTACCCTTCTACATATATCATTGCTCAACGTTGGACTAAATAGTGGCATCCCAAATTCCACACTCAGTGGAACCCATTCATACTTCTCTTCGGAAGAGAACCGGTCTAATTTTTTCCCATTAAATAATTTCAATATGCGAATATAACCTACTGTCCATAATTTTGTGTTGTTAGCCAAATCAGTCAACAGAGAATTCAACTTAGAATTTTCCTCTTCACACAGTCCTAACTCTTTTCCTACAGAAGCTACTGACCCATCAGAGTTCCTTAACGGCAAAGGGATATCCAAAGTAATTATTTTTCCAGATTCATCAAGATCACACTTACTAAGAGGCTGCACCAGCACAGCAGAATGTTTAAGAAGAGAATTTAAACAATGCAAGAGTATACTTCCCTTCACTAAATTTCCGTCAAGTTTCCTTCCTAAACCTCCTATTGTGGAACCATCCCAAGACCATATAAGTGCTTTCTCACAACCAGCCAGTGGAGCAGGAAGCAAGCGCAAACATTGTCCTTTCATTAGAACAACTGAAAGGGGTCCACTAGATGCAGTTGAATATAATACCAATTTCATCCAAGGAGTCATAGATGAATACGTAGGAGGGCCAAAATGAACTGGACCTCCAGGCCCAGGAAGAATTGATAAATGAGGAAGAGGCACTATGGATACAACTATATCATAGTCACGAAGAAACAAACGATTAAGTGTTGCCGGTGAAAGTGAAGCCAAGCTTTCAGAGCGGAGAATGTCTACACGATATTTCTTTTTCCTCTTTAGCATTTCAGATCCAACATCTGAACCTTCACTTTCCGGCAGCTTTTCTTGACTATGGAGAGTTGCATCTGACTTACTAGCTTCCTGAATATGATTACTATCATCTTCCGAAGTAATAGAATTGTTACCATCATCTACGCCATTAGTAACAGGTTCAGACGAAACAGACGCCTCTACATGCTTCTCTGAATCTAAATTTACTAAGTCGTCATCATTGATCACAGATTCAGTAATACCAGAGTTGTCTGACTTTTCGGCCAAAGAAATTTCAGCTATCGGAGAACTTGCCTCATTGTTGCTTGAGGTAACCATACCCATCTTATCAACACAATCCTCCTCTTTTGCATCGGTACCTACTCCACCTGACTGTAGACATTCTAACACACAACGCAGACTAAATGCATGATTTGCAAATTCCTGTAGTTCTCCCTCAAATGTTGTACTCTCTAGGGTACTAAGATCCTTGCAAAGATCACCAATGCTGGTATGACCCAATTTCCCCGCTTCATAGAGAGTAACAGCATGCGATTTCAGGCCTGAGAAAGTTTAGCAAGAAGAACGATTTTGGTCACATACAAAGAAATTGTTAGACACATAGTAAGACAGCAGATACACTCATAACAAGGAGAAAGACGGATTTTACTGCATTGGCATAATAAGCAACACATCCACGGATTTGCTAATCAATAATAAGAGCAAATGACATGCCCATGAACCTAGTAGTCATGCTTTGGCTGAATAAGCTCCTCTTTTGCAAGCATAAGACACTAGCGAGATTAGAGGCCAGATACAATAAAAAACAAACACACTCATTTTGAAGCAGCGTATTTTTGCAAAGTAATTTAAAGAAGGGGACAAAAGCAGAATTATGTAACTATGACCCGGAAAAAAATTGTTAATGTTGATTTGCTGACTTAATTGTTTGTATCGAATACTGACATCACTTGTTAAAATGCATGCCTTAGCTGACAGTCAATCATCACTACCATTCCTGTCCTGAAAGGAGCTCACATGATTATTTACTATCTTATGAATAGGCACAAGCAAACAATAGACAGCTTTTTTTATATTCTTCCAATAACCTTGCAAAACTGATGGTCAAATCTATTTATTCAGGCTCTGCCAAGTTACATATTGAAGTCTATAAATCATTTCTACCCATAAACATATTGCTATGATGTTATTCAATCCACGAAACAAAGGCTACCAGTACCCGAATAAAAAATTAGGTATGGTGGGAGACTTAGATGTAATGGAAAAATTGGCAAATGTTTGAACGTGGAAGCTAAAAAACATATTTGTAGTACAGTTGCACTAGAAAGTGCCGAGTCTAAAGGACAGAATCAAGTTGTAGGAGTATGAAACATTTATTGACATATACTAATAATGATAGCTTAGTCATCCATGCCATCAATTGCACTAGTATGGACTTCAAGAACTAATTTAAAAACATTAGTCAGGGAATTATAGAAAATGAATTAAGGCTTCAGGAAGGGAGGAGTAAAAGGTATAAACCTGGTGAAACAGATCCCATCATTAGATATGATGTGATATTAGCATCAACTATGAAAGCAACATGCGTACAAGTAGAACGGAGGCCATAGTTCCCTGAACCTGAAGTATCCCCTTGCTGAATGGAGTCACTATCAATAAGCATGTTCTCAGAACCCTGACTAGCAAAAGAAGCATATTCATCACTGACTGCACTTCTAGGAGACCCAGGTATATTAGCATCTCGGAGAATAGATTCTGGATCAATTATTTTTGTTGCCCATCCCAATCGACAAACAAAAGATGCAGCAGCCTGGAGTTGTGACAGGTCAGCCTGTAGGGTTGTTGCCAACTCTCTAACAGTTGCATTTTCATTTGAAACAACAAAAACTGCATACAACAACCTGAAAGGAAAAGGTCCAGCATTAGTCTCGAACAAAATGAAAACAAACACTTTGAACAAAATGGAAACACAGACTAAAACGAATGTTTTACTCTTCAATAGGATCTTCATAAGACAGCTCCCTGTTGGAAACAAAACCTTCAAGCCTGGAAACTGATGAAAAACCCTACTTCAGACTGCATAATCTTGTAGAGCATGATTCGAGTTGTAATGCATCAGGAATCTTGTGTTTTTAAATATGAAGTTTCAAACATAAACTCACCATAAACACCTTAGATTTTGATGTTAACAAGTAAAACCGATTAAGCCAAAACATAGAACAAATCATAAATGCATAAAACACACCTTTAAACCGGTCATCAGGATATACAGGAACATCAAAATAAACCAGTCCTCGTCTGCAAAGAGCTTTTACAATGTTCGGATCAAATATGACAAATGAATTTCCTTCCTCCTTACAGGCTTTGTCTATTGTGATCGTTTCCTCTTCAGAGAGTTTCTATGAAAGCAGAAAAAAATTATTTATCATTCCCAAACTGACACAATAAGCAACATAATAAGTGAACCCTGCTATGTTTTATAAGGTTGAAAGGCACACCCCACCTTAAATTCATCCAAGGTAAAGTTCACAAGACACACTCCCCACCACGGTTCAATCGGAAAATCCACAGGTTGAGTAGGCAACAGTTCTTTCGCTATTGACTTGTTCAGTTTCCACATTATTTTCTGGATACTCCAAAAGAACAAATGAAAGGTGAGATAAGAATGACAAAAATATCCAAGTCCCTCGTTGAGCATAATGGCATAACCAAAAAAATTGAAGCTATTACGCAAATCCAAATCATTATCCAGACAAGGGACATTAAAGTCAATGAACTCACAAGTTCAAATTTATGAGGAACAAAAGAAAAGATTATATATATTCACACATACATAAATAGATAGGATAGTTCATCATGCTTGTTGCAAGCCTGGGGAAAGTTTATAGTTGATTATAAGAAAGGAAGTGCCTTTCTCCAAATTCTACACTTTTTACTACTTCCCTGAACTCCAGGTTTCCTATTCCACAAGAGGTTAAGAAAAAGTCACACATTATCATTCCCATGTAATGCCAGAGATTATATAACGCATGCCTGTATATATCTGTCTTGCATAGACTTACAACTTAAATTACAGCCTTTCTACAGCTAATCAAAGGTACTAAAGAAGTATCTAATGAAGAGGATAGTCATTGAGGCATCTTTGATTTGGAATCAACTTCAAGACCATATCAGTGGTCAGCTTATGTGAATGTTCTTAGAAGTTTTTCCTTTTCAATAGAATTGAAAGTTATATGGCACTATGATTGCTACAGGTAATTAGACACACACACACTAACACAGGCATGCATGCGATAACATACATGTAACTTAAGTATTAAACATATTCACATAAGCAAATATATGTAGGAGAGTGTGTGTGTATAACATAATAGCAAATCTATGCAGTACCTTAGATCTGCACTTGTTCATTATATCAATAAATTCATTTCTCCCAATTCCTGTAAGTCTTAAAGCATCCGCAGCACTAAAATTTGGGATGCTGTCATAAGGTTGCTCTGCAAATAATTAAAACATGCAGGAAATTTCATAAGCCAGCTTCCATTCAACAAACCTTTACTCTTCAAGACATAACCACATTATAGTAGACTGTCAAAGGAATGAGGGGAAGGCAATAGAAGTACAATGTGAAATTATTTATTCAATGGTAAATTATAAAATCATATAGATTATAAGTTCATAGATTATGCATATATTATGATACAGCAATGATAATTAAAAATTATATAAACCCGATTGACATTTTGACATCCTTTACACTACCCACAACCATGTAAATTAACCAAAAGACATAGTAGAAGAAGCAAAATACTAGTCTCTTTTTCCTCTGGAGAATAATAATCAAGCAAGAAAAATCATTCGATTCCATGCCATATACAGTGACAATTAAGCACAATACACATGGAGTTAATTCAGCTGGAATTGCACCAAGCAAGTAAGAAGTTACCATTTTTCATTACATCAAAAATCATATCACAGTAATATCTGAATGGTGATACTCTCATTACACGGCAAACATACTCCGCCAGATGATAAGGAAATAGCTGCAAGTGAAAACAAGCACATTAAGTACAAAATGTCCTACAACAAAAGCAAAAGATGATAGTGCTGTCCAAGATATAGGAAGTACTATTTATATATGCAGTTTTTTAATGCATAACTGCTTAAGTATAGAGTATAGACATGAGATTTCTTTTTTATATAAAAAAATGAGGTAATGTGATTATATTATTCATAAAAAACTGAACTGAAAACTAAAGAGTAGCTAAGATTTGTTTTTAGGTACAACAGCCAATTTGACTTTTGAAGCATAAAAAAATCATTTTTTTTCCACAAAAAATTCTAAAAACATAGTTTTTTATCACATTAAAAAAGAACATAGACATATGACATACAGCAAGATTCTTCCGCAAGTAGCGCATCATATCTTCATAATATTCACTTTCTTTACAAACTTTACCAGCAAAACAATTATTCCATTGAAGTCTCTTCTTTATGCAGTATTGAATAATCCTGCATGGAATTTTCATGGCCAGCAACATAAGAGGCAATGTTATAATTATGCAACAAAAGTAATATTGGTAATTGTTAAAGTTTGGTATGAGTCATGAAAGAAGCTTTCTTGATTAACAAGAAAGATAAGAAATGAAAGAAAGCTTAAAGGAAGCTTAAAGAAAGCTAAAGAAGAAGAAAGAATGAGAAAGAATGTATTGAATTGAATGAGTTTCTCATTATGATTGAAATGAAGTGAATGAATCACAAAGATTAGGGGTATTCCCCTTTATATATAACTTTGACTAGCTAACTCAAGTATCACAACTAACAAATTGAAAGCAACTAACCGTAGATAATCAATTAACTACATTGTTAATCAATTATATTACAGAATACACATTTATCTTAACATTAATCAATATCATCATTGGACATCAACATTCAAGAAATTGACATGAACCCTTGAATAGTTGAATGAATGGAGTGTATCATCTTATGCAAAACATAATTGAGAAAAAAACATCCGTAAATGAAGACCAGGTCTCAGAATCATAAATACATGTTCCTTATCTCTTACAGTTATATTATTCAGAACTTGGTCCTTTAGAGGCCCGAGCTACTCTCAATTTCCCAATACACATAGGAGCGCTACATTTAGTAGTAAAGAGTTAAAACGACACAGGAATCACTCTTCCAAATTGATAACTAAATTGATTAACTACTAACTACCAAGTAAGTAACTATATAAGGCTAAATAAAGAATGAGAAGATTGGAGAAATAGTTGTAAAAATTAGGCAATAAATGATTATTAACAAATTAGGCAATAAATGTTACTAAGTGGTAAGTGGTAACCTTTTGTGCCATTCTTCTTTGGAAGGCACAGTTGGTTGAAGTCTTCTTGGAAGAGTTTCCCATGCACATTCTTCCTTGATCGCTTTTTCCAACAACTGTTCCTCAATTGTCAAGACAGCACGCAACATTTTCCACTATCCATTAAACACCTCCATTCCTGATATAATGAACAACAAATTTCATAACAAACTCAAACATGCATGAATGATATTAAATGGAATTGAAACCGAATATAGAATAAAAAATGAGAAAAGAAATAATTAAATTGGTGGATCTGAAAAGGAAATATGAAAGAAAGAAAGAAGCATAACCTGATGTTTGATGAGAATGAATGATGATTTTTGGAAATGGAATATGAATGTAGTTACAATTACAAAAGAGATGGATCTGAGGAGTCAGATTTGTAAAAAAGCTGGTCGTAGTAGTTGCATAGCATTCGGATTAAATTAAAATACAATTATTTATCATTCAACCTATTTAGTTAATAATAGAAACTATAAAAGATGACGGAGTGAAGAATGACGGAGACCATTCTGGAATAACTTTATTTTTATTTAATTATATTTATTTATTATATAATTATAAATAGAGAGGCAGGTCTGAATAGAGAGAGAGAGAGAGATGGATTTTGAACTGAGAAGAGCTCGTGAGAAACTAGAGAAGGAACAAAGAGAGAGAAAAGAGAAAGCGAGATTGAAGGTACAAAAGGAAAAGAAGGCGAAAGAAGAATCTCAAAAGCAAAGAGAAGCCATCGAAGCTGCTCAAAGGTTTCGTCGTATTGATGCTGCCAATGCCCAACTCAAGGTACAATCCCATTCATTCATTCATACAATTAGGGTTTATACAATTGAATTTCAATTAGGCTTTAATACTATCTCAAATAACCCTGTCTTCATGTAATAATGTTTCTCATACCTTTTTTGTTAATTCAGGCTGATCAGCAAATGCAAGAAAGCCTACTAGCTGGTAGAGGAATCGTGTTTTATCGTTTGTTAGAGGCGGTACCTTTGCAAGGTAGTGGAGATAAGATCAAGCTGCCTCCTTCTTGCTTCACACAATTGTCGGATCAGGGTGCTTTTGATAAGGGACCCTTGTACTTTCAGTTATCGTTAGTTCACGCGGAAGATGATGGAGACAAACAAGGGACCACCCATTCAGGGGTTCTGGAATTTACCGCTGATGATGGTTCAGTGGGTCTTCCTCCTCATGTATGGAATAATTTATTTTCTGAAGGCACTGTAGAATCTCCATTAGTTGAAGTCCGCTATGTTTGGCTTCCAAAAGGGACGTATGCAAAACTTCAACCTGAAAGAGTAGGATTTTCAGATTTGCCAAACCATAAGGCTATCCTCGAAACAAGTCTTCGGCAGCATGCTACTCTTTCTCGAGGTGACATTTTGATGGTGAACTATGGAGAACTGGCATACAAATTAAGGGTGCTCGAGTTAAAACCTTCTTCAACTGTCTCTGTTTTAGAAACAGATATTGAAGTTGACATAGTGGATCCTGATAAAGCCTCAGAAAAGACTGATGAGCATGTTTTAATTCCACTTGTAGTTGGAATATCTCAAATTGGAACAGTGGATGAAGGGAAGTTTGTGTATTACAAATTTTCCATAGACAATGGCACCTGGGAGAAAATCTCGACTGGGAACTCTAACGTGGAGGTCAAATTAGAATCAGAGACAGATAGTGGTGACACTGATCTTTTCATTTCTAGACACCCTCTCATATTTCCTACGCGGCACCAGCATGAGTGGTCTTCTCATGATATTGGCTCAAAGACTTTGATTCTTAGCTCTAAAGATAAAATTTTTGGAGCTGGGACTTATAGCATTGGTATATATGGCTTTAAGGGAATGACCAGGTACAAAATATCAGTCATGGTTCAGGACAATTTGAACCAAAAACTAGGTCAGCAAGCATCATCTTCCATGTCATCTACAGAAATGGATACTGAACAATGCAGGAATTGCAAGCATTACATACCCAGTAGGACTATTGCACTGCATGAAGCTTACTGTGGCAGGCATAATATTGTCTGTCAGCATGTGGGCTGCGGAGTTGTTCTAAGGATTGAGGAGTCTAAGAACCACATTCACTGTGATCGGTGTGGTCAAGCTTTCCAACGAGTAGAATTGGAAAAGCACATGAAAGTTTTCCATGAGCCACTTCACTGCCCTTGTGGAATAATCCTTGAGAAAGAGCAAATGGTTAGTTGCATGTCTCCTACCCTTTCCTTTTGGTGTTTACTTTCCCATTCTTATTTTTCCCGTCTCTTTGGATCTCTGATTTGTCATTGCATTTCATTGTTTTATGTGCCAGACAATCACCAAACGGAATACATATGAAATAGATTAAATTACGATAAATCTGGGTGTCTGAATATGTCTATTTTAACTTTCTTGTTAGGTGGAACACCAAGGTTCAGTTTGCCCCTTGCGTCTAATTACATGCCGATTTTGTGGTGATATGGTTCCAGCTGGGAGTTCTGCGATGGACGTCCGTGACAAAATGAAAGGATTGTCTGAGCATGAGAGCATATGTGGGTCTAGGACAGCCCCCTGTGATTCATGTGGGCGTTCTGTGATGTTGAAGGACATGGACATCCACCTGATTGCTGTTCATCAAAAAGGCTAATGCTGAAGAATATTTGTGGCCCTTTTATTCAGAAATGGATAGGCATCTGAGCAATAAAATGAAATTGTTGTAGATATTGTCCTTCAATACGTGACAAATTTGTGATTTGAGACATTTGTCTATTTCTTCATGGAATGTTTGTTTCTAAGTACCTCTTATACAATAACTATACACTTCTGTAAGATTTGGTTACAGGAATTATTTGAAAGTTGGTTTCTTGTTCAAACTAAGTAGTTTCTTTTAAAAGCGTTATAACCTAAGTAGTGATTAACGAAGTTAAAGCCTGAGTACTTGATATTTTAAGAGGTTGTTGTGTTTATTGCATCTTGTTGGATCAGTGATAAGTGCAAGTTGGTTAGGTAAGTGAAGAGGATATATCTAAAAAAGGTATCGCCCTTCTTTACCTCTCAACTATCACCCCCAGTTCTCCACCCTAAAACCTCGCTCTCATCGGCTATTACTAGCAACCATTACCACCACTGTCAAACTCATCCACAGTGATTTGGAAAATGCCACCAGAATAAACATTACATGTTGAAACAAAATTGCAGATCTGGAAAACACCATAATCATTCCCAAGAAATTGCAGATCATAGTACATGAATATAAAAACTTATATGATTAGAAATTTTAAAAGTCGAAAACTTGGATAATGGATTTATGCATTTCAAGAATGTTGTGTTATAAATGTATTAGAATGAAAAATGAGGATGGTTAATTGGTCATTCATCATGATTAAATAGGTGGTTTAAGTAAGTTTGTTATTTACTTTATTTGAGAAAGCTATCCAGTGGGGCAAGTTTTAAGTTGGTTAATTCAAATTGTGAAAGACCTCTTTATAAACTATATTTGAAGTATTCAAAAAATGTTTTATATAAGCATATTTAAGCTGCTATGTCCAGTGACAAATTATGCAATAAGGGGCTCAAGATCGATTAGATATTACTGAAGAGTATAATTTCAAAATCTTACATGGAGGATAGCAAAACACATGCACATCAAATTTTATTCTCTTTTTATTATTATGGCTGTCATTATAGTGGAAAACATTGTTGGGAAGTAGTTAATTAAAATCATATAACTCAAGTTATTGGCATGTATACATAATGAGGACTATGACAGTAGCAAAGCTCTTCAAACACCCTTAAGGGATCAGATTGGTGGTGAGTGAAATAAATACTGCAGCTTCGATCCTTTTCAACAAAATCATCACGCAATAAATCAACAAAACCTAAAGTGATCTCTCTTTCCTCTAAAAGTTTACGGTACCAGAGTGAATATAATCTCCACCAGACAAACGTAAGGCTTTAGCTAGTACACAAAAGTGCATACCATGATTCTTCTGTCTATCGATAACTGAGTACTATAACCATTAATTAATATCATGATTCTCATGTTATGAACTCACTATCCTCCAACCAACTAATCAGAGATTTCATTTCTATTACCTATTATGATATCCATACACCACAACTAATACCCAGAAAGAACCCACCCACCCTAACCACAATCAACAGAATAAGTGGTTGCTGCATCATACAAGAGCTTTGAGGTGAAGGCTGACAAGTCTCCTATATATTACATAAACTTGGCTACACCATTTTGCAGCCTTCTTCTAACTTAACAAAATCTGGATGCAATCAACAAAATGATAAATAAAAGTCAACCAACTATACCCTGTATACACTCACTAATCCAAAAATCTTATGTACTGATACAAAGTGCAGTGATGATGATGATGATGAATGAATGACTTCAACTTGAAGAACCTCCATACAAAAACGGAAGTTAAAAAGCTCAAGGGACTCTGGTTGGCAGATACTAAGTGTTAAGAGCAATGTCACTCCATCTGACATAAAGAATTACATACCACAATTCTAATATATAAAAACCTGCATTGCATATACACCATCACCATCGCCACTATTGCTGATTTCACTAGTTGCCTATAGAGAGTAGCCTTGTGCAATTTTCCATGTTTTTAGAATGCCAAATTCATCCACGCAGGAAGGGAACTCATCAATACTGCTTTCCTAATTATAAATCTTTACTGGCTTCTCAAATGTGTGGCGATTCTGAAAACAAAACAGGTAAATTGGAACAGTGGAACAAACCAAAGTTTTTTCAACCTCAACTAATGAGCCAGTAGTGTACCAATACAATGGACAACCACAAAACAATCCAACAACAAAAAATGAGCTCAAGAAATATATATGCTCTTCCCAGCAAAATTACTAACCTGGTTAACTGCATATGTTCTTTTAGGAGCATTGTCAGTGTGCTCCAAACCAAGGTACTGCTCCCAAGCACCATATACATCTCTTCTCTATAACAATATAACAAAATGACAATATGAGCATAAAGTCAAACATGAAAATGGTACTACTCAGTCCCATTTGAATTTAAAAGAAAAAGAAAAAAAAGATGAGAAATTAATGCACCTGAAAACGACTGGATATAATATCAGAGTCCTGAAGGTACTCAGGACGTCCTAATGAGAAAAAAGCAAACTTCCACTGGCCAATGCAGAAAAATAACAAAAAATTAGGAAATTACTCGAAAATGTGGTAGCCGAATATAAAACATAGAACACAGGAAAAGGAAATACCTTAGCAAACTCCTCATCGGGAACTTGAAGTTTCTTTTGTATTCGTACTTTAATTTCATCCAATGTTTCACCTTCATGTATAACCAAGAAAAAAGGTTCCCCAAAGTTCTGAATTTGCTGTACATGATAGAAGAGAAACAAAAAGTTCAGTAAACATAACACCAGCACAAAGTTTCAAAGGCATCAAAATAATATACGTCGTACAAAGTAAAAAGGAATCAACCAAAACTACATACCATTTGGTTCTGAGCTGTGTCTTTCATGAAATGGTATACATGGATTAGACGACCATGTGGACCAAGATTTTTCTCTTCTTCAGGAACCTGTAAAAAATTCACAACCAGCTAAGAGCTCCTCCACTAATTAAGAGATATTTACCCCGAGAAAAACAGTTATATTTCGGAATTCCACTGCTTCCAGCTCATACACAAACACATAAGGATAGAGAGCAGAGAGAGAGAGAGTGCTACCTCCTCTGCACGCAATGTCCAATATTGATCATTGATGCCCTCAATCTTTTCAGTGGGAGGGAAGACCTGGACAAACAGCAGCAGGATGGAATGAATTATAATAATAAAAAAAGTGTTTCTCTAATAGCTACCGGCATTTTTAGTAACACGAGCAATTGGAGGATAAGTTAGCAATAAAATTATCAGTTCAAGTCCGATTCCAACCAGTTAACATAGACTTGACATACGCTTAACCACCATACCTTGTATATCTTATGATAGAAGACTTCAAGCAACCTAAGCTCAGCATCAGGATGAGACATTTCCACCTATAATAATAGTAAAAGTGAGTCTAAGATGTAAGATTAATTAACCAAAGACATTATAATTGGAGGAAAACATGGAAATTTATTTTTGAACCAAAGCATAAATCCAACGAAACTACCTTCGTTTTAAGATCATCAAGGACATCTCCCACAGTGCTCTGTTTTGGGAGTCTGATGGTATGAATAACCACCTGAATAAACAATTATGAAATAATAAAAAAATGTTGAGAAATTAATCTAGATAAAAAAACAAAAGAGAATCAGATCATCATACTCACTTCATCCTTGGTAGCATGGTGAAATGCCACTTTCAGTGTTTTCAGACCTTGTAATTCTGGCAGAGGGATGTCAAGTACTTCATAGTATAAAATATCCGAAGTCTGACACATGAGAAAGGAATAAGATGTTATGTTTGAGCAAGAAGATAGAACTTGAAGTAGGAAAAGCTAAGAGAAACTGAAAATTCAGAAAGAATGTAGATGTAATTGCTGTGTAACGTTTTTCTATTTCATTGAATTCTTAATTGTTGAAGTTACAAAAGGTGACTCATCTATTTATATAGATGCTAAGGCACATGGTGCCAAGCCTGACAGCTGGCAACACGTTACTGCCAGCTATCTTAACTAACTGCTTCACAAAACAGGACATCCGATTAACAGTTACCCCACTGTTATTTAGTGCTATTCTCCAATAGTCTTTGGATACAAAAATATGAAGGATTGAACAATAACTACCTGGTTGTAGTGAACCAGCATATCAGACAAATGGTCTGCCCCACGGTACTTAATAGGTTGGGGTTTTGGTTGTTGAGAGTAGCAGTTGTGTGGGGTAAGCCTAATTTTTGAAGGATCACCCAAACCAAGTTGTTGAGCTACCCTCTCGACCACATCATCGTATGTATAGAGCCTTGACCTAGGAAGTCAATAAAAATACAAAATATGATGTGGATAAAATTCTAATCATAATAACAGATAAATACTTGCATGTTCTCTCAAGTGAAATATAGAATAGTATAAACAATGATTTACACCAATAAATTCCAAAATGCTTACATCTCCAGGCAGAAATCATCTTCCTTAGGTTTATCCAGAGAACGAAAGTGAACAACCTAAAATACATAAATTGGAGATAAAAATTTCAGCTGATAACTGACAAAAAACATAATGAAACATGCAAGGCTTATAAGTTACAAACTCATATACACGCATGCACTTGCACATGCACAAGGCAGGTTTCGTGCTTTGCATCAAATCAAATAAACTGCATCACAAAAAGAAAATACCTGTCGATTATGCACGTATTCCAAGTATGAAGGCACATCGGGGTAGCGGACATTCTGCTCACTATCAATAGCAGGAGCTTTCTGAAAGCATATGATATCACCATCTTCTAACTGCAACAGAATAACATGTCAACAGGCCAACCAAAGATGGGGAAACTCAATGTACACCATGTACACAAATTACCTGGCTAGCTCGAAAAGTTAATTTCTTGTCAATAGGTTCACACATGACATTTGGTTCAAACTTAATTTCCTGCACGATAATAGGCTCAGTCAATTCACTACTGCCAAATAATTAAAGTCACTTGTTAAGATCGGAACCTGAAAATGAGATCATCAATAGAAGTGATTTCCTTCTGATGAGACTTATGCTTTCCAGAAAGATATCTTTTTATGCATCACGTGTTTTAAATGTTATCAATCACCATATACTAAAAAATGAAGGTTTGACCTACACTTAGCAGGTAAAGAAGCATATTGCTTGAGAACATAGGATGAACAACATTCATAAAGTACTTTTGATAAAGTTACTGCTGATAAATGTTAAAGGGGCCAACATAAACAAACCTCATAAAGTCCAATCTCTTCATTCGGATCATAACCAGCCATTTCATTTAACATTGTTAGGATTTCTGATGGCTTACCAGTACTCTTTACAAACCGCCTACCGACATAACTGCCATCAAAGAAAAACATGTGTCAACCCAGTTTGTTGTTGCAGGTTAAAATATTAAACAAAGAAATTACTGAGTACCGTAGCTCCTCTTTGTCAGGATCGTATAACTTGAAGAAAAGTAATATATCATCCTTTGTCTTTTCAGGTGGTGCAATGGGATGAAAGTCCTACATAGCAACATAGATTGTCAAGAGGACTGTGTTGGTATATTAATGCTTAATGCTATCAAAATATTTCACAACTTTCATAATACAAATGATACCGGTCCGAACTCCACTTCCAAAAATAACTTTAGTTCTGCGTTGTGAACTTTGTTTGATACCTCTCTCAATTGACCAACCTGCAATGCGTACCAAATTGAGGAAAACAATTGCCACAAAATTACACAACAGTAGTAGCTATTGTCTAGCCTGAGAATCGCAATCTTAAAAAAACAGTGATAACAATTACCGAATTAGCAAATCAAAACAAGATGGCATGAGCCATACAACAGATTCAACACAAAATATGTATGGTGAAGGCAGCTCATTTTCAAACAAAACAAACATCTTGAATAAAGTACAAAACTAAACTTCATTTCTATTTAAAATGTGGTCCCATGCTTTTTTTCCATTTTGGTCCTAACCACTGATTTTTCCCAACAAAAAAAAAATCAATCAATTCTCAATCAAAACTCGCAATTTTGGTGTCATGGAGTTCAGAATGAAAAGATTTGCAATATACATATATTACTTTTCTAAGATCAAAACATTAAAAGATGGGTTTTAAGCTACAAAACTAGTGAAAAATAACCTAAAGGATCAATTTGAGAACAAAAATAACTTCAGGGACTTATTTGGAACAAAAAAATATTAACCATATTGAAAACAAAAAATAACTTAGTGGACTAATCTGGAAGCCTCTTCTTAGTGTAAATGTGCACATTGAGTTGGGAAGCAAAATAATGACGAAAAGATAAAATATTTACAGATTGTGCTTCCTCGACGTGTGTCAATGGCCGATTAGGACGATAAGTATGGTTCTGACGCTTTGCCCATAGCCAATAGCGCTGAAATTGAACTGGTACACCAAACTCTTTTGCAACCTCTTCCTGTAAATCACAGATTAACATAAAAATAAAAACACTCAAAACTTAATAACATACAGATTCATGTGATATATAACCATTGAACAAAATCATCACAAGTTTCATATTTTAGTACTATCTTAAAAATAAATGTTTTCTAAGTGATTAGTTATAATACCTTGAAAAGGTTAAAAGACATCTGTTTCTGGACACGGAAACTCCTCACTTTGTCATGGTCAACGAGATCAAAATATATATCTTTTCCGATCTGCTCTACAAGGTCTTCATCACGTGCAACCTAAGAAACGCCATATGCTATCAGTAATATATAAATACAATTTTATTAAGAAATCATGCCATCTTTGAAAAGCCATAGACAACACGCAATTCTATAAATGTACATCCGGAACTAGGAACCTTTATAATAGTGTAAAGATGGGCCTCTGCTTTTTCCTTCTTTTTGTGCTCTTTCTCTTCCTGCTCTTTCTTCAACCTCTCCTGCATTTATCCATTGCACCAACTCAATGCAAATTTCACAAAATAAAACAACATATATAGTATCAAAGAATAAAAAATAAGAGACAGCAACATGCTAAACTTGGCTTGATTTTGGTTCCAAATGCTCACAAGACATATCTCTTAAGAAAAGCAAATAAAATTTATTATCTAAGCAGAGTTCAAATCCGTAAAAAGTAGCCAAAGATAAAATAAGTTCAGTTGAGAAGATGTATCAAATTAAGTTCAATAGCTGATTATATCATGCTTTCTAATATTTAACATAAAATAGTAATCTGAATTTGTCCAGAAGTGAGACTTGTGTAAAAAATTACAAACATGTTGCAATTTTACTTTAAGCCCTAAAGAACATAAGAATAGCAATTTACCCTTAAATGTTCAGCAATGTCTTTCTCATCCACATTGCATATTATTTTGTCCTTGTCAGTTTCGCGAATATACACCAGCATATAAGCATTTGAATATTTGGTGAACTTAAAAGGAGTGTTATTGAATCCAGGATTTGTCTGCGGTAACTGTTAAAATACAATGGTTGAAATGTAAATAGGTCAATGCTCAAATGCTTAAAGGAGTCATATACCACAGCCAATGGCAATGAAACAATTACCTCCTCCTCGCCACCATATTGCTCCTCTAATGCCCGTTTAATGTCTTCTTTTGTCACCCTCTCGTCATCAAATTTGTACCTGAGAACCATTCAGATGTTCAAGCAAATCATGCAGTGAAGGGCCGAGATAGTGACCAAAAAAAAGCAATCAAATCTCAATTTAACAAAAGAAGATAAAGGCTGATAACTTGAATTATTAGTGCCAAATAAAATCAAAAGTGCTAAGGGAACAATTTTAGCCTTTTAATTGTCTAACACTACAACAGCCTCGTTTCACAATTCACATATCACCTACCATATACTCTTCATGCAACCATTGCACTGCTGCAGGTAGTTAAACAGTTGCTACGATAAAATGTGTGGAAAAAATATTAATCAGCAAACATTTATCAAGGATACCCGTTTGTTCAGTCTGTCCCCATTAGAAAAGAAGCAACCAGACAGTACACATGTATCAGGTGTGCTGCTTGTATGGAATAAAATGAAAGTTATTATGAAGGTTCCATCACTGTAGCCGGATACTATTCCCCTCCCCCAGATTCAAAAGAAGCACATTGAGGTCTGATGTAAATAATTCATTTCCATTGCAATGAAATATGTGATGTAAAAAATAAAGGTAATATATTTCTGACAGTTCGAAAGTTGATTGCACAACTTACCAGGACTAGAAAGAAAATACTTTTTATATTTGAACTATGTTAGACTCACAAATTGATGTCACATCAAAAATGCTAATATTTTCAATGCTGGATCAGTACGACAAGATGAACTCTGTAACTTTCATGATAACCTTGTCGAAACTAGATATGTCCAAGTCTTGTATATGGCATCACAACATCTATTTAATTTACTTATCACCATCCCCACTCCCACACACCTCTCAGCACTCCCTCCATGGCACAAATATATTCTCGTAACATAATTTGTCACCTGAAAACAACGAAACGTGTATTCACCAAGTATCTGCTGTCTAAGTAACAACGCATGGTGTCTAGAAACTCAGAACCACAGAAGAAATTGTTGAATGCAGCAATATCAGCATATGAGAAGGTATCGTAGCATGGACCCCACCCTCATACATCCACACACAAACGCATTGTATCTTAAAAGTTAAAAGGCCATGTATAGTTGCAACATGTAAATCTCATTATACATACCACTGCTCAGAGAGAGTTGGCCTTATAAAAGCATAATAATGTCCGCCATGCACACCGCCACTGTGAACCAAAACACTGGAGAGAAAAATTCAAATCTGTCAAATACATAATATCACAAATAAACTAAGCATATAAACTAATTGCACAGCGACAAGTCATCATGGAGTAAAGCCAGAAAGGTTGCAAGCAGACTACCACTGGTGCAATAAAGCCAGTGCAACATATACTGCTGACACTATCAATACAATACCTGTGAAGTGTGTAAAGATTGCGGACAGTCCTGTCAGCGTCAGGTGATAAATACTTCCCATTCTCACGATCAAGGTCAAGTTGCAAGGGAAACTCATAACGGTCATTAATCTACATGTCGATATAAAAGAAAGAGAAAATCAAACTCACATTCATAGAAAAGTGAGTTCACTTTATCCATCAAAAGTGAGGAATCCATAAAATAGTAGAAACATAAGATAATAGCTAATGCCCATGCTGCCTCTAGCAGACAACCTCCCTTTACAAGTTAATTTTAAATATATGTCATGTGCATACAAAAGATAAGGTCTTCCTGGCAAACAGAGAAAAAAAAATTCAACAGAAAAAGAAGCAATGACAGGCAGAAATCCTTTGTGGGTTATCAATAACACAAAGAACTACTGTCCTCTGTGAATGAATGCATACTATGATACTAAAATGAACAAGGATATCACTATACATTCTCCAGCATAACTAATTACAACTAGTTCAATGAAAATAATCTTTAATGACATTTTATAGTAGAGCAGATTAGCTGAAGCAAACTATGCATCTTACTCTGGCAAAAAACTAAAAAATTGGGACCAATTGTAACTCAATTTCAGTGCACAAAGTAATGTGATTCTAAATAAAAAAGAAATACCAAATCCTTCAATATGCCAGTGAATGATGTACCAAGAGAAAGAAATAATCTTTTGGACTACCAACCTTTACCATAGTATCCCGCATAAAGTCATATTCAAATCTTTTCAGTTGAAGCTGCAGGACAGGTGGAAAATCAATAAATAGGACCCCTTTCTTAGCATCCTGAAAATATTATGTAACACCAAAAAAATTAAGTTTATACATCGAAGTAGATAAAATAAACTGCTTACAGGATTGTGATATGACAGACATCACAGCACATATGTCTTAACAAAATATAGTGAAATTGTCCCATGCAGATAAGCAAAATGTATGAAAAAATAAAAACAAGTCACTTAAAATAATATAATAAAATTGGAATTCCTAGGTATAAATCCCACAACTGATCTTATCTACGAAAGGTGAAAACTAGTCAGTGAGTTTATCGAACATTTTCTGAGAAAATGGGTTAACTGTTAATGATTATCCTACATAAACAACTTACATGTATTATATTTGTCCCCGTAGTTCCATTTGCCATCACACACTCTGAGATACACTACACTTAATTAAGCATCTATAACTTTGCTATATACAGCAAGTATCAAAGAACACTACATATTTGACATAGCTGTGAATATCAATTTGCTGATGAAACGGAAAAGTAGAGGAAAAGGACGACATGGAGGGATGGAAATAACAAAGGTATCAGAAAAGAGAGCAGCGCAAAGGATGCAAACTTGCAACTACTAGTCATTTAAATTAATCAAATTAAGTGCCACCTGACCAGACAAACTACTTCAAAGGAGATTTGGATTTCTAAATGGCAAATGGGTTTATCATGAAAGAATCTCAGTTATCGGTAGAAAGGGTTACAAATTGGGAAAAAATAATATAAGAAAAACACACCATAAGAGTACAAATTCAAAATTCTCCTATGTGGGTTAGGAGAGAACTTGGAAGAATCTAGAACAATCAAACATGAGTGAAGCTCTAGCTTCCCCATGATTTACTCTGCATGAAATTGTTGTTTTCTTTTTCAACTTTTCCAAAAAGACCATCAGGGGATTTAAAACTTTACCAAAGTATATACAGTTAAAATTGCATTCCCTCTCCCAGCAAATACATAGGAAGATGCATCCCATTATCATAGACACCAACAAGCAACAGTGACACTGAAGAATTAAGTGTCACATCCACAATTTCTTATTTACTTTTAAGATGGCAAAAATCTATTTTAAATAATAATAAAAAATAGCAAGGATCACAATAACACGTTTATAATAAGAAAAACAATTCCATGAGGGAATAATTTTTTTATATATCTCACAATAAGGTTAACATCTTTAAAATGGCATTACTATAATTTATAAGCACGTTCAGAATTTAGCAACTGCAAGCAACCTGCAAGCCATATTGCTCAGCTTGATATTTGTTATCCCCCTCAAGACGTTCAACTTCAACATACTTGTCAAAGGAAGCATAAACATCACGACAGCCTTTAACATCAAGCTGAAGGTCTGTGATCCATGAGTAAAACTAAATTAGCATCAAGTGACAAGGTAAAAATAAATATATAATTAATTTCAGAAAGCATATAAAAGTACCATAAAATGACTCCTTTCTAGTGGATTTGTAGTCCACATTGATGCACTCAATATAGTTCATATGGTGCCCTTCAAATAACTTCTGTATAGTTCCCTCAACAACAGTTCCCTAAAGACAAATACACATAACCCATAATGCATTTGAGATAGTAGTTCAACAAAAATAAATCCAACAGATACATCCAAAGACCTTTCTGCTACCTTCATTTTGTCTTCAAGTTTTTCACATAGGACTCTATTTAGTTCTTGAACATCATGCTGCATGAAAGAATCATATGTATCCCATCCAAAGGACTTTGTCAGCTCCTTTGTTGCAACACTGGTATCGCTATACTGGAGCTTGTAGAATAAACTTTGAAGAGCCAAAGGGATGCTTCCGGAGGGCATATCATTCTCTGTAGTTGGCATATGGTACACAGCCTGAAATAAGATATCCAGGACCCAGCTACCTCATCAATTTTCAATCAAACAAGTGAACTTCAGGCAAGAAGAAAGATAAAAAAATGGAGAAACAGTGTCTAACCTTTCGAAAATAAGGAATATGGTACAAAGTTTGGAGTAAAGAATTCATATAACAGGTAGCTCCCTGGTTCTTAAGACCAACGTAGCCAGTCTCCTTTTTTGAATCATAAGTCCAGTAGTCAACAATCCTACGAACAAGAACCTCGGCTTCAACTATAAGTGTATCATTCATAAGATACCCCCTAGAAGGATCATATAATTCACCAAGTGGCATGAAGGACGTGAAACCCCAGTCACTTTCTCGTGCATTGAATTGGTGTTGTGTGTCTGCATAGTGCAAGTAAAATGATGTTACAGCCAGACACATGGATATGCCCAAGAAATCATCTGTGCTTTCACATTTTTCCTCTTTCAGGGTTTCATTTAATAATACTAGCAGATTCAGCTAAGACAGGTAAAATAAAAATATCAGGTTTAGATTCAACGATAAAAGGAAAGGAAAATATGTAAAAATGACAGTTCCAAAAACATAGTAAAGTTTAATAAAGAAAATGTTGGATGGGAAGACAAAAAGGCAGAAGAAAATAAACAAGTATGTTGTCAACTGGTATTGTTAGGTTTTCAATTTTTTATCAGGATATGCAGAAATTAATGCTTAGGAAGAAATGGCATAGAAGTTGCACACAATATACAGAAATGCTAATATGTTGATTCGGTTAAAGTAATCCACCACAGTCATTGGGGCTTCTGAGTGAAAATTTTGAATTTATACAAAAAAAATAGATTCTTCATTTCTATTTTCAGCATGTAACAACTGTAAAGAGCAAACTGAAGAGACTACCTTTTCTCACAGTGTACTTATCATGGATTTGATTAACTACTGCCAAGCTAAACTGTGCATATCTACTCCAGCCATAGGGCAAACTGGTGGAGTCTGCAACATCCAAATACATGGACAAATAGTCCACATTGTTCCCTTTTGGGAAAATAAGCACACGCCTGTCAGTACAAAACAAGAATCAGGAGAGGATATCACTGAATATAAGTACACATAGGAGCTGATATTTAAGAAAAA
Source organism: Lupinus albus (assembly GCA_009771035.1). Lineage (NCBI taxonomy): Eukaryota > Viridiplantae > Streptophyta > Magnoliopsida > Fabales > Fabaceae > Lupinus > Lupinus albus. Next base: position 14,017,198 of record CM020015.1, read on the forward strand.
TGAAAATCAGAATCAACTCATGGAATGTGTAAGCAAGATACCATTTATATCCACCAACAACAAATATTTCTGAATAGAGCTTTTTTGTATTCATCCTAGAAAAGTTGTCAATTCTCCACGTGAATCTAGATGATGGGGGATCCTCAACAGGCTGAGTCTCCACAGTGTTGTTGGCAGTTTCAGGTTGAGCCACAACTAAGGATCACCAAAATAAATGAAAAAGAGCAATTAAGTGTCATGCATTAAATGAAATAAATTAAAGTGACCATAACAGTACTACAATATCAATTAAGACACCGAGAATACAAAAGTCAACAATTCCCATAATGCAAAAACTGACATAAAAAAACATTTTCTTTTATAACGGAAAACATAGGATTCTTAGACCAACTTATCACTCAGCTCTTCTCTCTATCTCTTCTGCTAGCAACCAAACAATGCATTAACTGGTTCCCAACTCCTCTAATTCGATTAGATCAAATAAAAGGCAATAAATAAAGTCACAAAAAAAGGGGTTTCTCTACAGATAAGAAAAGATGGTACCTTCCATGGGTTGGTGATTATTCTCAGCCAAATCTGTATGCGGGACAAGCATCTCCTCGTCTTCCTGCTGCTGCAAAAACCAAAATCAAAACAAAAAAACCATCACCCTACTTTGGATCCACCGAAGACCAACCCCAATTAAATCAATCCACACATAAAACCCCTAAAATTCGAATCAATAAATGCAACACAAGCATCAATTGAAGCAAATTCAACTCGCACAGATAAAAAACCGCAACCACCAAACAAAATCATGAAGGAAAAAACAAACAACAGTAGCGAAATAAAAAACACGTAATCAATTGAAGTGCGAAACGAAGCAAAACGCGAGTGCAAAGAGAGTGAAAGAGTGAGGTTATGGAAACGTACGTCAATGGGAGCAGGGGTCATGAGAGTCATGGCGAAACAATGGAGGAGAGAGAAAGAAGAGAAGAGTGTGTAGAGAGAGAACGAGATCAGCTGAAGAAGAAGAAAGGACTTTGCTCTTTATTTGGGGATTTGGGTATTTTCGGTATTTCAACACTGCAATTCTAGACCAGGTTTCGAACAGTGGAGAGGGGTGCACGAAGTTTTGTCTAATAAGCGTTAAGTATTTATTTATTTCCCTTTTAAATAAGTATTTATTATTTATTTTTACATTATTTAGTGCCTTGAAAATGGTAGTTATTTAAAAAACACTCACTTATTACATTCTAGAATATCTCATACTAGACTATTCACTTCTGTTTCTGTTCATGTCTTAATCCATCAATCAAACAGAAATTTCCACAAGATCAATGTATGGGTTGTTTACTAATTTGTATGCAAAGAAAAGTAAGGAATGTGATGACTTTATAATTGTTCTGTTTGCAACAAAAAAAAATAGAGAAATAAATATAATTCAAACAATTGGATTTTCTTAAAATTAATAACTAAGATGTGTAGTAAGTTTAAAAATTTACTCTTAAAATCAATGGGTCTCTTCTCTATTAATAATATATAAAAAACATACGTATGTTAATTAAAACATTTAGTTTAAAAAAAATTATGAGTATTTATAAGTGCAAAATAAGATTTTTTTTAATTTATAAGAAGTTAATTACGAGAAAATTTGTTAATTTTTTTTAGTTAATTTTTCCTCTCAATTTCCTTTATTGAAAGCATCTAAGCTATAAAAAAATTATTCACTCCCCTCTAGGGATATAAAGGTTCAGTTCAGTTTGATTTTTAGTACATTTCAATAACCGAACATAAAGATATAGATTGATTCACGTTAATATTATGCAAAATATATCGGAGGAATCAAACCGGTTATGATTGGTTTGGTTCCACGATTTTCCTGTTTTTTAAAATCTTACATTAATTAAAAGTTTACAATGTATTTCATGAGTCATTGAAACTCATAACATATATAACAATTGAAACTCATAACTAATCACTAATAACATATATAACAATTATTATGTAATTTAGGAAGAAGAACAATATAACCAACAATTACTAACAAATATAACATGTTTAATTATATAATTCACAATTATTAACATATATAACAATTTATAGTATATGTTAGTTTTAAACCCAAATATCATGACAATTAAAAGATACATTATAAATCATCAAGACACTATAAACAAGTATAATATATATATAAAAATTTAGTAAACATTGACCTATATAATAGTAAAACATATAACACTTGCAAAATTGGTATCTTAGAAATAAAATTGGTTGAAGAAACCGAACTTATATTGTTCCTTAAACTAAAAAACCAAATTGAACTATGAAAACAAACTGAATCATGTTTTGTGCTTTGGTTCAGTTTTACGGTTTAAACGAGGACTACTTAAACCCTTATATTTTTTTTACATACTATATTACCCCATATTTCTCCCACTACTATCACTAAGCACAACCTTGTTTACAAATACATCATCTCCTCAATCAAACTTGTCCTCCCTTCCTTAATTAGATATGAGTTATTATCTCACCACAATCAGAACCATATTTTTTTACTGTGCCACATTGCAGTTAAATTGCAAATGTGTAGATGGAGTGTATATTATGGATAACACTATCCATTATTTAAATATTTGTGCTTTAACAAATGAATTTAAATGGATTTAATTTAGATGGAGCATGATGATATTAGACTAGATGAGGGTGGTGTGACAGAGGCAGCACCATAACTTCTTACTTTAAAACCAAATTTTCTATGTAGTCAAAGCACTCATAACATATAAGGCAAATAAATAATATAAGTAGGGTTGAGAATATACCAAATCAACTTTCTATTCATTCAAAATTCGTTTCGTTATTTAACTCGATAAACTTGATTTGTAAACTAAATGAGTCGAACTTGAACTGATTCATATAGAGAGTGACTCATGTTACAACAGTTTTCATATAAAAACAGTGTGAAGAACAGATTTAGGCCTTACAACTAATCACATATGGTTATAATTAAAAGTTAGTTATTGGTTACTTATAATCATGTGTATATATCTTTTAATATTGATCGTTCAAATAAAATCTAATGGTTCATATCAATCATTCTTATTTATTGAGTGAAGTTTCGAGGTAAGCTCTAGTCTGATTCGTTTCAATTCCAAACTTAAATATAAGCAACAATATCATAACTTTCTATTTCATTTGTTGGACAATATATAAAGTTAATAACAATGAGGTTAATGGGTTGACTAATATCACCTTGTCTTTTACCCAAAGTTCATATCAGTGTTGAAAAGTAAGTTTCATATCGTACATTTCATTGTTTTAATAATGATTTAAATACATATTGTCAAACCAATAATTCTCTCATTTAATTTTCCATAACTTTTTTTAATCCCTCTTCACGAACACATGACATAACTTTCTTCCTAAAAAATTTAGAAATTCCAAATCAGGATTTGTCAAGACCTTGCTCTAGAATCATAGAAACTCGAAACTAGATCTTCTTTATGCTCATAAGAACTTATAAGACATTTGGTTGGATTTTTAAGATATGGGTGTGGAGATAACAAAGGTCAAATGTCAGTGTGGATAGGACGAATAAAAAGCACATTTGTTGATTTCAACGGTTGGGTGCTTAACTGTATTATGTATTAACATAAACTACCTCACATTGCCATGCATACTTCAAATTAATTTATATATTCTTTTATTAACGGTGAACTATTGATATTAAAATATTCACTTATTGTTACAAACTTACAACGTGCCTTTTTGTAAATGAGTATGATTATAATTTAGCTATTTTATGTGCTTTTATATCACTGTTAATTTTATAAGATGATGGCAGGGATATGATGAGAAGAAAGATTTGTGCGTAGAAATAATATTGAAAATATAATTTGAAGGTCTCATTAAGAGCTTATAAAAAATGTCATTTTAAGGAGAATAAAACATTTGAAAAATTTATTTTCCTATATTTATCAATCGTTTTTAAAATGAGCACATATTTACTGAAATGGAATTATGAAAACAATGGCGCTAAAGCTAATTTGGACAAAAATTAAAAAATATATATTTCACTTTGACTAACTAGATCCAAATGATTTCATATATTTAATATTTAATTATTTACATGCATGTAAAGCAAAACCTATAAAATGCATAATAATCAATCATATTACACATTACATAGTTCAATTAATAGAGAGATGTGGTGCTATTAATAAAATGCATAAACTAAAATCTTACATTTACAACTCAATTCACAAATCACCGTGTTAATTATTAAGTTTTAGACTAAAGAGCATGTTGTTACAACTCACAATCATAACTCAACATAGTACTCATATTATATATGATTAAATTTTAAAATATTCATTTTGTTGTTGATAGGTTTTCCTTATTATGCCATAAATGCAAGTATAATTTTCACTTATTATAAAGAGCGATAGTATTTTTTAAAAAGTATGACAATGTGTAAACTTATATTTTTCTTGATTCATTTTGATGGTTAATGATTGATTCAATCTGGCTGGATTGTAAAAATAGTTAAATGACTTAATTATATTTGGTAAGAGTTTGTTTAATAATTTAACTCATTCCATCTATTTTTTGATTTGGATTTAAATAGCAATAATAAAAATTTAAAATTAAAAGTACCTTTCAATTTTATAATTTTAATTTGTTAGTATGTGAAACTTAATATCTAGTGTCACAAATGTTATACACTATATACTACCATCATCAACTATAAACCCATATTTCTCATTGTTGTCAAAGATACCCTAGACTATTATATCATGCACCATGTATCATCACCATAATGCCAAGGTAGTGATATTGATGAAGGTAGAACTAATCTTGACAACAATAAAATTGGTTGGTTCTACATAATTGTTGTTATGCATTGGCTGTGGTAGTGATTTCAGTGATGATGGTCAAAGTATTGAGGTGATGGTTGTGATCGTTGGACAATTGGCATGGGGTGTCAAGACAACAATCGTATTACGGTTCGTGAATTGCGAAGGGCGATAATATTGGTTTTTAAACTAAAAATTGAAATGAATTAACACCACTTTGAAAACTAAGAGTAAACCATTTAATAATAATAATAATAATAATATTTAAATTCAAAATTTGCCTTTTTTATTTTGAAAATACAATTGAAAATTCGAAAATTAAAACTCTTTAATTTGGCGGAGAAGAATTGAAAAAACAAAAAGAAGGACCAAGAATATATAAAAAGATATAACACATTGGAAAAGAGGAAAATAAATGTTTGTAAAAAGACAATTTTGCTCTTAGAATTTGGGGGTATATGGGTACTTATTAGGGTTAGGGTTTTTGGGCGAAATCAAAGGAAGGGTTAGATGGGGAGAAAAGAGCGGCAGAAAAAGAAGAAGACACATAGCAGTGACGATGATGCTGAGGCAAACGAGGATCTCAGCCTCAAGATCGTTCAGAAAGCACTCTCCAAGCGTGACCACAAGTCAAATCCAGTGCCCGACGATGTGGTGGTGGACGGTGATGTCGGTGCTAAGCGAAACGAAGTTGTGGAAGTGCGACACGACGACGTATTGGATGGGAAATCAGTAATTGCCGTTTCTGATGTGGGCAATGAGGAGACTACAGTTGAGAGAAAGAAGAGAAGGAAGAAAAAGAAGAAGGTTGAATCTGAGGATCAAAATGTATGTGTTATTCCTCGCCTGGCTTTAAAAATCGATTTTTTTTTTAAATTTGTTTGTTATTTCAATGAAAATTTGGCTTTGCTAACTATGTAACAACTAAATGGGCATGATTAGACCTCACCCGAATCTTATTTTAACTATGCAAATTGATTTGTAATAATGATTTTATTGCTCAAAACGGAAATTTGGATTGTGTAAAATTTTAAAAACACATTTTTTCTTCATTTTACTTAGGTTGTTATAGCTGAAGAACAAGGAGCACTAGAGACAATCACCGCCACGGAGAAAAATGAGTGTGCAGAAGTAGCTAAAACGGATCAGATTAGTGACAATACTGTTCTGAGGAAGCTGCTTGTAAGTTAATATTTGTTATAGAATGTGAGTTTGAAAATGCTATGCGGCTTGATAAAGGCTTAGTTGGGTAAATATGTTCTTTGTATTCTATCAGCGAGGTCCGAGGTATTTTGATCCTCCAGGTAGTAGTTGGGGAACGTGCTATAATTGTGGTGAAGAAGGCCATGCTGCGGTCAACTGTATGGTGGCATCCAAGCGCAAGAAACCGTGCTTTGTGTGTGGCAGTCTGGAGCACACTGTTAAACAATGCACCAAGGTATGTGTGTTTTAATTTTCATTTTTTGATGGTGCCATGAAATGATACAAGTTCAGTACGAACGTGTTTTAGTAGGCTTGTTTAAGCACTCATTCAGTGTTTTTTATTATAAATAAGCTGGAAAGAGCTTATTCTCTTAAGCTTACTTTTAAAGGTAAAGAGTGCTTATATGAAGGTCATAACCTATTTCCACAAGCTTATTTACCAAATAACTCAATAAGCTCTTCCAAATCCCCCCCCCCCAATCCCTGATACAGCAGATCTGATCTGTATGTGTTTTCTCATTTTACTGGTATGCTGAGTCTATGGCCGAACACTAACTCTGATTTGGTCGCATTGGTGGCCTGGTGCAGCTGCCACTGTGGCAGTTCCTGGACTGTTGGATTGGATAAAACACGAGTTTGATACAGAATATTTTTTGGTAGAATCCTTCCGTCAATCAATTTTCACATATTGATATATTGCATGTATTTAAGAGTATCATAAACATTGTCTTTATTGGTGTCTGAAGGCTTCAACTAATGACTTTATGTTTCTGTAGGGGCGAGATTGCTTTATCTGCAAGAAGGGTGGACACCGTGCTAAAGACTGTCCAGAGCGGCACAATGCTGTGGGTGCTTCGATCCCTTCAATATGCTTGAAGTGTGGAATTTCTGGCCATGAGATGTTTTCATGCAAAGATGATTACTCACAGGATGATCTCAAGGTTGCTCTCGTCTACATTTTTCTGCCTTTCTTTTCATCCATTTATTTTACTGACAAACACTTAAAAATAGTGGGCTGCATTGGATGTGAGTTATGGAGTGTTCAGTTAATGACTGTTTACTTTTTTCTTCTTTTAACTAGGAAATACAATGCTATGTCTGCAAGAGATTTGGTCACTTATGCTGTGTAGATACTACAGACACTGCACAGAGACAATTTTCCTGTTACAAATGTGGTCAATTGGGTCATACTGGTTTGGTAAGTTTTTCCAATGGTGGTTTTAGTTGAATGAATTATTTTTTGGTCTTGATATGACTAGACCATCATCCAGTGCCTTTTCCTTTCCTAGGGTAATAATGGTTTGCTTTTTCATTAATTTCATATTTTTTACACTAGAAGAAAGAAGACCCACACTAGATCGTTTTCCAAAATCTTCAACTTGGCACATGATATTTTTTTGTAAAAAATATATGTTCAATTTATACAGGCATGTTCAAGGTTGCGAAGTGAGGCCACTGATGCTTCCACACCTAGTTTATGTTATAAGTGTGGTGAAGAAGGACATTTTGCCCGAGAATGCCAGAGTTCTGTTAAGGTAAATCACATGCTATGTTTAATGTTATTAAGATTATTTTTGTAGCACTTTTTACTCAGTTTTATTTTAAGAGTAAATTGTTCCTTGTCTGATTGGTACACCTCCACAGCCAAAGAAGTATGGATTATCAAATACTAAATATCCAAGATTCCAGAAAGAAAATGACTACATGGGATATAGGTCTGCACCTCATGATATGGGCAATAGTTATAAAAAGAAAAGGCATTACACAGAAGAAAGAGAAAATACAACTCCCCATAAATCAATCCATAGAGGTGATTGGACAACAGAGCATCCTGGAGACTTCTCTCCTGTGAAGTACAAAAGGAATGGTTGGATGTCTCCAGTAACACCATCTACTGAAAGTACTAAACTTCATTCTTTTAGTAATGGAAGTCATTCTCAAAGTTCCAAATCTTACAACGTGAGGAATGCTTATGAGACTCCTGGTTCACGAAGATCAGGTAAGGCTTTTCATCATAGATTCTCAGCGTCGAGGTTTGACAATTCCAGTGGTGATGGATCGGGGAGAAACTACAACTGGTGGTAGCTTTCCAGAATTCTGGAATGTATCCTGTCACACCCTATGTAACCTTATAAAATCACTTTATTTGCAAGTTTTTAAATTAACAGCAGTTTTCCCCTTTCAGTTATTCTTTCAATGTTTTTGTGATAATGATTCTTTGGGTTAAGGAGTATACAACTACCCCATAAACAATTAGTTTTGATATTTGTCTCATCTTCAAAGTTAAGATGATGTTACATGTAATGTTTTAAATTGAATGGGTGAGATGGATGTGCTGACTTGAGTCTTTCTACCTTCAATTGAGGATGACTTTAGACCTATCATATGCAGCAAACAGGGGTGAAAACGGAAGAACACATTCAGTGTTACCTAACATCTTCTTAGCATAATTAGGCCTGTATATTCAGAACATACTATTTTTGCATCTCATTTTTCCTACAATCTACACCTCTTTCGTCCTGACAAGCATTTTTTCCCATTTTGGAAATAAATTAGGTTCACCTTTTTGAAAGGTCATACTTTTTATTGTAAAAAGGAGAACTAAAATTTAATTAGCCGGGGAGTGAAGCTTATATAGCATAATTGAGTTTGATTCTAATTCTTCCTACTTCATGTTAGCAATTACTATATCCTATGGCATTAGCCTCTCTGAAGATGCGGCTAGTTTTCATCTCCCAGACCTTAATAATGTTTGTACCTTGCTTACTTAGTTTCTGACATTTATTAACTACACTCTCTTCAATCAGGTGAAAAAACTACCTAGCCAACTCCCATGTTGTCCACAAACAACCAATCATACTTAACACCATGCCTGGGCTGTAGTCATTACCATGATTTGTGGATGGTGAGTTATAATTATATATTGCTTGAGAGTGGAAGCTATAACAAGGGTACAAATTTATCTTTGGTGGCTTAAGTCGCATCACTATTGGGATGATAATGATATTGAGTGGAGCTCATGACAGCATAGACTATTATATATATGGTGGCTTAAGTAATGACATTTATCATATGATTAAGGCCATTTATTTTTAGGATAAATTACATTTCACATCCATCAACTTTGAACTATATGTGAATTAGATCATAGGGGTCTTAAGGAGTTAAAGGTGTAAATAACCCATTGACACTATGCAACAAATTACATTCATTTAAAATAGATATAACCCTTTGTCACTATGAAACATAGGAGGAGAAGACTATTTTAAAATAAAACAAGTAAATTATCCACATTAAATAAAAAGTTTTAACATATCATAAAATCAGCAGTATTATAATATAACTTTTACATTCATCTCATACTTCAAATTTAATTTTTTAACAATTAATAAAAAGAATAAAATTTGTACAATTTTTTTTTAACCCCTGCAATTGCACATAGTAATAACTAGTTTATTATATGTTTATAACTCAGCTTATATAAGAAGCATAAAATATATAAGAATTTCTCCTCTCTAACAAAACTGTCTCAATTCCAATGACTCACTTGTAAGTGCTTTTGCAACCTCTTAACTTTATTATTAACTACTTTGTGTTATTCTTGACTGTTTGTTTCTTTGCCTTCTCCTATGATGCTTCTGTTCTGTTGTCACTCTTCATAAACTTTGAACCACTGAAGGATATTGGCTTTATAGGGACTTTGGGATTCTTCCCATAGATACTCACTTAGTTGAAGAGTGGCATTGGTTGGTGTTATAAAGTATGATCTGGGCAGTGATTTCAATGATTTCTGCTGTTGCATATACTTATGCCAACTAGAGACAATAAACCAATTGAAGGGCTCAGCAACTAATGGACCAATTACAGATGTAAGGAGGATCAAATAAGGCCATGTGTATGTTATTTTAGGAAAAATTAGAGCCACAACCACTACTTGTTTAGCATCTACCTTACCATTGCTCATTACTTTAATTACAAGTCCATCAATATGAGTTGTAGGTGTAGACATGAGTTTTCAATCATCCCAATCATAGACTCACAGACCAAATTGATTAGCATCCTCCCACCACCTTAAATCATTGGAATCTTTAGGTTCACTCTTCACACTCAATGTACCTTCTATCTGTTTTAAGTGTGCAACCTTACTACATTCTCCATGTAGAAGGTAGTTTCCCCGAGTATTAGCAACTGAATTAATACTTACAACTGAAGAATGTGTGATAAGATCAAGAGAGCTATATGGTTGTTGTGCTACAAGTGCATCAGTATCAGTTGTTGGTGTAGACATGGATTTCCAATCATCCCAAGAGTTTCCCTGATGAAATTGATTAGCATCCCACCATCGGCCAAAATGATTAGAATCTTCCGGTTCACTCTCCACATTCAATGTAACTTCTATCTGTCTCAATGGTGCAGCCGTACTACATTCTCCGCGGAGATTGTAGCCTCCCTGAATAGGAGAAACTGACTTAGTACTGACAACTGGAACACCGGTTAAAGTATCAAGAGAGCTATATGGTTGTGGTGCTACATCAGCTACAACTTCAGTACCATAAACCTCATCATCACACCTCCTTGTGAACTTGCCTCTATGATAGAAGTGAACAACTTCTTCCATTGTTGGTCTCTTCCTTGGATCCCTTTCTGTACATCTTAATGCCAACATAAGAACACCACTGACTTGGCTTGCTACTACATTTGAATTGAGAAATGCACTGGCAAGGTCTGAATCAACAATCTTATCAACTTTGCCTGTTGTCAACCAGACAGATCTAACCCAACTAACTAAATGGATCTCCTGTTCCTTCTTCTCCATGAATGAAATCACTAAAACTTTCTTTCTGGTTAATAGCTCAAGCAGAACTACCCCATAGCTATATACATCTGACTTTCTGCCGGGCAGTGTTGCATATGCATTCTCTGTAATAGGGGACAACACAAAATATAAAGTTCAAACCGCAACGTAGCAGGCACAAGTTACTATTAGCAATGAAAAAATGGTGTGAAAATCGATAGTAAGTGTAGACGAATAATTAATTACCCGGTGCAATATAGCCAGCAGTACCAGCAATGCATGTTGAAAGATTTTGCCTACATTGAGAACGACTACCAGAATTCTCACTAGGGTTCCTGAACATGGCAGTACCGAAATCAGCTATAACAGGCTCCATGCTAGCATCAAGAAGTATATTCTTTGGTTTGATGTCTCGATGCACTATGTGTGGGATACAATCATAGTGTAGATATGCTAGTCCTTGTGCAATTCCGACTGCTATATTAAACCGGACATTCCAACTTAAGGGTGGTGGGGGATCTTTTACATGCAAAATATCATGAAGGCTTCCATTTTCCATGTAATCAGAGAAGATTAAACCGTAGTCCTTTCCAATCCAGTAGCCTCTACATGTGACCAAATTTTTATGCTTATACCTAAGGGCTTTGATTTCTTTGCACAAGGTACTCAAGTGCTTCCCCTGGTTGCTTCCAAATACAATCTTCTTTACAGCTACAGCTTTATGTGAATCAATTTCAGCTTTATAAACAATTCCATGGGCTCCTCTACCAATAATGTATGTATCATCTAGATCATTTGTCGCCTTCATTAGTAAAGCAAGAGGTAATTGTCCATTCTCTACCCACAAGTCATCTGTACAATCATCTGGCTTCACTATTTTTCGCATATATCTGTGAACAAGTGCTATCAGTATAGCAGAAACAAAAATTGAGGATCCAAGTTCTATCATCACAATTCCAAATTTACTGATTCCAGCGTGATCTGTTGACTTGTAGACACATGCCTTCAAATAACTATTTTTAGTGCAACTCAAGTCCTGAAAAGGTGAACAACTAACACATAGGTGAGGATTACCCATAAACGATGATGGTGAGAAACTCAAAAACTTGATCAGATTTTTTGGTAGAGTACCGTTGAAGAAATTGTATGAAATATTGACTTCAATTAATGAAACAAGATCACCAAGAACATCTATGCTTCCTGTCAAATTGTTTAATGATAAATCCAGACTTTGCAACTCTTGTAGCTTCCGAATTTCTAAAGGAATCTCAGCTGTCAATCCATTAGCACTCAGATTCAACCCATAGAACAGTTTTTGCAATGTTCCCATTGATAGTGGAATTTCGCCTCCAAACAAATTACCACCAAGTTGTAACTCGCGAAGCGTGCTAAATTCTGATAAAACACCTGGGATACCCCCTGTAAAATGATTCTCTCTTAAAATTATTGTTGATATCCTCGTCCAGGTCCTCAAACTTGATGGAAATGTACCATTTAGGAAATTGAATCCCACATCAAAATAGTCCATTTTGGTGCAATTTGACAGCTGAGGTGGCACAGAACCTTCCAATTTGTTGTGCGAAAGATCCAAACTAACAAGTTTCACAAGTTTTCCAAGCTCCGATGGTATGATCCCACTAAACCTGTTCATTGAGATATTAATTTCAGTGAGATTTTTACAATTTTTCAAATTTGATGGAATTTCTCCGCTGATGTTGTTCTTGCTTATGTCGATGTATCGTAGGTTTAAATTACTTTCAAAATCAGGAAGAAACCCAGTCAAATTATTCTCATTGAGAATCAACCTCCTTAGAGTTGCACATCTTCCTATATCAGAAGGTATGCCACCCTGAAGTTGATTAAGCCCCATATACATCACAAGTAATTGTTTTCCAAAGCAAAGATTGGGAGGGATATTACCAGTGAACTTATTATTTGTGAAGTCCAACTTCACCAAACTGCTATTGATTCCTAAGCCCTGAGGTATGACTCCGGAGAACCGGTTGTCAAACAATGAGATATTTTTTAGATGCTTGAGCTTTGTCATCTCCAAAGGTAGTTCCCCAAAAAGGCTATTGTTGTGGACCAAGATGTTCCTAAGACTTTCAATCCTCCAAATGCTGACTGGGATTTCACCTGTCAAACGGTTGAAAGACAATTGAAGGTCCTCTAACTCACTTAGCATTCCCAATTTATCAGGAATTTCTCCCTCCAGTTGGTTGGAATATAAATGTAATTTCTTCAAAGATCTGCAGTTGCCAATTTCTGGAGATATTTTCCCCGATAAATGGTTCTCAGAAAGGCGAAGAATTAAAAGCTTACGTAGCAAGCCTAAGGATGATGGGATACTGCCAACTAAGTTGTTGTTCTCAGCAGCAAATTCTGCTAAAGCACTACAATTTCCCAAGCCAGAGGGAATGGCTCCACTAAATGCATTAAGTGAGAGATCCAAAATAAACAATCTTTTACAGCTTCCAGAACCAAGTGGGATGGTACCTCCAAGACTATTATTTCTAACCATCAAATAAACAAGATTTTCCAGATTCTGAAGACTCTCAGGAAGGTTCCCATTCAATCTGTTGTCACTAAAAAACAACGCCTCTAATTTAGAGCAATTACCAATAGATGAAGGAATGTTCCCAGAAAACTGATTACCATATAGAGACAACTTTAACAGTTCAGTCATGTTGCTAATATTAGATGGGATAGAACCATTAAGCTGGTTACTATGAAGGCTCACTTCTTTCAAGTGAGGAATTTCAAACAAGGAATCTGGAATTTCACCACTCATTAGATTTGAGGCCAAGCTAATATACCATAAAGTTTGTAACTTTTTCAAACTACCAGGTATCTGTCCACTAAAGCTGTTATAAGAAAGATCTAAATACTGAAGCAAACTACAATTGCTTAACTCAGAAGGTATTTCACCTGAGAAACTATTACTTGACAACACAAGGGTGTGCAAGTGATGCAATTGTCCAATTTGTGGTCCAAGTTGACCAAAAATGCCATGATCATTGAGGTCAACTGAGACCACATTATGAGCATGGTCACATTTGACTCCTACCCATGAACATGGAATGGAATCAGATGCATTCCATGTGGAGTTTATGATAAGAGGAACAAAGGTCCAATGCTTCAGTAGTGACAACAGAATCACCCCATCAGATATAAGAGCAGAAGCATCATAAAAGAAGACAGAGAAATAAACAATAAACAATAATAAGAGAATGTTATTCATCAGGATGTAGTTAACAATATGACATAAAAGTAAGAGGTTGCTAAGAAGCACTTACAAGAAAACTAAGTGTTTGGTTCTGTATAGTCTGGAACTTAGAACTTTGGTCAATTTTATGTTTCTTATAATCTTATCCTATTTTATTTTAATTCTTATTTTATCATTTCACCCACTTTCAATTTGTCTTTTATATTCAACAATGGTCCTTTAAAAAAAGTTTGTTTCACCTATTATTTTATGATTGTACTCATTGAATATATTCATGAACTTAATTCATGTTGGATTTGGATGAATGGTAGATAATTTTCTATTAAAACATTGAATCATAACAAAATTATTATTGTCCAAACTGCCACCCTAAACCATTGATTGGTATACAGAGAGGTCTACGGCCCCAGACCCCAGTTGGTGAATGTTGACTTGCTAGAAAGGGACATAACAGACTTGGACACTTAATTAGGAACAACATATCTTTATATGCTGGAAAGACTTCAAAAGAAAGAAGGAAAAAATAAGTAGCACTAATGGTAGGGCTTATGCCATATATACAATAATATAACTGTAATGAAAATAACTTAAATATTTCGTTCCAACTTTTGGTAGTTGTTCTATTCAAAGTGGAAAAACAAGTACGGATACTAATTGTAAATGTGATTTTGTCTGCACTTAACCATTGTAATATGTAAGTTTAGATTTAGAACAACCATAACCAAATCTTAATCTAACGGTTTGCTAGAGTGCCAAATGTTCTAAATAGCCACCTTTCTTTTAAGTTAAATATTCTCTTTCGTCACCCAATGCATAAAGTTTCCATAATTTACCTGCCAAAACAATCAACTCATAAGTCAGGAGATTATACACCTCATAGTCATAGTGCATGGAGAAAATGTATATATACTTCACGTAAAATAAATAAAAAATGTTATTTTGACATCTAGACAAGTTTTATTTGTCATTGATTTCTAGATGAGTTTTTTGAGATGAATGTAGAGATAAAATATAATAAGTAACTGATAGATAGACTTAGTTTGATTAGATGTTAGATAACACTGTTGAAGTAAAAAAATAAAGGGAGCAAAAGGTGGTTAGACATGTGTTTCATCTCATGTGTGGGGTACTACAATACCCATTTAAAGGATCAGTAACTTAAATTTGTTGAGTATAGCTGTTGCTTCCAGATCTTATATATTATTACTGAAGTGACTGTTTTCTATTTGCATGTGAAATAATAACATTATGAAGGAGATGGAAGATGCATTTTTGCTTTAAATCTCATGGTTCACACTAATTTTTATTAACATAGACTAGAAATGTAACATTTTGAGATTTTTCAAGGTATCATAACATATAATATGAATATAAAAAGTCATGTAGAGATGCAAGAATTACAAAAGGGTTTATAATTATAACAACTTCACCAAGATTTGAATGAAAGTTAAGGTTTGATGAAAACATAAGAAGCTAGTTATCTGCATATTATTAATTAGTAGGATAACAAATGGAATACGAAGCTATTTTTACAATATTTATTGTAAAGATTATTAAATAAAAAGTTCATATATTTCCGGTTCAAGATGATTATATGCAGTTTTCTGTACAGAAAAAAAGGAGACTGAGAAAAAAAAGGCGTGAATTCATTAATGCTGTATCAACATATAAATAATGTTACACTGAGGTAGAACAAATTTAAACAAAGTAGCAGCATTCCTCACTTATTCTTTCATCAACCAAAAACATATGGAAAAAATTATACTAACCTCCCTTGAAATGATAATATAATTTCCCCAAAATATATCTGCCAGACTAGTCCTTATTCTTGATGCAGAAACTACTTGCTGAACCGGTCCATGTGTTTCTTATTGTATACATACCTCAAAAAATTTCAAAATCTTTCTTTTACTACGTGAAATCTAAAGGTGTCTCTTATTTTTAACCAAAGAGGTGAGAGTGGAGAGATCAGTGTTGTATTTTCCAGGATCTTGAGTTCCTTTACATCCTACCCATTTTCCATATGAGGTATCTTTGTACAATGTCCAATCCAATGAGTTCCTTAACCACAGGCATGGTTGCAGGGACCTCCAACTCAAATGTTGAATCATGTACATCATCTGACTTCCTGTTGCTCCAGGAAATAAACTGTTTCCTGGCTTCTCTGATAGCTGCTCTAGTGGCACAGTGAACTGAAGCTGCTAAAAGTAACGGTGGCTCACCCGAAGCTGCAATAACAAATTTCGAAAAAACAATTCGTCAAAAATGGTGCAGACATAATTTAAAAACATACAAAGAATTTTAAGAAATCAATGGTCATACTCATACCCTTTGAAGAGAGAATGCGATGCTGGTGATGCCCACTGTTGATTATTTGAACATTAAATTTTTGAGGTATGGTGTCTACTGTAGGGATTTTGTAGTTCCATGTGCCGTCTGCCAACACCAAACCATCAGGATTTGTTTCATATTTTTCAAGCATGAAAAATCCTAACCCCATGACAAAACCTCCTTCAATCTGCATGGTGCAATTATATTGTTGTAATTCTCAGAGCTGATAACTAAATATATCTTCAAGAAAGTAAACCAAACCAATCCATCCCTTGTGCACTTTACATAAGAAACTTAGAATATTTTGCAAGAGGACAAAAAAATCAGCCTAATATGTTGCGACACAATTAACATTCTTGGACCTCCAACTATTATATTAACCTTTTGGTTTGAGTTGGATCTTGACAAGATATCATAGTTTCATTCACAAAACGACCACCAGAAGTCGATTCTTGCCATCTCTACTCTTTATAAAATAAATTAAAATTTCAGCATAAGGTATAGTGTGCCAGTGATTTGTCCACCCTTCAAGAGGACATGCATGGATGTGTTTAGTATTTACATTCGTAGTGAGCTTACCTGTCCTAAATCTACTGCAGGGTTGAGACTCTGTCCACAATCGTAGATAATATCTGTTTGCAAAAATCTGGTTTCTCCGGTTAGAAGATCTATTTCCACCTGTGAAAAAATTCCATTACCTCAGTAATATGGCTTGTGAGATGAAACACAAACTCTAATATTTAATAATTAAGAGAACTAACTTTCAGTGAACATGAGATATGCATAAGGGGAAAGACATACCTCACTTAATGCAGCACCATAATTAAGGTACATTGAGGAATGAAGACTGGGTACATAAAATGCAGATGCTGATAAGTTCACAGGTTGCATGTATGCCTGTATGTTGATAAATTGTCAGCAAGATGATAACTAAATATGTTTGCTTGTGGGCTAGGAAAATAAGATGAAACTATCAGCCCTCAACCCCATTTTATTCACTGAATATTTTCCTTACTAAAAGGGGTTAAATTGAGAGCATCCTAAGTGCCATTTTCCACACATCACAAGACCCTAAAAGGAAAAGCTTGAGGCAATATATCTTGTGCACAATTATATAAACTAAGACATGCGCATCAATACGAATTCAGAAATACAAACTTCTAAACTTTTCAGTGACAAGCAATGAAATTCAAACATAAATAGTTTGTCAAATCTCCAACGGATCATAAAGAGAAAACTGTTAAACTATCATTTCCTTCAAGTTACTTGTGTGACTATGAAGAAAACTGGCTATCTTCTAGGAATAGTAATCAATATTTAACTTCTGTAAAGCGAAGTTATGAACAGAATCTGTGCAATGAGGTTAGAGAATCAATATCTTTTTGAATTTTGACCAACATTTTCATATATCTGTAGTAATGTACGCATAACAAAATATAAACTGTAGAACTGCCCAAAATAAATTAACAATTACTGGATGAGCAAAAGATAAACCATGCATTTTTAACAGCAAGCTATAGAAATTTAAAGAACAGCCACTTCCGCCTCAAGCAGAAAAATTATCAAATGTTTAAAATAGAGCTGTTTTATTTTGTAGTAGCTACCTGAAGAATAAGTGTCTTCCAATCAATAGAGCCCATTTCCTCCTGCAGCTTTTCCTTGAGAGGCCTTAACCTCTCAACCAAGATATTGCAGCTAAGCCTAACTGCTTCACAGCTTGACTCCGATGTAGTGCTCCCAGCAGTGAATCCCCCCTGAATCAAGCTCACAGTATCAGATTGTACAACCCGTATTTTGTCCAAGAGACCACCAGTTCCATCACATTGAATTGCACTAAGACCAAATGCAGCCATCTGTTTCACTTTTGTCCAGAGACCCTGACCCAATTCAATTCCTCCAACTTCAACCATGACAGACCCATCTGATAAAATACTTACTTTTCCAGGGGTTGGTCTTAGAATCAGTTGATACACTACTGGTACTCGAGAAATTCCCCTTTTTTTCCAAGTGTTAATCTTGTTAAACTCCTTTACCGTTTTTGTTCTCTGCTCGTAGTTTGCAGAAACAGCTAACTTATTCCACACAGAAGGCAAGGTATACTCATGAGGTTCACCAAAACAACCCTCATAGAATGACTGAAGGCTTTTGTGTGTGTGAAGATTAATGCTTCTGACTGAATCTACATCCATTGAAAGTGCCTCTGCAACATTTTCTATTACAACTTCAGCAATAAATGACCCCTGTACCTCCCCAGGGCCTCTCATTGCAGACCTACTGGGATGATTTGTTCTGCATACCTTTATATCAAAAGATAGAGCACCCCAGTCATACTTTTTAAGTGCACCAACTATGTTATGTGGCATCACTGCACTTATATCTACATATATCCCTGCATTGACCAATATCTGAAGTTCTAATGCAGTAATCTTCCCATCATTTTTATACCCAACGCTATAAATTATCTTCATTGGATGCCTTCCTCCAGCCATTATCATGTCAGTTTTTCGATTTAAATAAATCCTTACAGGCCGGCGTAATTTGTGTGCTGCCAGTGCACACGATGTAGCAACCTGCAAGATTTGATTGTCAATACTTGCACTATGTCATCATATATGTATAGTTTCTGTAAATAACTTGTCATCTTTTGAATTTTGCCTACCATCTTACTGTGTGGGGTGAAAAAAGAAGAGGACAAATCACATAAGGGGATGTTTGGTTTGTTTTTTGTTATCATTTTCAATTGATATTATCAAGTGTCAAAGTCTCACATCCATTGAGAAAATGAGCAAACAGCAGCAATCACCCCCTTATGAGCTAGCTTTTAATTGGAATTATATACAATTATTCAACATGGTATGAGAGCCCATATGCCCTCGCAGCCCATTGAAAATCCAAGGATCAAGCCAAATTTAAAAAAGACCTATGACCGAAGACCTAGAACAACAACCAAGTCTTAATCCCACTAGGTAAGGTAGGCTACATGGATTGAACGACGCTATAATGCTATATATAAATCAAGTTCATTAATTCTTTCTTAATTGTTTCGCCTATGGTTGTTGAGTTGTTCTCGGTCTCCCTCTTCCTCTAGAAATTGGACTAACCTCTATTTGATCTACTCTCCTTACCGGTGCTTCTACCAGTCTTATCCACACATGTCCAAAGCACCTAAGGCACCATTCCACCATCTTTTCATCAAAAGGAGTTACTTCAGCTTTCTCCCTAATGCATTCATTTCTAATCCTATCTTGCCTAGTGTATCCACTCATCCAACACAATATTATCGTGTTTGTATATGAAATTTATTCTTTTGTTGACAATTTATCGCCCAACATTCAGTCCCATATAACATTGAAGATCTTATAGCCGTAGACCTAAAATCCAAATTAAGGAAGAAAGACCTGAAGAACCACATTAATGGGACTCAAAAGACTAGCTCCAAAAGAATCTATACAAGTAAAAATCGGAATAATTTTTTTAAAATTGCTGAACATTATAAAGGAAAAAACCGTGGACATTTATTAGTTAGTCATACTAAAAACAGTGATAGAGATCTAAAAATAATTAAAAAGATTTTCAAAAAATTTAATACACAACTAAATACTTACGGGTATGGATTTCATGGCTTTTCCGCCAAAACCTCCCCCAACCCTTCTTGTTATTACTCGAACATTATTTTCAGGAATACCTAGGCATCTTGCTATAATAGAATGTGTAGACTCAGGGCACTGACTTGAACTATAAACCGTAATGCAATTGTCTTCATCTGGTACAGCAAGTGCAGTTTGTGTCTCCATATAGAAATAGTATTGAGACCCAAGTTTCATCTACATTTTACATTGATTTTGATAGATTAGAATGAATATATTTGACTAACATAGCACTTTAAACATCATATTAGAAACCAAGGTAGATAGCCACAAAGGTTGAACTAAAAGGAAGAGGAGAAACATAGGGCACAATGAATATAGTTCACGTACCTCGGAAGAAAGAATCTTTTGATCTGCTTTCGCCATTCCTTTTGATATATCACCAACATGTTTTGGGTAGAGAAAAGGAGGAACTTCAAAAAAGCTAGATCTTTCAATGGCATCTTCCACGGACAGAATAGGTTGATCAATATTTTCAATATCATAATCGACAACAGCAGAGCTTGCAGCCATATCTGCAAGTTTCTGAGTATCTGCAACCTAAAGAAACCATTTGGTGACTAAGATGGAAGTATTTCATGCATCGATCTCCAAAGAAATGAAACAGAAGCTAATACTCTGTTGGATGAAAATGAGAGATTTAAAAACTCACCACAAAGGCAAGACGTTCACCAACACATTTAGCAATATCTTCTGCAAATAAAGGTTCATCACCAAATATACTCTTAGATCCAATGTTCTCCCCACCATTGGGAATATCTTTAGTTGAAATGACGTCCCTCACTCCATCCAATTGCAACTCAGGCCTTAGTTTTACACTCCTTATCCTTGCTAAAGGCTTTTCACTATAAATATATGCTCCATATAAGCAATTTGTAGGTGACGGAATGTCATCTACAAACACAGCCTCACCTATATATGATTTACTCATAAATATGTATGTACTGGTTACTGAGAAGATATTAAAACAATTAAACGTGAAAGTCAAGATTGAAAAGCATTAAAACATGATAATTACAGTCTATCAGAGAAAAGACTAGTCAAAAGCTTGGAGAGTTTTCTGATAAATAAAATCTTGGAGATATGTCACTTTCCAATCCTAGTTGTCTAGGATTTAGTTAGATAGTTACTAGCGATGACAATGACCATGGGATACAACTAATGAGCTAGAAAAGCTCTGAGGCAAGCAATGGGTAAGTGGAGAAAAAATAGTTGCCATGTCATTTCTTGCTACAATCTTGTAAGGATAAAGAGGGACATATTATTTAGAACTTGACAAAGAGTATATGCCAAAGATTGGGCTTAAGTTAAAAAGACAAATTGCTTGATTCTCCTACCGATGTGGGGTTTGTAGAGGGTAATTTAATGCAGCAATCATTGTGTGTCGCCGACGCCAAGGATCACCCTCTATCAAATGAAATTTAATATGAATAAAAAACCACAACTTCTGTCACATTAAAACTTGTATTTACCCATGTGGATAGAAATGCAAACATAAGGAAGCTATCACTAAATTAATTCAAAACTTGGTGGTTCAAAACAAACCTGAGGCTTGTAGTGAAGCTCCAGATTTCATAATCGGGGCACCAACAGGATGATACTCACTACCGGCTTCAAGGAGTTGCTTTCCAGATGAAAGTAAAGTTGGAATTTTGTCAAGATGAGCCTGCTTATGTTTCTCTTTTAATTCAAAATCCTCAGTGAAAGGAAAACTAGTATCTCCGTTAAAATTGCCATTGATAATTTCCACAGGGCTGTCAATTAATTGGTTAAAAAACTGAAAAAGAAAAGCAGCTGCCAAACTTGACCGGTAGTCAGCTTTTGAGGTTCCATCTTCAGGTGTAATAGTCACTGTAAGCAACTTGATAGCTTCGTATAGAAACCTAGCATTTAACAGCTTCCCAGATAAAAATTCCTCAACAGTTTTTGCTCTGATTGCATGTTTAGTCCCATAGGCACCAAAAGATAGCCTACAAGTGACTATCATCGTCCCACCAGAATCCTTGCATGGAGACACCTCAACCAGGAACGCAGCATTTAAGTAGGGGGGGGCATTTCCAAGAGGTCGGGGAGAGGGACGGTATGTTTCAAAGAGGAATCTACTTCTTTGTTCTAAAGACTTACTTTTATTAAGTTTTAAACATGGAATTTTAATGCTTAAAAGTACACTTTGCGAGCTTAATGGAGCTCTTTCTAGAAACTCCTCCAATGTAAGCCACTCAAATAGTGTACCAGTCATTATGTGAACCATTGAATCCACAGCAAGGAGTATTGTAGCGATATCTGAGGGAAAATTATCCCTTTGTGCCATCACTAAATTTCCACCTACACTGGCTGTGTTCCGAATAAACCCTGAGGCAACTTTGTTCATATGATCAGCAATCTTCTCAAGTATCATTACAAACTCTGAGAGAAAATCACTTATGCATGGCTCCTTTAATGCTTCAATAGCTTTGGATATTGTCACTGCTGCTCCAATTTCAATACCTGTTCGATCCTTTCTGATCTTTGAGAGCTCAGAAATTCCCTTCAGATTGATATACTTATCATAGACTTCTTTATCTTTGTAATATCCCGTACCTGTATTACTAACAACCAGTTTTACCCGAGTTCCATTGGCTTGCCTTAATTCCAATAAGGTCTGAAGCTCCTTTAGACTAGTAGGACTATGCCAACTGTGTTTCTCAGAAGCCAAGAACACACCATCGTGCTTGATATCCTTCAAAAAAACTGGAAATCTACAACTCTTGTGATTATGGTTGAATTGAGGCAACTTACTAATCTTTAAGTCCTTGATCTCTCCCTTTCTCCAAAAAGAGTTGAACCCCAAATCTTCCATATCAACATCAGCTGCAAAGCTTTTGCAGGCATCAGCAATGGGGCGATAACCTGTACAGCGACAAAGGTTACCTGCAATAGCCTTTTCAGCCTCAGTAACAGTCACTTTTGAGAACCCGGGAGGTGGCTCCGGACGGTTGGTCTTTTCGGCATTGACAAGTGTCCCAAAGAGTGAAACACACATCCCAGGAGTACAAAAGCCACACTGTGAGGCATGGAATCCTGCTAGTCTTTCATGAATTGAGTGGAACCCATCTTTACTATTTCCTATGCCTTCACTTGTTGTTACGGAACACCCATGTATGCTGCAAAGTAGTGTGAGACAAGAACTTGCTGTAAAATCCTCAACTCTGTCTAGCACTGGATCATATTTGGAGATTAAAACTACGCATGTACCACAACCACCTGAAACCAACCATAAAAAATATGAATTACCAACTTGAAGAAAATGTCGAGGGTTATTAAAAATGTAAAACACTTACTCCCCATCAGAAAAGTAAATAAATTTTCTTACTTCCCCTTAAACCTATCTGTAAATAACCTCTTTTTTGTATGAACAAGGAAAGTATTCATACAGCACAATCAATCATAATTGAAACCATTACAGGATCGTATATCATTTGATCCTAAACTATGATCGAAGTAACTTCAAGTTTCAATGTGTAACTCTTCTGATTAGATCTGCTTCTTATTACTGTTACAGTATATAGTTGGGTTAGTTGATGATTAGTTTGGGTTGTTGGTGATTAGTTACTTGTACATGCAATCAGTTAGTGGTTACTTTCATTCTCTTGTCTATGTAAGCCGTGCATAATGTATTAGGGTCGAATGGCACACATTTATTCATCCATTAAAACGGGTTGTAGAGTAACTTCAGTTTTCCTACACTCACGGTTTACTTAATCCCATATGGCTCTACACTTGCTTCTCAACAAATTCGAAAAGAAAACGTGCAACAAAGTAACCATGGAATTTAAAGTGTCCCGTCTCATAGAAAAGGAACACATATAACTGCAAAAAATGAAGAGGTATCCTACAGAAGAAGACCAACTTTGATATAACCCATCCTCTGGGATTGGAAAATCATTCCAAAACCAGAAAAACCCATTCAGGATTTCACTTACTTGGATACTTAACATTAGAATTAATCTCAAAAGCTTAAAGTGGAAAGCCAATCAACATAACTCCAGATTTATTCCAAAACCAAAACACGCAGAGAATAGATGATTCCCTCTATTGAAAATAAAACTTTTAAAACAATACAAATATAAATATTGAAAAGGAAACACTGAAAACTAATAAATTGAACAATCAAGTAAAATAGTTACTAGACTAAAACAGTAATAATGAGAAATGCTTCAAAAATCAATAGAGAAAAAGAGAGAATTAGTGACCTTCAGCACAGCCAAGCTTGACACTTTTGAAGGGAGTTTGGGAGCGCAAGAATTGGAGCAAAGTTGTGGAAGGATCAACTTTGGAGAGCTCAAACCTCTCACCATTAACAGCAAAAACCAATTTTGATTGTGTGACACCCTTCTCCTCCATTTATTAGAGTACTACTAGTCTACTATTACTACTACTACTACTACCAAAGTGAAGTTCAGCAAAAATAAATATAATCAAACTTTGATGTCTGCATTCATATATCGTCCCAAAAATTCCTCCAATTTGGATTTCACCCTTATTATTTTAGTCCTTTATACATAAGGACTCAACTCAAGTAATCAAATTAGCATTAGCATTAGCATTAAATACTTCTTTTTAATTCATTATGTTTTTCCACCACATTAATCATTGCATTTCAATATTACTCTGTCATTTGCCTATGTGTACTGTTATTCGGTACATGACTACATGTGTTATGCCCCATGTACCAATTTTGACACGTCACTCAAATGATATTGTTTTTATTAATTTTGTTTGCTGTTTTTTTAAAGAAAATAATATCGTTTTGGTAATCAGAAAATTAAATAAAACCTTTATCTATACTATATATAAAGACAAAACCTCTAATAACTACCTACATGGCATAATTTTTCATTGCCTATTTTGCCCTTCTAATTATCTATTATTACAACTATACTATATATAAAGGCAAAACCTCTAATAACTACCTACATAGTATAATTTGTTATTGTCTATTTTGCCCTTCTAATTAATTATTATTACAATGTTTACCACACAATAAAAGAAATATCAAAATTATAGGTTTTAATATAGGTTACATATATAAAAAATATCAAGTCACCAATGTAATTTTTAATATAGGTTTTAATAATATCAAAATTCATTTTCATATTTTTTTATTACATAAATTATAATATCATGTACAACAGTTAATACAAAAAAATGATATATTTCTCTAAAATGAAATTTTTAATATTAGAAAATAAGAATGCGGGTCGGCATGCACAAAGTGCATGTCGACACGCTAGTTAAAATATAAAACTTAAACATAAAACGATATTGTTGAAGTTATCTTCCTTCTGCTTACATCACCAAATGAAAAACAATTCATTTTTCATCTCTACCTAGTTAGACCTTGTTTGTCTTCATCCATATTTTTCTTCTATTACGGTTCAAGAACAAATATTTCTTTGTCTTTGTTCTCTACAATGTGTATCCCTTCAAACTTTTCTATTTGTACTTCCAAAATCGCAAAATAAGAAGAACAATATTTGTATTTGTGTTCCTTTATACATACGTGATCTCAAATTTTTGTATTGTATTTGATGTTTATGTTCCTTTGCATGCATATTTTGGTTGGAATCATTCACATCCAATGTCCCTTTTATATTTTGAGTTAATGAGAATATAATTATCTTACCTTGTCGTCCATAAGATCATATTTATTAAAAATGTCTCATTTATATAAGTTGTATATACTTTTATTCGAGGGAACTTAGGGTAAAAGGATTAATAAATAAATACAATACAATTGAACAATGATCCTCTATAGATGGTGAAATGGAAAAAGTTATATGTGAGATAAGTTGATGGTGAGATTGAAAAGTATTTACATATATCTTAATATGATTGGTTACGAATACCACTAGTACCTAAGATATTGTAACTAAGTTTAATCCTTTCGGAATCTACTAAAATCTTAAATAATTAGACTAATGTCTTCTTGACACACTTTTAGCTTTTAATAACATAGTTTTAGTGTTTGAAAGTTACTTTATAAAAACTAATTAATTTCGGGATTTGTAAGTGACCAATAAGTGTAGCTCTAAGGACTCAGACATTTGTTATTTTGGTCATCCTGTAATATAATAGAACCTTACACAACTATATCAATACATTGTTGATTAATTAGAACAGTTTTATGAAAACTGGAAATATGTCAACTTTATTTCGTCATATTTTATCAAATTACATAAATTGTTCACACTATCTATTAAAATTGTATATAATTTTATAGTCTTTTAACAAAATTTAAGTAATTAGATTTAGCTAAAATCTTCAATTCAATAAGTTATGTACCATTTACCAACAAAACCTACCTTATTTGATTATTTCTATTTATACTGTAGTGAATCCAATAATTTGATTATTTCTACTTATACTATAGTGAATCCAATAACAAGCCGCCATGTGGAGATACCATTCAACCACAGTCAACTTTCAGAAAAATCAGGGGCAATTCGGACATTTCATATCCCATGACGTCGTGACCCTTCTTCCAAAATCCAAACCAACCACTTCCCCAGCTCTCCTTCATTTCACAGAAAATAAAAAAGAAAAAAGAAAAAAAACAAATTCGATTTTTAATTCCAGATTCAGAAATCCATTTTCCCGCCATGGCCGGAATTGCGACGCCGGAGAATTTGCTATTATCGCCGACGAGCTCACGGTCGGTGACGCACACGGTTAACGGTTCACACAAATTCGTGATCCAAGGCTACTCATTAGCGAAGGGGATGGGAGTGGGGAAGCACATTGCGAGCGATGTGTTCACCGTCGGAGGGTATCATTGGGCGATCTACTTCTATCCTGACGGAAAAAACCCCGACGACAACTCCGCTTACGTTTCCGTCTTCATCGCACTCGCCAGCGACGGCACCGATGTTAGGGCGCTCTTTGAGCTCACTCTCCTTGATCAGAGTGGACAAGGGAACCATAAAGTTCATAGCCATTTCGATCGATCCCTTGAGAGTGGTCCTTATACACTCAAGTATAAGGGTAGCATGTGGTAGGGTTTTCAAATTCCATTTCCATATCTTTCTCTTTTTACATTTTTATTTTATGATATGGTTTCAATGTTTATTGATATCTAATGTTGATGACCTTTCAATGTATGTCCTATACACTGCTGTTCTCCAATTATTATATATTGATTAATTAACACACCATTGGAAATATTTGACTCTCAAGCCAAATACTCAAAATGTAACATTCAATTGATTGTTCTAAAACATAATTAGTTTATAGTGGTTTAAGTGCAACAAAACTAAACTTTTTATATCCTGAAGCTGGTTTATCAATGACTAGAGAAACTGGGATTTTTATAGTTTATAGTGGGTCCCATTTAAGAACTTTGATGGGTTGTAGGATTGGAGATGTTCCAAGTGCATCCAATGACGAACCGCCACGTTGAGATAATGTTCGACCATACTCCACGTTCAGTATAAAACCAGGGGCAAGTCTGATATATTTTATTTCTAGTCCCTAAATCGCGACTCCTCTTCTTACAAATCAACAACTTCTGAGTTCTCTCTCATTTCCCAATACGAAATTTAGATTCCGTACTCTCTGGATTCGCGAATCCCTTTCCTCTGTCACTCCTTCAATTTTTCTCCGTGAATTCATTTCCATTTGGATTGAGGAATTCAATTTTCATCCCTCGTCGTATAAAAAAACAGAGAGCACGTCGCCATGGCTGGAACCCTAACACCGAAGAAGTCTCTACTATTGCTGACGAGCTCACGGTCGGAGACGCAAACAATTAATGGTTCACACAAATTTGTGATCCAAGGGTACTCGATAGCAAAGGGGATGGGAGTTGGGAAGCACATTGTGAGTGGTTCGTTTACTGTCGGAGGGTACTGTTGGGCGATCTACTTCTACCCTGATGGAAGAAACCCTAAGGAAAACTCCGCCTATGTCTCTGTCTTCATTGTCCTCGCCAGCAACAGCACCGATGTGAGGGCGCTGTTTGAGCTCATTCTCGTTGATCAGAGTGGCAAAGGGAAGCATAAGGTTCGCAGTCATTTTGGTCGACCACTCGAGAATGTTCCTCATACTCTCAAGTGTAAGGGTAGCATGTGGTAGGGGTTTCAAATTCCATTTCTATGCCTTCTTAATTATTTTAGTACATTCCAATAATGCCATTATTTTGATATGTTTTTCTATTTTAATTTTATGATGTGGCTTGAATGTTTAATTTAAGATTAGAATTAAATTTTGATGCATTGATATCCAATCATAACAGTCAGGTCATTAAAATTGTTTGACTCTCAAAACAAGTCACATACGTAGTCATATATTAATGCATAGTTGATTGATAGTTTGAAAGAGTTTACACTGACAGTGCATCTGAATCATTGTTAAATCAACATCTAGAGAAATTGGGATTTTTCTACCCTGATTTTCATTTGTTTTTTCCTTTTATACATATATGATTTTCTGCATCCTGTATTCGGAAATCAATTCATTATTGTCATCTAAGACACTATAATTCATCTTTTTTTCTTTGAAGTATGTTAATTATGCTTGATCATATCGGCATGTGATCTCATAATTAGCTCACCAAGAACATTATATAGGTCACTTGGCGGGCTTGTTCTTAACTTATGGTCTATATCAGGATAATTATTGTTATTATTACCACATGTCTTATGGTGTATTAAGGCATCACAGGCAAAATGACTCCTTCTCTTGTTCTGTTATTTTTAATTGTTTTCGGTGCATCCACATTGTCCGTTTGTATTGCTATTTATCCCGCATAGGCTCCTAGCTTCTCTTTGTATGGAAAATAGACGCTAAATTAATATGGAAGTGCTATGCTGTTTTAATATTTGTGAAATGTTGATCTTGTTTATATGTTGTTATAGGGGGTACAAGAGGTTTTTCAGACGGTCTCTGCTTGAAAGCTCTGATTTCCTCAAGAATGATTGCTTGAAAATCAACTGTACAGTCGGAGTTGTGGTTTCAACAATTGATAGTCCACAACTTCACTCTATTAATGTCCCAGAATCTGACATTGGATCACACTTTGGTGCACTACTGGAAAATATGGAAGGTTCAGATGTTATTTTCAATGTCGCAGGGGAAAGGTTCCCTGCTCATAAATTGGTGTTGACTGCTAGATCCCCAGAATTTCGATCTAAATTTTTTGATGGTTTAAATGTCGATAATCAAGAGATTATCGTTACAGATTTAGACACTAAGGTTTTCAAGGTAAAGGCTGTTCTTATTATTTTCTTCCCCTTTCCTTATTTTATTTCTCTGTTATCATTAAGGTTAGAATTTACTCTCTGTCATTGTGCTTTTTACTTGATTGAAAATAAGATTTTATAGTCGTTTAAGAGGCAAAGTACAATTAGGGAGGATAAGATGTCCTGATTCTGCTCTTACTTTGACAGGCCATGCTGCACTTTATCTACAGGGATACCCTTATGGAAGAGGTGGATGAGGTTTCATCAACCACATCTAGTGATTTTCCCATTTTGGAGACATTGACAGCAAAGTTGTTAGCTGCAGCAGATAAGTATGGCTTGGAGAGACTTAAACTGATGTGTGAGTCTCGTCTTTGCAA
Organism: Lupinus albus; assembly: GCA_009771035.1. Classification (NCBI taxonomy): domain Eukaryota; kingdom Viridiplantae; phylum Streptophyta; class Magnoliopsida; order Fabales; family Fabaceae; genus Lupinus; species Lupinus albus. Next base: position 14,046,833 of record CM020015.1, read on the forward strand.
GGATATATGTGTGAACTCTGTAGCCAACATTTTAACCTTGGCTGACAATTGCCATGCCACAGAGTTAAAAGCTGTTTGCCTAAAGTTTGCTGCTCAAAATCTAGCAGGTATACTTAGTATGACTTCCTCTATTTGCTTGGTTAGCAATCATGCAAACAACAAAATTGATGTTTTCCTTCAATTTTTGTTAGTTATGAATGGTTAAAAATTGAAATGAAAAAGAAAAATTAATTCAGATACTCTGTATTCTCATCTTTCCTACACACCTCGAGTGGGAAATTGTTAGAATAATTGAGTCTAACTCCACCCCAAAAACTAACTCGCAAGGGGAGGATTGCTGATGTTATTATAAATGAATTAATATTATTAAGCAATGTGACTTCAATACTTTAACAGAAATAAATATATGTACTTTGATGGGTATTCAAAGAGCCTGGATAGGAGTTTGCATTTATGTCTTTCTTTTTCTTTTAGTTAAAACTTCAGAAAATTGTATATTATATACTCGTTGGCCAACTTTTGTCTCCATGTAACCCTGTTCTAATTCCAGTTGTGCTGGTGATCATTACATTAGAGCTTTCGGGACACAACAAAAGAGGAAGTGAAAGTAAACTTCACCTATGGCTTGGTCATGACATTTATTGACAATGGCCTGGTACCATGGGATTGGTACTCAATTTATTCAAATTTCATAACATTGACATAGGCAACCACTTAAACAAAAATGTTAGGGTTGTGGTGATAGGAAGGTTCTATTTAAATATTTTGTTCAGATAAAATAAATGGTTCCTTATTCGCCAAAAAAAATTATAATGTGTGCCTCATTGTGTAAATACTGCTGTGTTCAAATATAAAGCATTTGGTGAGGATATGAAATAGTTTTGTGGCTCAAAATCCACCAGATGTGGTAGTCATGGGGTGTTGGTTACCTTCACAGGTAATTTTCTGAAAACATGACAGGCCATTGTCTAGTGTAGATACTTAGTAAAATGAAAATCTTGACCTCTTAGGTATAGAAAATTATAGTCCTCCTTTACCTTTGGTTATTCATATTCATAATGTCATAATTTGCAGAATCAGATTGGTCTGACCAGTTGAATCATAAAAATACCGAGAACTGGTCCCCCAACCAACCCAGTCTACCCATTAAAACTGGATTTTCAAAAGCTGGTAAAGAATTGGAAAAACAGGTCCTTGAGTGGTCTACTGACCGGTTCACACAGTTGCGATGTTTTCTTTTTGAACTTTTTTTTTAATTTTACTCATTATTTGGTTTCCAATTTTATAACCAAAATTAAGCATTTTTTATTATGTGGTAAAATCAAATTAATCATGTTGGAAATGCATTTAAATGTCTTTCCTTGGTTTTATTTATTCACTTCGACACATTGTATTGTATTTTTTCTTTTGCTTATATTGTTATATGTGCCTCTCCCTTTACTGTTTCAATAAGTGGTCCAGTTCTGAAAACTCCACTTAGTGTGATGGTTCTTTTTTTGCTTGGACTTGTTGCAGCTGTCATGAGGTCTGAAGGATTTGAGTCAATGAAAGAAAAGTGCCCAAGGCTACAATCAGAGATCTTGAAGACGATTGTGGGATGTGAGGTTGATAGCTGCAGTGCAGGGGAAAAATCTCAGAGTGTGTGGGCTCAACTTTCAGATGGTGGCGACGTAAATAGCAGGAGGGTGAGGCAGAGAATATGATATCTCTCTGATTCTTTTGTAGATGGAGGTGATATGCTGAAAAACTAGAAAAGAAAATGTCTTAAGTAGAGGGAAAATCCTCTTATGTCCAACTTTTTCATGTTTCAATAGGAAGCTGTTTAGAAAAAGCAGATAGACTAGATATTATTTAGCTTTTTCATGTAAAAATGTGACCAGCAATGTGTATGTTGTTTGTCCAGAGTAATCAATGAAAATGAACTCATTCGCAGTAGTCTTTTAACAGACTACAATATTTGAAAGTGGATATTTGGGTTCCTGAATTTTACTTTTATCTCACCATCTGCTTTTTCTCCCTTTCTGTCTTTGGTTCAAACCTAAATGTCTGTTTTTGAGTTGAGCTTTAGAGAGAAATGAATAAAAAATGAAAGCTTTGAGAAACATGATATATGCTGGTCTATTCTTCTTCAAAATTCAACTCGCAAACATACGGTAAATGTTGGTAGGGCTATTTTCATCAGGATGGTTGTTGTACCATGCAAAAGATTTTCATGAGACATGGTACAAATTGTAGTAGGTCAGATGCTGAATGATAACACTTATTGCAGGGTTTTTCATACGGGTGAATCCCAAGATAGAATAAGAGACACAAATTCCTTCTACCTAAATGACCACACGTTATTTTTTTAAAAGGTGTGGAAGTTTTATGTAACAAACAACCAAATAATTATCATTTTATCATCTCAATTATCCAACTTTATTTATGCAATTGCCATAGGTGACGACTCAATAAACTCATTGACCCAATTATTCAACAATCCAACTCATTAACTAAAGAAACTTAGATTGTAGCAAGACCATTAGGGTATTTTGAGTTAGATTAGAGTTACTTGGTGATGTTAGATTATTTGGTTAAGTTATTAGTCTATAAGCATATATTTGATAGGTTATTTAAATGTGTATTTGATGAGCATTTGTAAAATGTAATTGATTTATGATTTGATCATGAGGATTTGAATTCAAATTATTAGTTGTTATAAGTGATATGGACATTAGATTAATATTCATCTCATATCCTTCAAAGATGTGAGTTAAATGAATAATTAAAACAAAAATTTGATACATTTATGTGGAAAAAAAATAATAGATACGAATAATTGAGATTTAAAAAAACAATATGTCCTGATTTGGAAAGATTTGACAGAATTTTATTAATTATTTAAAAATTTATCCGCCACAAATAATAACACAAAAACCTGAACTTTTATCTTGGTATGATAATAATAATAAAAATAAAACACTAATTCAATTAAAATTCAAAAAAGTAAAGAAAGATAAATAACATAAAAATCACTATCCGATGATTAAGAAATCGGGATAACTATGATAAAAATCAGTCATAATATTGAGATCCCGTTAGTTATCCACTTTAGTGTTAATAAAAGAAAGATAAGTAATTCATTCTACAATATTGTTTTTTATTTTATAAAAATGAGCCAATCAGCTATTATGACTCTATGATAAGAAAAATTATCATATCATACATTATTAATAATACATAATAACTAAAAATTAAATGGATTGAATCCAAATCAATAATAAAGATTTGGTTAACTCAATAATTTGTTCATAATAGGAATATAGAGAGGTAGATACTTTGTCAAAGTCGGTTCCTTGCATCCCAAGGTTTTATCAATCCTTATTTATAGGCAATTAGGCACTTGTTTCTCATCTCAAAATTGCAATGGAAGAGTGGTGTAGTCATTGTTGCAGGTTCGTTGAAATCATCTTAGAACCATGTTCAGAACGAGGTTATTTTGTAAGGTATGTTTATATTCTTTATTCATTGTTGTTGTTTAGTGAAACTTTTTTGATATAATATTTTATTCATACTAATGACTTTGGAGTTTGTGTGTTTTTGCAGTTCTTGTACATTGTGTGGGAAACTTCTGTCTGATATTTGTGATGCTGTCCCTCTCCGAATGATAATGCCAACTAAAAAGAGTAGATTTAAGATTACTCATTCTAGAGGAGTGAAAAGAGTTAGAAAATCCAAGCATGATGTTGTTAAACCTGAAAAAACAGATTCTGTAAGTACTCTCACTTGTTTAGTTTCTTCAAAGCTTTAATTTTCTGCATTAGCATGGTATATTGTTTGTTGAGCAGTGTATTTTATAGTGTAGTATTTATTTGATTACTATTATTCACAATAAACCATGATTTGATAGTCACAATATTTGATTACTATTTTTGGGTTATTTAATTGACAACATGTTGTGTGTTCTCCTGTTGTAGGAATCAGTTTCTGTGGATTCTATTGTTAAGGAAGAGAAGCAGGCAATAAATTCTGACACAGTTCAGAACCATTGATATTACCTTATGTTTTGTTTTGATAATGCAATTCTTTCATGCAATCATGGATATTGTTTTATTTTGAAATCATTTTAATTAAGACTGTGTACTTGTGAATCTATGACATGATACAAGCACTAGTACAATGACAGTTGTTGTGAAGTATTATTTTCCAATTCTAATGTCATCTACCAAAATACATCCAAATTTATATAAATTCAACTATATATGAATGAATATGATTAAAACGTGATGGTGATGTAGTGGTTTCCTTTTGTACAACTATTCTTTATGAACTTCAAGGTTGGTCCTATAAAATATTTTAAATCCTGAAGATTAGTTGTATAGGATTCAGCATATAAATTGCTAGAATTAACTTAATTAAAGGAAATTTGAGTGTAAAGTGAAAGTGAAGGTAATTCTATCCATAAAACTTTTATAATGGTAATAGGAAGCTGCAAAGAAACTGGTAGTCTAAAGTTGCAAAGAAATTGAAACACAGTTTCATATCTGATAAGAAATAATTGCTAAAATCTCATCAAGCTGCATTTCTAAAACTCAGAATCCTGTGAGCTAGAAGTGGTGACCTCATCAGTGGTTTTGGCTTCTACAGGAATGGGGGCAATATTATCCAACGACGAGGATACCTGGGTTGCCCTTCCTTTCCATCAAATAACTGCAGGTGAATCAAAGAAAAGACTAATAATATTTCTTTATTTTATCCAAACAGCACAGGAATCAGTATTTTTGAAACGCTTAATATAAAAGTGGAAGGAAGTAATATCATAGAATCAAACAATCAAGTTAGCCACACCTTTCAGAATCACACTTGGAATTGTTCATTATCTGTTTTTAATAGGTTTTATAGATCCTTTACAAGAAAGTAAAAAAATAAAAGGTAAGTAAACAAACCTTCTTCAAGCGCCTGTGCTTTGCAATAGCCCAATTGGTCATGATAAAGGTAGCAACAACGAGAAAAACGTAACCTGCAACAGTTTGTGTTGCAATGTTGAAGCCCAACCACTGATAGATCTCTGTTGTATAATTTGCACAGGTCACAATATTGAAGAGAAAGCCACGTGGGATTTGATATCCACCGCTCCCCTCAGGTTTGCGAAGATTCCTCAGTATAATATGGCAGTAGAAGTTTGAAACTTGACAGAGTATCCCAAACCCAAACCCTATCTTCATTTGAAGGTCACTTACAGGGGTATACAATGGGTGGTTCACATAGTAAGCAATATAAGAACCAAATGTCCAATAATAAGCACAGTTGCGAAACACATTGGAAAGGGGTGAGGTAGCATGGCTGAAGCGATGCACGAAAAATGTTTCCAGGATTCGTTTGGCATAATGGAAACACCAATAGTACAAGGCATATGTCTGCACAGGGTGGATGACACGTTCACCTTTGTAGCCAAGATACTCGTAGATGACAGAGAAATAATAGAAGACTGGATAGAGAAGCAAAGGTCCCAAATACTCGCAGAAAAAGAGTGTACGATAAGAAACTTGTGGGCCCAAGTCCTTGAATACTAAAGTTAAGGTTTCTGAATTTCCATCCGTGTACTCTTTCAGACTCTTCTTGTAATTAAGCACTACAGGCCTTTCCTTTGATCCTGGTTGGACAGGAAGTGTTAAGCGCTGCCTCGAGGGGTACTTCTAGGCTGTTGAAGTGAAACAAATAAATAATGTCAATGATCTATGAAATCCAATAATTCTTTAATTCACCTACCCAGTAACTTTCATAAGCTAAGAAGTAACTTTCCATTCTAATATGTCAAGTTTAATAACCTTAAGTAGGTTAGTTTGGATGATACCAGCATTAAAACCAGAATCCTATTGTAAATGATTCTTTAAAGCTACCATTATAATATATCAAGTCTAACAACCTAAACTAGGTTTAAATAAGATGTTAATGAAAAGGACTTATGGATCTTTAAATTATATTGAAACTTCAAGGCCACTTTACCGTCTGAAAAAAACGAGACTTGCTAGTGCTTCATTTAGCCAAGGTTTAAAGGAACTTCAACACGGTTCTATGATCCTCTAAAAATTAAAAGAAGAAACATCTTAACATAAATCTTAATAGTAAGAAAGGCAACTTATGAGGGTGTCGTAATGGAGAAGATTATCAATTATCATCACACACTATACAATAAACTAACACCTATCACACATTTCCATAAATCTACCCATCTCATAAATAACTAAACTAATATGTAGAAAAGTCAATTTATACATAAGATTGTAGCAACAAAAAAAAGGAAAAAACACATGTTCACTTACTTCTCCTATGAATTTCCGTCTGCAGATCTGCTACAGTAGCCTGAGGCAAAGAAACAATGAGATAAACCATACATCATTTACTATTGAACACAAAGATCTCATTTCTAAAAATAAAATCCATCTAGGAAATAAAAAGTACCCTTTTGTAACAAAAAATAAGGGTAAGAAATTGATGGAAAGAAGACATACACAGTCACTGAGCTGAATGCCACCCTTAACTATTTCTCTTCCACTCCTAGAAACCAAAGTGACCTTCATCCTCAAAACTCAGAAACTCACTTCTCCTAACAACAGTGTAGGCAAGATTCAATAGAAAATGAGTCATTAGACCCCATATATAGTATACATCAAAACCCATAAACACAATTGTTATAATATCTTATAATTGATTTAGATTTTATTATGTTTTAGTTAGATTGATCTGATTTCATCCTGTCCTTAAGTTAGAATTTGTTTTATTATGCTTATTATCAATTATCATCTATTAACAAGACATCACAATATACATTCCAGAATACAAGTTTCTCCCAGGCATATACTATATAACAATAATAATAACAAAAAGAGCAAAAAAAAATTATGTGAAGCTATCAAATGTGCAATTATGTTATCATTATTATATAGCAGAAGCCCCACGTTGGATTTGTTTAAAAAAGTGATGAAATAATAAAATCTTAGCAGAAAATGATAAATTTCAAGGTGGTTATTGAGGAAATAGTGATGGGGAAGAAGAAAGTAGCGAAAAGACCTAAACTTTGAGGAAGAAAAGTGAGATTCGATGATAACAAGAAGGAAGATGAAAGAGGAGCAGAGAGTTACCTGAATATTAATACGCTAGTTACAAACAGCAACAACAAAAAAATGTTTATTTTGAAAAGGGTTCCCTTTACTACAAGTAAATTTTTTGAACTTACTTCACATCTTAATAATTCTAGATAAATTAATGATTTAGATCTACCCATTAATTCAAACTATTAGATTTTTCTAAAGTTAATAACTAAAATGTGAAGTAAACTTGAAAAACTTACTTTTGAGTCAATGAATCCAAATACTAGGAGAAAGGGAATAAAAATAAATAAAAAATAAAGGAAAAACATAAACCAATTCATATTATCATTTTAACATTACAAGTAATCAGATGAAACCACTTCATTTCAACTAGTTCACTTTGAGTTTTGACCTTGTAAACCTTACCCACTAATCTTTTTTTTTTTTGCTTGTTGACTCTCTCACATTCTCCTCAGGTTTTGACACTCCCATTACACTGTTGTTGCTGTGCTAAAATTACTCAATTGAGATTTCTTATTCTTTGCTTGTAACATTATGTTTTGAATTACCACATCATTTTGTTATGAAATATGGTTATGGTTATTATTGTTATGCATATATCATTGTTGTTATAGGTTCCACTTGTTTTGTGTTTTAAAAAGATTGGTAAGGGTGAATTGGTGATATGGAAATACTTATTTCATACTCTCAAGGCTCTAGTGTTATATTATATTAAGTGGAACAACCAACAACCAAATATTTTCATGATTTATTTGAATAAATTAATAGCATTTACAAACCAACTAATTGAGATATCTTATTCTTTGCTAAACATGATATATATAAATTTGTCACATTAATATGTCTGGCAGCATCAAAATATCTAGATTTGATAATATATATATTATCTTGCTATGGCCTTGGCAAACACTCACCACACAAATATCCAACTCCAATATCTACCTTATATTCTCTTTGAGAAAGGAAAGTAACAAGTTTGTATTAAGCATGGCTTTATCATTTTCATTTACTACTACTACTTACTCATCTTTAAAGCTCTATAACAATTCACTACTTCAATGCAATAAACTTCACAAGCCAAATGTAGTTGCATTAATAAATAGTGAATTAAAGGACTCATCAAAGGATGCAGAATTGAGAGGAAAAGGTCCCAAGCTAGAGATAGGGTCTCCCATTATTGTGACAGAGGCTCCCAAAATGATTAAGACTGCTGCTTCTGTCCCATGTCTCAGGCTTAATTCTGGTTTAGTTAAGCCTGGTGATGTTGGAAGGTACTTCACCTCTTCCTATTTCTTTTCTTCTTTTACTATATTTAGAAAATATTAATGTACATAATGTTTAGAAAACATAATTCATGTAAGCTTGGTTTTATTAATTGTATATGAGTTTGTGAGCATGAATAATGCAGAATTGTGTCAAGAAAACCCAAAGATGTGTGGGCAGTGCGACTCAGCATTGGAACTTACCTTATAGATGGCAAATATTTCAAGCCTTTGGACCTTGCTGACTATAACTAACCCTCTATGTTATGTAAAGCTCCTTCACTCAATGCAAACAAATTGGTGCTTCTCTCCCTACATATTTTCTGATATACTGTGCAAATTTGTAAGTTGAACTTTACCACAATTTTTCATTTGTGATATATATATAGTCTTGGCTAACAATTATCTTAAGCACAATGGTTAAGAAGCACTAAAAAATATTGAAGAGTGATGTTTTGGTGTAAAAAATTCACAATAAAATAATGAATCACATAGGTAAACGAGGCAGACAAAATAAGAACACATAGGTACGTGTGCATTTCCAATGCACAAAAATCCACGAACCAACAAACCAACACCTGTCCTAAACGCCTTAAATTTTTCATGGCCTTATGAGACCACATAGATCACATGTATCAGACAATGTCTCATTCTCTATCCCAGACTAATAAAATATTATCAAATGAATAAAAAAAATTAAAAACAAAACTTAACATTTTGATTAGTCTAAAATAAGGAATGAGACACATTTGTGACAATTGATATATGTTCCTGACACCATTAAACTGAACTCAACCTGATATATATATATATTAGTTTGAAAAACTAATAAAAGGCTCTATACCAACTTGTGAGCTTTACTGTGAATTAAGCAAATAAAAATAGTTTGTTAATGCGATTATCATAAGTGATGACAAGTTTGATTTCAAAATTGAAGTAGCTTGTGTGGAGAAAGAAGGACAGACAACAAATAGTAATCCCAAATATATAACATAGGTTCTGTACAAAACCAATAGGTGAATGTTAGGATAGGTTTGCGAGTTGGGGTTTGGAGGTGAATGAAATATAACACTTCATAGTCATACCACAATTATATTTCATAGCTTTGAAACCTTTCATTTCTCTCATTTTTTTTCTAAAATTTAACTCGCAAACGAACATGAAATCAACTAAGTAGTAAAAAAAGAGTTTTATAAATTTAATAATTTTTCTACCTTCCTTCCTCCAAATAATGCTATACTTTTCAAAACAACAAAGCATTTAAGCATGACATGAAGGGTTATTCACATGACATTAGAAAGGTAGATGCATATAATGCAGCAATAAGTGAATAATATGTGTACGTGGAGCAGGGTGATTCACATGTTTTTGATCAATCACAATATACACTTTGGTAATTCAGTATAAGTAGAAGGTTCTTGTGTTGTGCCAAATACAATACAGTCTCAACCATCCATACCTTCAATGGTAGAGACTAAAGCTATAAAGAGGAATGGCCACATAGTGATGGCACCTTTCATGGCACATGGCCATCTCATCCCATTCCTTGAATTAGCAAGACAAATCCATGAAAGGACTAGCTTCACCATTACAATAGCCACCACTCCCCTCAACATCCAATACCTCAAATCTGCCATTTCCTCCACCAATGATGTACATCTTGCTGAGTTACCATTCAATTCTTCCCAACATGGTTTACCACCCAACATAGAGAACACAGAGAAGCTGCCCCTCCCTGACATGATCAATTTGTTCCATGCATCACTGAGCCTTGAGGCCCCTCTATACTCCCTTGTATCCAATATCACACAAGAAGAGGGTCACCCTCCACTTTATATCATATCTGATGTGTTCTATGGGTGGGTTACTAATGTTGCTGAGAGTTTAGGTACTAAAAACATAACCTTTACCACTTGTGGTGCTTATGGAACTTTGGCTTATATTTCATTGTGGTCCAACCTCCCACATAGGAAAACAGACACTGAAGATTTCTGGGTTCCAGGATTCCCTAAAAACTACACATTCCAACGTTCTCAGTTGCATAAACATTTAAGAGAAGCTGATGGCAGTGATGCTTGGTCAAGATTCTTCATTCCACAGATTGCACTTTCTATGAAATCTAATGGGTGGATTTGCAACACGGTTGAGGAGATAGAACCTTTGGGGATACAACTTCTGAGGAACTATCTTCAACTTCCTGTTTGGACAGTTGGTCCTCTTCAACCACCAGCTTCACTAAAGAGTTCCAAAAATCGTACAGGGAAAGAATCTGGAATATCTGTTGAAGCATGCATTGAGTGGCTCCATTTGAAGAATCAAAGTTCTGTTCTTTACATTTCTTTTGGATCACAGAACACAATCAGTGCTTCCCAAATGATGGCTTTGGCTGAGGGATTGGAAGAGAGTGGAAAATCATTTATTTGGGTCATAAGGCCACCTTTTGGATTTGACATGAATGGAGAGTTCTTGGCAGAGTGGTTACCAAAAGGGTTTGAAGAGAGAATGAGGGACAGCAAAAGGGGTTTGTTGGTTCACAAATGGGGACCCCAATTGGAGATTCTATCACACAGATCAACAGGAGCATTTCTAAGCCATTGTGGATGGAATTCAGTGTTGGAGAGCCTGAGCCAAGGAGTGCCCATAATTGGGTGGCCACTAGCAGGAGAACAAGCATATAATGCAAAGATGTTGGTGGAGGAAATGGGTGTGAGTGTAGAGCTCACACGATTTGTGGAGACTGATATTTCTAAAGAGAAGGTGAAGAAGGTAATAGAAGTAGTTATGGACCAAAAAGAAGGGAGGGGGAAAGAGATAAAGGAGAAGGCAAATGAGATTGCAGTGCATTTGGCAACAATAGTGAATGGTCATGAAAAGAGTTCTTCTGTCAGATCAATGAATGATTTTGTAACAACAATTTTATCATCCTAGGCACTATGAAGAGTCGCTAGGATTAAGCTAGTGGATCTATAAGTTCAAGCTCTTTGCCACCATTGCACCCAAGAAAAATGCAACATTTGAGTTTGAATCACTATTAACTTATTTCAATAAGAATATTTCTCATGAACTACCAAGTAATCTTCTCAGGTTTTGATAATGTCTTTATAATTAAAATTTTATGTCCTCTCATTTTAATAAATGTTGACTGTGCATCATCCACACCCTGCCAAATTAAGATGAACATTAATATCCAAAAGGAAAACACCACATTATTAAGCATCCAGATTGAAAACTAATTACCTCTCTTTATAGATAATGGTTGGTTAATACCTTACTTTAAAAATACCAAAAAATATTAGTTTGTTCATGTAGCATATTCATATTAAAAAACAATAACTTATAGGAGAAGAAAGTTGCTCAACAATATAGGCAATTGACTGTAGCATAGCATCCAGTGTGTCTTTGGACAACTGGAACTTAGCTTCAGACTGGCCAGAAGTTGTCTCTGCATTTTGAAGCTGAAAAGGTTTAAAAAATAAAAATTAATAATATAAGTTGATCAAATTAATGAGAGGAAAAATCAAAGAAAACCTTTTGGGAAAGTTTGTTTTTGTTCTTCTCTAGATTATGAGCTTCAGCAGCGCAATGATAAGGTTGTTTTCCTTATGATATGGAGATCATGGGCTCAAATTCTAGAAATAGTTTTTCACTCGCAAGATGAATGTTACGTACATCTAGTCTCCTTAAACCCAATAGGGACTAGGGAGTATTTGAAAGAGTATTCTTGAAAAAATAAAGTGATAGTGTGTTTGGATTAACTTATTTTATATACCAAACAACTTCTGATTAAAAGCTCCATAAGAGTGCTCATGATCATGAAAAAAGAAAAGATTATTTCCTCTAGTTTGCTAGAGCTGTATGAGAATCCAAGAAATTTGAAGATACTTATTATGATAAACACCATCATGAGAAAGAAGTCAGGAATACATGTTTCCATCAAATACAAAGCAAGAGAGCAGTATCCAATATTTCACAATTACTAAATAACACTGAACTCATTTGTCCATCCAAATCACACATCGAAGAGACTGTCCTTTAATCAATAAGTCAAAAGCTTTATTGATGTCCTTAAACTCCACCTCATGTGTGACAAACTCATCCAACTTCAGTTCCTGTGAGTGATTGAAGATAAACTTTAATCACAAGAAGCAGCTTCCCGGAGACTTGTTATTGTCATTATTACAATTGTTACATAAAAATTACTGTTGGTTACAATGTATATCAGTAGAGTTGACAGAGAGCATACACTAAAGTTGAAATAAAAGAAATTGCATACAGTACCTTGTCCAAGTAACGTTTAAGAAGAATGGGTACATCAGACTTAGGTTTGAGTCCTCCAAATAGGGATCCCATAAGGCTCTTTCCATCCAAAAGGATCTCATTAGAGCTAAGGCTCAACATAGATCCTGGCTTGTCCACTCCTACAACAATTGTTTTCCCCCAACCCTGAAGACAAAACACCAGAATTTCCAATCAATGTTCTCAACAAGCATGCATCATCTAAAGCTCATGTTATTGGAAGGTTATTCTCATTAAGTTTATGTAATTTCATTTTATTTAGAAGATATTATTGTAGACTTGTAGTTACAGCTTTACTTATATTGATGTCTTGCCTATATATAATATTGTAAGTAATTGTTTGGGCACAATTTGAAAGAGAAAGAGACCTTTCTACAAGAAGCATATGCTTCATGCACCAATGATGCCATACCAACACACTCAAAGCAATAATCTGCTCCTCCATCAGTTATTTCTTTGATAATCTGCCCCACAACAACATATAATTAATTATAAACGGCACAACGTTACAGAAGGCATTAAAGTATTAAACTCATGATTCATGACAATGCTATGATATTCACTATTTTTGTTTTGTTTATTCTCATGCAGAGGGAAATAGCACATCTATCTTTTTCCCTTGGCTTAAGAAGAAAATTCCAGGCCTTAGGGGTTTAAAGTTAAACACAAAAAGAGAAGGGGAAAATGATTGAAGCCTTGAAAAAGTTAGACCTGGCTCACAGATTTGTCTCCGCATTCTCCAGAATTGATGAAATCTGTGACTCCGAACTTTTTCCCTGAGTAAACAAGTGGAACAAACTCATGAAATCAAATCCATAATTTAAGCATAATAATAACATCAAATGAAAATTACAAAAGCATTACTATTTGATTTAATGCTGCATGACTTGATGTGAAGTTAATAAACAGGCAGCACATTACCAATTTCATGTTTCTCTGAGTTGACATCCACCCCAATAATCCTTGTAGCTCCACAAAGTCTAGCTCCCTCAGCAACCTAGGAAACCAACCAATTACAATGAGCATTTCAATATACATAATCACAAAGTACAGAAAGAAGATAGAGCTATGTTTTAATAGTCCATACTGCTAATCCAATACATCCCAGACCAAAAATTGCTACTGTAGACCCTGGCTCCACACCTGCTGTTTTCCAAGCAGCACCTACCCCTAAAAATAGAAGTTTAATCAAATGTAATTCATGTAATAGTGCTAAACAAATTTACTCACACATAACATCACATGCACATTTTTCATCATTTGGATACAGTTTAACTCAAATTGTTTTCTGCACAACTACACTTTGACTTTGCCATCTCACAGATGTTAGATCAGAGATGATATCAATCTAGTTATTGTTTATGAAGAATTTTCCTTACCCTGGACTGTATATTAATATTCTAAGCATAATGTTTGAATGGGAAACACAAATTACCAGTTGATACACCACAACTCAAGAGGCATGCCCTGTTGGGAGGAATTGTTGGGTCAACCTTGCTTAGATTGACAACATCAACCACTGTGTACTCACTAAAACTTGAAATAAACATGAAATGGTGTATGATCTCTCCATTTAGATCAGTAAATCTACTGGTAGGACATCTATGCATCCAAGGATAGATCTTGAAAGGAAACTTGGAACATTGGTTGCTCTTGGTTGATTTGCAATCTGTACACTCCCCACAATCTGCCATGAAAATGGTCATAACCATATCTCCTTTTGTGACTTCAGTTACATCTTCCCCTACACTTTCCACAACCCTACATCACATCAAAATTGGTTGTAACAAATCATCAGCTCCTGTAGTTGAAAACGAAATTGAATCATCAGAAGTTTTGCAGATATGATTTTCTCTTAAATAAAAAAAATGCATGTACCAGTCATTGAAATTTTCAAATTCACCCTTCAAAAATTCAAGTTATAGTCAAATTCATTACTCATAATCAAATTGTCTTTTGGACAAAGTTTTGAGATATTTGATAACAAATTTGGAATTTCCAAATCTGGAAGAACCAACCGAATTGGTATAGTGAGTCCTATTAAATTAAATTACAAAATAACAATAAAAATTTACCATAAAAACATGTGCTAATATATAGTTGGATTCTTTTACCATGGCTATTAAGAATTTCTCTTTGTAAATAAAATTATAAAAAAAAAAACTAAAATGCAGAAACTCACCCAACTGCTTCATGGCCCAGAATTCTAGGGAAAATTGCAGGAGGACCCTTCAAATCAAAACACAGAAAATGCAATCTAAATCAAAAGAATCAATAGGAAAGGGTGACATTTAGTTAGAAAAAAAAAGAACCTGCAAGTTGGAAAAAGTAATATCGCTGTGGCAAAGAGAGGTGCATATAATACGAATCCTAGCTTCACGAGGCATTGGTGGTGCCACAATTATGTCCTCAATAGTCAAAGCCTCACCTGGTTTTCGAGAAATAGCAGCTACAGTTTGCAAATAAAACAGAACAAGTACTATTTATTCATCACCATATATGTATATATATAAATGAGTCATAATATGATGCCACACCTTTACATCTTATGGAACTTCGTTCACTTCTTCTTTCTACTTCTTTGTCTTCCATTCAAACACTCTCTGCTCTGATCTTCACCTTCTTTGTCAACAAAACTGTGTCAAATGGCCAATCATGTATTGTGTTGCATGGTGAGGGAAATGAAAATTACAGATTATGCTATTTTTATATCCAATGGCTATGGTAACACAATAATATATCATATAAATATGGATCACATATATAATAATAATAATAAATCATGCTCATATGGGTTTCATTATCCATCATCTCTCCTCCCACTCCATGTGGCTCACTATAATATATTAGTCTATTATCATTTTTGTACATGACATTATCAATAAGATATTAATTTAATAATATAAGTTTATATTAAATTCTAAAAAGATTAAAAATTCGATTCTTAAAAGAAACATTTGATATTTATTGGAAGGAATAGAGACGTATTCGAAAAATATTAGTAGTAACAAGTTTATCTAATCACATGATCAAAGATACATGTGACCCCACCCTAATTAATGATCCATATGCAGTGGTGCAGTTAGCCATTTCAAAAGGAACAAGTTAGGAACAACATTGACAACGACCACAGCCAGTGTCATTATTGGTTAATGACAACGACCACAGCCCTAATTGATATTAATGTTTTTTTTATTATCAACCTCTTTCTATATATTTTTTTACATGTTTTATCTATCAATCTATATTGGTATTGTTCCATAAATTTATTATTATATATTAATAATGAAATAAATAAATTTATACAGACAGAAAGTAAAAATTTAAAAAGTAAATTATATAATTTTTATTATCAGTAATAATGATAAATTTAATTCTAGAAAGCTAATAGAACAAGAGTTGAAAATAAAAAACTATTCATATGTAGAAATTAGGAAGAAGCTAATTATTGCCATGTAAGTGTCAGTACCTTTTAAAATAGTGCTCATTTATTATAACATGCTCTTAGTGTCTGCTGATCTACATTCTTATTTTATTATATTAAGTATTCAATTTTTATATATTTTATTTTATACAATTAGAATGTTTTTGTATTAAAAGTATTTTATATTAAAAAATTATTTATTATAATTCATTTAAGCTGAGATGAGTGTTAATGTGCTAATAGTAGTTACTTGGGATTATGTGGTTTTTTTGTAGAAATTAAAAAATGTTAGGGCAAAATAGGAAAATAGAAATTACATCATGATTATAGTTATTTCATGTTTTGGCTGTATATATAGTATAGATGATCTTT
The DNA here is from genome assembly GCA_009771035.1 of Lupinus albus. Taxonomy (NCBI): domain Eukaryota; kingdom Viridiplantae; phylum Streptophyta; class Magnoliopsida; order Fabales; family Fabaceae; genus Lupinus; species Lupinus albus. The sequence goes on from CM020015.1 coordinate 14,063,278, forward strand.
TATATTTAGAATGATTTACTTATTTTTAATTAATAAACTATTTGTCATGATTTTTTATGCTTTTTAAAAGTTCTGATTTGGTTGTTTACTTTTTTTTTTAAGATTTCATTTCAATCTGAATTATCTATAAAATGTTGGTCTAAGTTCATACTAAATTTTCATATTAACCTAAAGATTAAACATTGATTCTTATGAACAACATTTATTAAAAATAATAATCATACATCTTGAAATAAATTAATTATTGGGATACCTTTTGTTAAACATAAAAAATTGGATTTCATAGGTAGTGCTGGATTTTAGATTAGGAATGGGAGGAATAAGATGTCATATGGGTAATAAAATGTAATGGAAAAAATGTAATTAGAGACAAAAACTAATATTTTGGCATTCTTATAATAATATTGGCATGGATGACTATATTGATTTTTTTAATAAATGGATCAAAATGAAAATCTGATATTAATTAAATAATCAAAAGTATCAAATAAGTATAAAAAGTTATAAGGTAAAACTTTTTAGAGTAACCCATAAGCTTGTGTAAATATATATATATATATATAAATAAAGAAAACCAATAAATATTGATAACACAATAAAAACTTAATTCTAACTAAAATTCAATCATAAATAATAACATTAACTAGAAATCTATAACTATTACAAAACAAACAAATCTTATTGTTATGTGGATACTCAACCCATCAACTAATAGATGAAATTAAAATAGTTACGAAGTTAGAATAAGAAATTAAAAACAAAATTTCGTTAGAGATGACTCTAATAATGTAAGAAAAAGCTTCTTTTTTTTCAATTTCACAGTGCATTAGCATAATCAAATTAGAAAAACAACACCTTTTTCTGCTATTCCAACTTTCTCACATCCCTTTAAACAAAAAAAAGTGATTTAATTTGATATAATAACATATTAACATTGTTTCCAAATTTGCGTTAATCCATAATTACCCCTTGGACTCTTTTTCTGACAGCATAATAATAGATCTCACTTTTTCATTCATAGATCTTGACAAATTTTGGTTTGTGTTAAGTAATGGATAGTTTCAGCGCTGAAGATCTATCAACAATTGGAGGAATCGCCACCGTTTCTGTTCTTCATTCCTTCATTCCCACACATTGGCTTCCTTTCTCCATTGTTGGTCGTGCCCAGAAATGGACTCTCTCCCGAACCCTGCTCGTTAGTACGTTCCCCTCTTCTCTCAATTCTACTTTTTTCTTTCTGGGTACCCATAAATTATCATAAAGTTTTAATCTTGCAACTTAAATCGCTGCCATCTTAACCTTTACAAGCTCAATTGGGTTGATTTCTGAGTTATGCATATGATGTTATCATTTGTAACTGAATCAGTTTTTTTTAAAAGTTTTATGATCCCTGGTTTGTTATGTGTTAATCTTCATATTGATTTATGTGTTCAAGAATGTAAGTTTCTTGAACCTGTAGCCGATGAATGTTAGTGCTTTGTGTACACCATGATCATCATATTATGTTTTTTTTTCCAGTACATTCTTGTGTTTATGTATTTGATATCACATAGCTAATTACATACTATATGAAAGGATACTATAAGGGAAGACTAATTCTATGTTTGGAAGGATTGGATAGAGTGATATGGAATAGGATCAATTAGGTTTCCGTTTTTTGGAGTTCTTTTAACATATTATAATGGAATGGAAAGGGAACCTTAAATTGTTTCCCCCTTAATTTGGGGTGGAATCAATGGAATGACACAGGAAGGTGACTCCCTTTCCATTATGTCTTCAAACTCCCCAACACAGCATAAGTTGTTTTATTTTTAAGAACCAACAAGGTGTTAGTCTAGTGGTATAAGGTCCCGACGCCCCGCTAAATCCCGGAAAGACCAAAGAGTCAACGATTCAATTGCTGGGAGCGACACTTGTTGGGAGGGACAACCATACACCCCAAAAGGGATTAGTTCTTTACCCATAGGTGAGGGATACCCTTGGTAGTACAAAAAAAGAGCATAAGTTGTTTTGTTCTGCTATTATAATTATATAGTTGTATTAATAGTCAGAGGCATCAGTGAAAAAAATGTAGAAGAGTGAAGCATGGTGCAAATATTTTAGTAGTTAAATACAAATTCAATTGATATAAAAAAATCAATCACCTCTAATATTAGTATTACAACCATATCATCTGTGTCACTGTATTTTGTACTTGTCCATTTTCTTCCTGCAGCTGCATTTGGAGCAATTTTGCATGTAGTATCCACTTCACTGCTTGGTATAACAGCAATCACCATGGCAAACACCATTGCTGGTGAAGAAACAGTGCATAAGCTTGCTTCACTTTTGCTCGTATTTCTTGGGGGTGGTTATATTCTGTTGTTTTTGACGGGAAAGGGTGGTCATAGTCATTCACACAACCAACCTATGGAGAAAATGGCCGTTGCCGGACTCATTCTTGTTCCTGCATTGTCTCCGTGTGCAACAACACTTCCAGTATTTCTTGCTGTTGGAAATTCATCTTCCATGATGGTGCTTGCCATCCTTGTGCTGCTCTTTAGGTATCAATCAATTGCATTAAACATTAAGAGTTTTTGTTGTTGTGCTTCCTTTTTTCAAATTTTGTTTTCGTGTTAACCATTTGTTCTGACAACTTATGCCAAAACTTCAAGTATGCAAGTGATTTTAGACTCTTAGCTACAATGCAGTGCCATCTCGGGTGCTTTTGTTCAACAAACATTTATAATTTTAGAAGCCAGACAAGCTGTGATGAGATGGCTAATTGTCCAGCTAGATTCCTTGATTACTTTTACAAAAATTTTGATTGGTAAACTGCTGAGTTTAATTATCCTGATTTCCGTCTTTGAAATTTTGGACATTGTTCTGTACTAAAGATGCATAATCTTTGAAACCCTGAATTTCTCATGCCAGATTGGTGCTAGTTTGGTTTAGAAATATATTTTTTTGTGAAAGTTCTATGTTTGGAGGTTTTTGTTACTGTTACTAAATTTAATACATACTGCATTTACAGCACAATATCTGTGATGACTTCGCTAGTAGCATTGTCATTCTATGGGGCGAGTCAGCTGAAGTTTCACTGGGTTGAACGATACGACAAGCTTCTTGTTGGTTCAGTGCTGTGTTTAGTAGGAGTGTTGACCCTGATTTTTCATCATCACGATCATGGAGAGGTAGGTTCACTTGGAGAGCACTCACATAGGAAGATCATTTCCTTGTGAGACAGTAGAAATATATAAATGACTTGCAATTATGTGTTTTGGAGCATTCTCTTAGTATTGTTGTCATGTTGTATCCAAAGAAAAAGAAGTATTGTTGCTACTCAGAGAGCTTGATTATCTTCTTCTAGTGAAAGTGGATGTACACGGTGCTTACAATGTGAAGTGAATGAACAGTCGAATTACTAAGGTTTAGTGAAAGCAATGATTAAGGTTTTGTTTGGGTTGTTAAAAGTTATCATGGTCTGAGTAGATTTGGTTATGTTTGAGTTGTTAAAATCTGACCCTTATTTTTTAGGGAGTAACCATCTTCTCTAACCCCCCACCTTGTGCAAATCACTAGATACCTTCCAAGTATCCTAACATCTTAATCACAAAATCCCAATTTACAAACTCAATTTTTTGGACATTCTTCAATTTTATGCATTTGTCATCAAAGTAGGCATGCTACAATCACAATGCATTCTGAATTCCATAGGATTGCCACTATGGAAGGATGATGTTGCTGGTTTGGTGAGAGATAACACTTTCTGTGAAAATGTACACTGAACTTATAGACAAGCCATTCGGGATGCTAAGAAAACTCTTATAACTCAGAGACACATCTCCAATTCCCCCATTCAGTAGTATACTAAATTAGCTATTTAATGTGCCATCCTTTACTGTTTTCATGTTGGAACTTAGAAGTCAGTGCAAAGTTCTCTCATTCCACAATGCTGTAGTATTTAATTGCATATTTGCATAATTCAACTTTAGTTTAAGCTTATTACAAAAAGGCTATTACCTTCCTATGAGGATACTTACAAAACTGCATCTCTCCTATCAATGGCTTCATGTATAATGGGCATGTTACATCAATTAGACTTCTCTCCCTTACGGGAAGATAAGTTGTTGATTTTGCACTTAGTTTTAAGGGAAAAAATGTCATATTATTATATTTTAACGAGTAGAAATGTCACATGACATTCCTTTACTTTTGATCTACTTCCTCTCTATTATCGTCATCTATGTTAGATAGGGTCAAAATTTGTTATAATCTATAATATTTAGTGATAGTGTATAATAAATTTTGTACTCCTCTATTAAATGGGATAAGAACAGTTAATACATTGAATTAAATTATAATTCTCAAGTCTAAACATAAGAATGGAGATAAAGTAGTGCAAAGAGTTAAGCGTAAAAACTTCATGCTAAATAACTATTTTTTTGTTGTTAAAAATACAAAAACTAATATAATAAGATAGATACATATATCATGTGGGACAATGATATGTTGTTCTGAACCCCATCCCTAAGTCCGTCTTGAATCAATCAAAAAATAATATGTTAATTATAAAAATTAAACATTCATGATTTTTTATCTTTTTAATCCATTTTGATTAGTGCGGGACGAACTTGGAGACAGAGTTCGGGACAGCAGATCTTTATCCTTCAATCATGATGTACCAAAAATCAACATTATTAAGTAAAGAAGAAGAGGAGGTAATAATCAAAATTTGAATGGCCAAAGAACATTTGCACGACAGTAATAATGCGTGGAGACAATCTTAGCCCCAGCTTTTAACTTATTTACAATAATATCACAATCAACTTTAACAGTAATTTTACCAGTCTCAACCATTCCCAATTTTATTTTCAAAGGCGCTATCAGCTTCACCGTTAACGGCACCTTCCTTTTCTTCTCCGCCTTCACCAATTCCGTTTCATCTGAACTCCTCAGCTTCATTACGCTACCTTCTAACGTTGTCTTAAACACCGTCACGTTATTTGACGGCTGGTAAAACTCCGGCACCACTCCCTTACATAACATCACGTCTTCGAAGAAGATCTCAACGGAGCTGTCCTTTTCGTAATGAAACCCGATCTCACCGCTAGGGTTATGTGCCTTGATAGTGACGTTCAATTCCGGCGGCGTCGACGTCATATTGAATTCTCTGATATCGATTCTCTCGATGGAATACTCGAGTGCTTTTGGTCGGACAACAAGGTAGAAAATAGCGGCGGTGATGGCGAGGAGACTGATTAGGATGAGGAGGATTCCGATAAACCAGCAACAGCAGTGGCAGCGGCGGTTTTTACGTGAAGCTAATTGATTGAACTTTTCGGCGTTTTCCGGTGGAGGGACACGATAAACCCGGTCCTTGGGAATCGTGACGACGTAGGTTCTGTGAGCACGGGGTGCAGTGGGCACACGAGACGGCGTCGTTTGGGGTTGGGAGGAAATAATGGGTGAGTCGGGAGGGTGATGAACTCGGTCACCCATTGAGTTGTATGAAGTGTTAAATGTGAAGTATTCAGATCCTCCAAAGAGTAGAATATAATATTAGTAGGACTTCTTTTCTAGAAAGTATTTCCTTTCTTTACAGCTATGCATAAATAGTTAATCGAGTCATTATCTCTTCTAACAAGTATTCTGTTAAAGAAATTATCATTTAACCTTCTAATCATCATAGGTATTTAATGAAATTTTACATCATTAAATCAACGTTTTATTGTTATATAATATTATGGTTGTTTTTGTTGTTATATAATATTAGGATTGTTTTTTAATATAATTTTAAATTATTTTTAATAAAAAATTAAAATAAACAAAATATATAACTACTCTGAGAGACAACTCCCTTCTGCTTGGGCTCTTTAGTCATGAGATAAGATAAGAGGAGAAAGAAAACAATTTTATTTTTTAATTAAAAATATAATTGTTCAAATTGGTTCTCACATGTCAAAATAGCATAGTTTTAAAAACCGTGCTGTACCGACTGGTTCAACCGAAAAACCGGTGAATCGGACCCCTAACCGGTACGGTACGTATGTTATACCGCATATGCAATAGAACCGGTCAAAACCGGTTGGTTTGTACATTAATTTTGTTTTTTTTTAATTTCAAATTTTCAATTCTTCAACTTCAATGATTGATACTTGGGTCATTTATTTGTATTTTGCTTTTGTTAAGTGATAATTTTGGATAAATATATGTTTTGTACTTTAGACTTTGATTTTATTAAAGACTTAATGTTGTTTGTTCGTATGAATTTGAAGTAAATTATGAATATGGATTATAAATATGAATATCTACTTATTTGAATTTTTTTATAGGTTTATATATATATATATATATATAAAAGCAAGTATGTTCGGTTTAACCGGCATGCGGTTTAATTACTGAACCACTGGTTGAACCACTGTACCACTATACCAGTACCCTAACCGGTTTGATAACCGGTACGGTTTTAATAACATTGCAAAATAGAATCAGGATATTCTATCCTCAAATATTTCTATCTTTCTATCTCAAACCAATCAAATTCCACCACATAACATAAAAAAGTTAATTTTTGTTTTTATCAATTTTCTTTTTAAGAATGTATCAATTTTCTATTAGCCTGGGACACAATGAGACACAAAATATGGAACATGTAATCTCCGATCAAAATCATTATTTGTATATATGTATTAAATGATCCCTTACTAATATATTCATAATATAAATAACATATATATTGATGATACATATTTTTTTAAAATTTAATATATATATGATAATTATTACAAATTAGCAGTCAAACAATTTTATAAGATTTAAGGTAAATATATAATTTCCCTTTAAAAATGTTTTATGTGTCATTATTTATATATATGTAAAGGAAAATATTTTAGAGTTTGATATATATGTAATGTAAATGCAAATTTTTACCTGTTAGCGGATCACTAAATTAAAGTACATACTATATAAACTTTTTCCTGACACAGATTCTATATCATCCTCCTGTCATCTTAATGCAATGCAAGACAATGTATTTGATTCTATTATTATATATACTTTTTTCCATTTTTTTACAAAACCGGTGGGTTTAATTAAGTAAAAGAAAAAGATAAAGTTTTGTACAAAAAAATACTCTCTGAGTTCAATTAAATTTATTTTTCCCTTCTACCAACAATGTGAAAAGTAAAAAATGGAAGACAACACTAATTCTAAATAAAAATTAATTTTATTATGATATATTGTTTGGAAATAAAATCATAAAACATATTTCACTTTTATAATAGTTAGCTCAATAATAACATGTGATTGACTCATAGTGTAAAAACTTTTAAAGAAAATTTTGAATTCAGCTCATTAAGTCTGAGTTTAAGAAGAATGGCAATTTTGTATTGTAAATTGACAAAATATTATTATTTCTGGAAATAATGGATTTAACTTCTCAACATATACTTGTATTAAATCAATTTCTTATCTTTAATTTTTTCGGAATAAGTTTAACTTAACCCAAAGTTTATATTAACCATGTTATCAAAATTAAGCTCAATAAATATTCCCAGCCAGAATCACTAGAATTTCATTTTTGGTGCAGTTTTTTTTTTTTTTTTACTTTTTAAGAAAACAAATATAATGCAGAATCAACATTTTCAGACCCTACTCACAACAACAGATTGACAGAAAGAAAAAAGAAGATTCAATATATTATTTATCATTTATGTGTTAAATATCATTATCCCATTAAATAAAAATAACTACTTAAATAAAGGATAGTATATTGTCGTGACAAACTTTACATCAATTTGATACATAAATATTATATATAGATATTATCACAAATAAATACATTCACCTCTTATTATGTCTGGTTTTTTTTTTTGTTGCTCTCACATAAGGTTGTTATGTGTGTGAGTAAATATACCGGAAGATCTTAATTATAATAGACATGGTCAATTTAAAATAAATTTTACTAGAATAATTTATGTACATAAATTCATTTTTTTTGTTTCACGTGAGAAATTAAGCATGAAAGATTATTTATATGTCGAAGTTTCTCATTTCGATAATTTTAATTTTTTTACTACTATTTTTAATCTTGTTGGTATAAATGAAATGGCTTGAGTCCCCAGGAACATTGGTGACATATTTGAAATGTAAATACAACTATTGAATTTAGTGAAACCCATATAAAGAGAAACAAAGATAAAAATAAGTACATGAAATTAATTTAAATGTACCGGAAACAATATAAAAAAGATAAATATGTTACAATTTTTAATTTATTTCACAACTCAATACTATCGAATTAATAATTATTTAATTCAAGACAAGGTGCTATTTTGTGTGTTACAACTCAAATTCGAATCATAGAATAAAAAGCACTTACTTTATAAATGAAATACTTTTTCTAGAAATTTATAAAAATCACTTTACTTTGTTTAAAGTCAAATCGTTCATATATGATTTCTTCTAAGATAAATTTTTTTTAAAAAAATCATCAACTTTCCTGTTAGAAAAGAGAAAAATCTCTCTTGTTCTGGAAAGTGCTAAATAAATTTAAATAAGTTGCCAAAAAACGATTTTGAAGATCATTTGTTCATTAAAGCATTAAATAAAATTCAATTAAATATTAAAATTTTTATTTTAGTTACACTTGTATAAACTTTTTCTTAAAAGAGAAGTATAAACTTGCTTAAGGAGTAAGATACATGGATAGACCAAAAAAATAATTTAATTTGTAAAAGAAATCATTTCCTTAATATTAAATTTTTTCCAAAAGGAGATTTTTAAAATAAAAATAATTTTGTATTTGGATCCAACTAATGTTTAATAAAAAATTCTTAAAACCCACTTATCTTTTATAAAGATATTTTTCTTTATTTCAGAAGCTAAATATGACCTCTTTTTATGGAAAAAATCATTAATTTCTAGAGCAAATGATGAATGCACTTTTTCTAGTTACCACCAATATATGTTGGTCCAACTAAAAATAGTCTAAAGAAATGTGATTAACAATCAAAGAAGATAAGTAGTAAATGAAAAATGGGAGTGAGAATCGGAGGACAATGTTTTTTTCGTTTGAATTTTAAGGATAAATATGTAATTTCATTTTAAATAACAAAGATATAAATGTCAAAGTATGTTACTTTTTTTAGTATTCCATAGCACTTTCCTCTATGAGAAGAGTCCTACTCGAAAAATGGTTCATTGATGTCTAGCAATGTGAATAACTTGATGGAACAAACAATATGGTAGGTTCAACAATATACAATGTGTTCATTCAAGGATTGAAAAGAATGAACTTCCTTGATAAAGAATTGAACACACTTGAAGAGTAGATTAAAGAAAACAAATTATAGATAATGATGTTAGTGGTTAAAAACTATGATGAAGAATTGTAGCTTATTGTTGAAAGATCTTCAAAAACTGTAGTAATGTCTGGCCTATCTGATGGAGGAAGGATGCATCTAAGAGCCACTTTGAGCAAGTCATGAAGAATTCTATATGATCTTTCACCACTGTGTTGTTTGTCCATAAGAAACCTATCAAAGCAGTGGCTAAACTGGTTTTCTTCAGCTAAGAATCTCACCCAATCTGTGAGTTCAACCATGCCTGCAATCCCAGATACTATTTCTCCAGAGCTTTTTCCTGTTATGAGCTCTAACAAGACTACTCCAAATGCATACACATCACTCTTCAAGGATGGACTTGGTTTGTTTGATCTAGCGAACTCGGGAGGTCGATAACCAAGTGCGCCAGCTTTCAACACTTGCTCAGCTGTACCAGCAGGCGTAAGTATCCGATGCAGGCTGTAATCGGTGAGAAGGACATTTCGGTTAGGAGTTTCTAGTAGAATGTTTGTGGATTTGAGGTTACCATGAGGTATGGCTTTCTCATTGTGTAGGTAATTCAGACATCGCGCCACATCTACAGCCACCTTCAGCCTTTCATCAAGTGATAAAGGCTGAAGATTTCTTTTATCTGCCTCTGCACAAAACAAATTTGAAACAAGTAAATGAATTTTTAACAGCTTCATATATTCCAAACTAGAGAAATCAAATTCTATGGGGTTGATAACCCTTCACAACCAGGAATATCAAAAAATTTCATGCTGCAATAAAATGTGAAACTATAAACTTACCATTGAGATAACTGTCCATAGATTGTGCATTCATGTAATTTGATATGATCAACCTCTCATGCTCCTTTTGCCCGAGGAAGTAACCCTGAATAGAAACCAGACTTGGATGCTTTATAGTGCCTAGTTTCTTTACTTCTCTTGCAAACTCCTGTTTACCTTTAGTTATTCCTTCCCTTAACCATTTGATTGCCAATGCATGACCAGATTCAAGTGTAGTCTTATACAGTGTTCCATGACAACTACTTCCAATAATTTCTGCTGAAGCACTTGAAAGTTCTTCTGTGGTTAGCATTAATGACCCGTCGAACATATGCAAGTCCCCAACCAGATTATCCAGAGAGGATATTTTGAGTGAACCAGGATTCTCAAACTGATGGCTTTTAGAGGATGAAGGATTTGACGCAGACGAAAAAGATAATAGAGAATGTGTTCCTTCCCCATTCTTAACTAATTCAGGATGGCCTAGATCTTCTGGATTCCTTACCATTGCATGAATGTTTCCAGCATCATCATAAGACCCCCTTTGAGTAGAAGGTAATACTTCTAAATTTTTATTAGGTTCCTCTATATCTGATGTGGAAGAACTCTGTTGAGTGATGACTCTTTCTGCATTTTGTTTAGAAGTCAATTCATTTTGCCAAAGAAGCCTATAGTATATGATTATAATACCCATAAAAGCGATCACGAAAAGACTAGCAACCGAACATGCAATCAAGGCTCTCATAGTTGCAGATTTTTTAAGTAACCAATCATCTGGTGGAAATGGTGAAGGTGGAAATATCAGCAGTGTATTTCCAGGATGAAATGCTGATTCAGGAAATTGCATTAAATTGTCTGGTATAACACCAGAAAGATTGTTGAAGGACACATTGAATCCTCTCAAATTAACTCGAAGGTCGTCGGGAATAGTACCTTCCAATTTGTTGACACATAGATTGATATATTCTAAACTGTAAAGATTACTTATATTTGAAGGAAACGGCCCACTCAAGTTGTTGTATGAAAGATCAAGGGACACAAGACTAAAATTCTCAGCAGAAACTAATTGATTATTTGGAATTTGCTGAAGTTGAATAGGAATTGGTCCAGAAAAGTTATTGCTGGAGAGGTTAAGATCAGTCAACTTGGTTGAGGTGAAAAGGTTTGGTAAGAGGAAACCAGAAAGTTGGTTGAGGCTAAGATCAATCTCTTTTAGTTCCGGGTATGTCCCCAAGATTGGTGGGAGAAAGCCCTCCAATGAGTTATTGGATACCTTAAGTGCTGTTAGCCTTAAAAATTGAGAAGTTTCATTTGGCAGCATTCCTGTCAATGAGTTTGAACCGAGCTGAATAACTTCCACATAGTCACCCCAATACTGGATCCTTGTAATATTGCCCGAAAGTGTGTTATTACTCAAGTCTACGACGGCACAGTGGCCTACTGTGAGAGGCAAGGGGCCTGACAATTTGTTAGAAGATATATTAAGCTTCCTCAGAGTTACAGAGGTAATACTTCCAACCGGACCTGCAAAGATGAAAAGGTTAGTTTAAATTGTGAAGAATGTGAATTAAAGAATGTGAAAAAATATGACTACAGTTTACACAGAAAACAAGAAACAAGGTACCTTCAAGCTTGTTTTGACTAAGATCAAGTTCAGACAACAGCATTGAACTTTCCTTCAATAAATCTTCTGGTAGTGAACCTGACAACTGGTTGCATCCAAGTCGAAGAATCCTCAATGATACCACAAACGTAAAGGAAGGTATATTACCCACTAACTGATTACTACTAGCATCAAACACCATTAAATTGTCAAGGTATGGCATGCCATCATGAGCAAATAGCTCTCCAGACAAGGAATTGTGACTAACATTTAAATGCCGAATCGAGGAGAGAAATGATTCATTTCCAAGTCTCAAATCCAGTGTACCAGAAAAACTATTGCTGCTTAAGTCAACATGTAGCACACTACCCATCAGAAGAAATATTTGCATGATATCACCAGAAAAGTTATTACTATGCAAATCTAAGTATTTCAACCTCTCAAGTTTGTTAAAGTCGATAAGAAGAGGACCTCCAAATTCATTTGAAGAAAGATTCAGATAAACTAAATTACTTAATTCAGCAATATTAGGCGGTACCAACCCATAAAACTTGTTGAGGGACAAATCAAGAAATTCAAGTGACACCATTGAACCAATATGTAAAATACTTCCTGTGAATTGATTGTTCATAATTGACAATTTGTAAAGCATTTTAAGGCCACTAATTGCAAGGAAATTGAACTCTCCAACCAAACCAGCATTATCCAAAGTGATTGATATAACATTTCCCTCACTACACAATATGCCATACCAGTTCTGAGGACATCCATATGAATCTAAAGACTTAGAATCCCAAGAATTAAGAATTAGTTCAGAAGGGTCATTCTGAATGCTGTTCCTGAGTTCAAGGAGTGAATCAATATCTGAACTCCCAAATGCAATAGCCACTGACAACAAAAATATCAACCAGGTAGCCAACATGCCTTTCCAACTAAGTCCTGCATCATGCATCAACAACATTGGATGTAAGAGCAAGAGTACAAGTATACATCAAACTTTTCAATGTTGTTCGGGTAAACAACTTAATTAAGAGCTTATTCAATAAACTTCCTTGAAATAAGATAACAATAACTTACGGAAAAATTATAAGCTATTTTCATATTTTTTCAAGGGCATAAAGTAAGTTGCTATCATAATTCCAAACAAGTTATGACTAAGCTATTCCATATGCACCTAAATCTATAATGTAATGCACATACATCAAAATGTCAACAATGTCAATAATGCAGCAGATATCACTTTTTTGTCTCAATAGGTAGTAGCATTTGCCTATAACAAAATTTTACCATTCTCAAGTTTGATAAAAAATGAAAATTTGAAATTGTTGACTGAGTCAATGGACAATAATTAAATTCATCATTGACCAACATATCCAATCCTTACAAATATTAAAGAATAAAGCTACTTCCAAAGTTAACAACCAATTTTTTTTTTCTTATAACAAAAAAAGAGATAAGGTGATGAATGCATTCTTACCTCTTAGTTCACAAGCAGTAGAGTTGAACAATGAAGAACATACGTGTGTGTTATTAAACAGCAACAACAATGCTGACCAAGGACTGTAAAACAAAACCACAATAAACAACAGAACCACAGTAAGTTTGCAAAGGATTATGCAGTAAAAAAATAATGCTTTTATTGAGAAGAGATTATGAGTCTGAACAAGAAAATGGGTGGTTATAGTAAAGTGCAGTATATGTGGGAAAGAAATGATGAAGAGAAAATATATGGAGAGAAAATGAGAAGGAAAATGAAGTCATGAAGTGATAGTAAGAAGTAGAGAAGAGGAGTAACAATTCTGTCATACTATTATTATATTGGATAAATTTAGTCCATTTAATAAATCTTTCTAAAATTCTTTTAATTACTAGAAATATTTAACGGATTTTAATGCTTATTGCATTTTCAAGATAATAAAAAATTCATACTTATTGTAGCATTACTTTCTTTCTTATTTATTTCTCATTTTGAAATGTTATGTATTTTATTCTTTCTATCTAATTCATTTATAGGTTCAATAGTAAGTTAATTTTTATTTTTCAGGTTTACTTTATTTAATATTTTATTAGATCATGCAAATAATAATCATGTAGAGAAAATGTATATTATGAAAAAACATGATAAAAATTATATATATATATATATATATATGTAAATTAAGGTTTTTGTTTTAGAATTAAAAATTGAAACACCAATATTTACTTAAAGTGTCAAGCTAGAAGAGATACTATATTATTATAATGGACATGCACTTGCATGCTTAAGTTTTTACCACGGCAACATTCTTCTTCTGTTATCTTCGATCCCAATGTCTCTCTATATTCACACTAATTTGTACATGTATATTAAAAAAAATTAGTAAAAGTATATTTATTGAAAATTATATTAACATTCTAAAATTACTCTTCTATTATTATAAGAAGATGAATGTTCATATAAGTATATAAAATATAACATTCGATATGAAATGATAAGTGAAAAAGTTTATTAGTGAAAAATAACTATGAAATTAATGTTATAATGTTTTAATTCAAATACTCTCAATTCTTTCATATTTCAATAATAATATAACTCCCAAATAGTTAGAAGATCCTCAATCGAGTCTCCTCCTACACTAGCATTTAATAATCCTTTTAAGTGATTGATATTTATATGAAGTGTTGATTGGCTAAAACTTTATTGCACTACTAGTTGTTCTTGAATAACCTCTCATAATCATCCAATTAATTAATGGGATTAATTTGCTCACCATAATGAAGGTAGAACATTGGGTTGGGTTCCAAGCAATATGAGTCAAACTCCAATTTCCCACATTGCTACTCTCCTTGATTTATTACCTTCTTACTAATATCACTTTTACTTCAAAATTAACGATAATTTACAGAATGAAAACAAGGCAGCATAGCTGTGATTATTGATAGAGTTGGAAATAAAAACCAAAGAAAATGCTTTCTGAATAAAAAATCATTTTATTAACCTTTTTCATTTAATTTTAAATTTTCACTGAAAAGTTTAAAAGAATAGTTTATCTAGTATTTACGTTAAGGCTGGGGTCAAAGAAGTATTGAAATCAAAGTTTTATTATCATTCTTAAAGAATGGAATATTTAATTTACCAATGAAAGTGAGTCTTTAATCGATTTTATTTGGAGTCTCTTTGACTAATTGAGAATTGGGCCAGAGTGGTTTCACGAGGCACATAGTAAGAGTTAGAATGAAAGGAAACAGTGTTGTGTTATGGTCCAGACCAACAACATACAACATTAGTGGCCTCAATACAGTTCCATTATCCATTTCGGATACAATATTTAATGTTGCATGTTCTGTCAGCTCCATCCTGTAATTGGTAATTAGTGGCCTCAATACATAATATAACACTTCCTCCTCCACATTCCTAATTTATTAAGAGTTGAGTTTTGGAAATGAAATATGAAAGTTCAGGGCTCCTGAGCCTTCAATTTCATATTTAATGTTGCAAACTAAACATTTAGGGAATTTATTGTTGTGGTAAAGAATCCATTGAGTACATGGTGTAGCATATGGTTTATTTATGAATGAAAGCAACCTGTCCTTATGTTTGTCTTCTCTAAGTATAAGTAGGTAAGTAGCCAAACCTGAGTAAGTTTCAGCAGCCCTAATGAGCCTAGATGCATTTAGGTAGGTTGACCAATACTCCACTAAAAATTAGAACCAAACCGATGCAAAAAGATTGAATTGGATCAGACAAAGATATTTTTAGACCTAAGATACAATGTAGTCCGGTCAAAATGGTTTGGGTTGGATGGAACCGATCGAGTTGGCTTATTATTACTTTACTATTTCCTATCCAAAAATGTCACATTTGTAATCAAATTTAAGATAAAATATAAAATGAAAACAAAGGTTAATTATTAGATTTAAAATGAAATGGATGGAGTTTAATGTAATAGATAAAAAATAAAGTGGAATTATATTGAATGGTGAGGGATGATGGAGTTGGATAAGATAATGCAGATACCCACCCGTAGGTTAAAGTGTTGGTGTCATAGGTTGGTTAAGATCACATCTCTAATTCCCTATCTCATACACCAATCAAAATTTTACTTTTTGTTACTTTTTATTTTTAAATTTTTTATTTTATTTATGTAATAGCATTATGATTAATTTTGTACATGAAGCGAATCAGGAAATGAGACGGGTGATCCGATGCTAGCCAAATTTCACCGGTTGCATTTGTATCTACAAGAGTTTAAAGGAGTGGGGAACCTCAACAAGACCACGCTTCACCCATAAAGTGTGTGTCGGTATCTGCCCTTTCTTACCAAATTTTCTCCATAATCAATCACTTCAAACACCAACACCTCATATTCTAATTTTTTTGGGATATCTATGGGTCTCTTCCAATAAGTATTGGGAATTAATTTTTTGACCTTGTGGTCGTCCTGATAATTTAGTGGGGCCTTACACCACTATATCAACATTTTGTTGGTTGTATACTTGGAACAAATATCATATTCATCAATAGAGAGACAGTGCATAACTTCCATTTGTTTTAAATGACAAAAGTATAATTTCATTGTAATTAAAATTATAATCTTTCATTTAAAGTTATATTTTCTTTTCATTTTGAATCATTTGTCTTTTCATTAATGAATATGTACTAACTCATTTCATTTAAATTTGACAATAAGATCTCATACACTTTTCACTATATGAAAATAAAATAATACAACTCTTGACATTTTTCTGTCGTTTATTTTCCTATATAACAAAAATAAAAAGTGTAGTAGGATATTGATTTCAGTTTAATTTTTATATATTCCTACAATTCTTCTCACTCCTTTATTTTATTATAATATACTTGCTCTTATTTTATTTCACAACACTTACAAGTCACAATTACTACTTCACTAGCGGTTAAACTGTCAAACTAATTAAGCCCAATCTCAATATCATATACAAGTCACAATTACTGCTTTGCTTGTCTTTGTTTGAGAGTTTTATATTTTTATTTGTTGGCTTAATTATTCACATACAACAAACTACATACATGGTGAATAAATACAACAATTATTCAGTATTTTATCTGCAGTTATTGTTCATCACTAACGGTGATACATGCACCTTTTACAAATGTAATTTATTCTCTTTGCATAACATAGGTTACTAACATGGTTTCTTACTCATCACTCCGTTGGTGATGTTGGTTCTTATTAGGTACAAAGAGATAATCTAAGTACCTAACTTCATCATAGGTGACTATCAACTGATGATAGCAAAGAAACACACAAAGATTAGGTATCCCCAAAGGTGTCATAGTCTAATCATCACACATTGTCACATAAATAAATAAAAACTTTTTTTAAAATAAAAAAGTAACATTTTTATATTAATTGTTAAAATATGATTGATCCAAGATCGAGAATGAGACATCATTGGGGACATGTGATCTTAATCGAAGAGAAACAACAAAATGTAAAAAATGCATCCATTTCTTAATTTTCCTCAACATCATTCTCCTTTCTTCTCTTAATTATTTCCTTCTTAACAGTTAACATGATTGTAACATGTACCCTACATTTTTATATTATAATCAACTTAAAAATATCAAGATAAGAAATGAACTTATGTGTTTGAAGAGAGTTTACCCAATAAATAACAAAAAGAATTTGAGCACTTAAACAATATGTAACCTAAGTTTGATATCACACCTAAACATTGAATTTCTCGCATATCATAGAGTTAGAATTTTAATGAGATTTTATACTGTGTGACTTAGGGCACATGTTAATGATATTTAGGTGAATAATTTTTTATGGAAAAATTAAAGCATCACATATTAAAAATCATTTTTTCACGTAACTTTATATTTTTAACTATCCTTAACATGTATTATTGAGAAAAAATTATTTTAATTGTCCTTCAAAATATATGGTTGCTTGCTTAATTTTTACTAAAAAATCTACCCAAAAGGGGAAAAAGATGAAAGCCAGTTCTAGTAGTAGCTGATTTTTTTGGGAATTACTTTTTTAAAAATATTGAACAACCGGGCCTAAGTGTTTGCAATTTTATTAGGGCGAAATTAATAAAAATGATATTATTATTTTCCTATAGAAATTTAGTCTTATTTTATTTTTCTTTTAACAACTGTTTGATGGTAGTGATTAGCTACAATATTCTATTTATCGTCTCGTATTGAATGTAACATTAATTGGAATATGAAATAGGTGATAGTTTATATAATGAATTAATGATGGAGACGTGACTATTTTTGTTTGAGAGCAGACATTTTTTTTGTTTCTGAAGCAGTACGTGTACATGCACAAGATCAAGACATAAAATTGTACTAATTAATTAATTAAATTGTGTAATGTTTCTACATATAATATACTGCAAAATATGTTTATTTGACCAGCTTTGTTGGCATCTTAACTAATTTAATTTTGCACCATCACAAGCATATAAGCATTCTATTTTTTCGGCTTCTAGTCATATTCTGCGCTGCTTTCTCTCTCACCCTCTTATTCTCTATTCTAGTTAAATATTCCAAATTATCTTTTCAATTTGTTTAATACTTTTCTAGATACCTTTCAGTTGGAATAAAATAATTTAGAAAACTAGGGTACCTTTTTAGGGGGCATTGGTGGGTTGCAACTTGCATGCATCTGATGGGGCTATCAAGTATGAAACAAATCTCACAATACTTTATCTTTTTCTTTTTCTTTTCCTAACCTTTTCTAGAAAGCTTTTTATTTCAGTATATTGCAATTATATAAGTGATGAACTTCCTTTCTTATCTGGTGAAGGAAAATACCATTTAGTTTGTCCCATGAAAACTCTAGGCCAGGTATTGTGACATAAAATATAAGAGAATAATGGAAATATTAAGAAAGAATTTAAAATCTTATGAGATATATATATATATAAATCAGGACCTTATTAATTAGAGAAAAAAACATGAAAATCACATGGAACCTATTGATTAGCCTATGCGACTTAATTTATAACCTTATGTTTTGGTATTGGCCAATCATAGAGATTAATCTAGAAGCAACCACTGTTAGTTTAGGTGAAAAGAAAAAGATGAGTTTCACCCAACATGTAACTCAAAAAGCTTAATACATTTTATATTCAATGATTCAGCTGAAATGCCGCCACTAGCTAGAGAATCATTGTTTTTTTTAGTAGTATTATTTGTACAGCATAACTTTGATAATTTTTCTTACAATCAATCAAATAACATTTATCTTTTTGCTAAGGAATGAATTTGTACTCTTTTCGAAAAGATAGGATACCATGACTGCATTCATATGTTGATATATTTTCTGGCATTGTAGGCTAATGCAGAAACAGCAGAAAGAAACCATTATGGGACAGCTATGCCGCTGTCTTCCTTTATATTTAAGATAAAGGAAAATCTGGAGCTGGGGTATCCTACACTTTTCTTGTTAAGTGTGCTCCTAATCAGATTCAGATCCTTATGTAACAGCCACAATTTAAACATACACGTATATATACGCATACTTATTATATATAAGTCAACACTTAAGTTTAAATTATTAATGGGGAACCTACTCTAAATTAAATGATTGTTCACTTTTTTAATCTCTCTAAGAGTAAAGATATTTCAAACAGTTCACTTTTTTTATATTTATTTTGGGTTCAAGCTATAGTTTAATTTACAAGTGATTTTCAATTTGTTTAGCACACGTCTATAGACTTAATTGTTGATCAATTGACGGTGCTTGATTCTTGTAAAATTTTCATAAGGGGTGTTTCAGAGTGTCTTGGTGCTATATATATGCTAAAAATTTAGTTGTGCTTCTACGGGGACTTTATGGTACAAATAAGTTTGTCCTTATCATAGTAAATAGATTATCAAAGAGGATGACCCTATGAGCGATAAAAGGAATATTGTACAGGATGAACCTATATCAAAATTTAGGATAAGATCATAAGACTAATAATTTGTTTTCAAAGTGAATAATTAAAGATGTATTCACCATTCATTGAGCAGAATGTTTTAGAAACAAGCTTACTTTTGCAACTTTCAACACGTGGTGCTATTAACTGTACCACCTTTTCAAAGCATTTCGTTACTTCACTGAATTTGATGATACATGTGCCACTTTACATACATACACCCTCTCACCTTCTTTATTGGCATAGCTTTTTTAGAGCCCTATTTAATAGTCATTTTTAAAGTTCAACAATAGTTACCCTTATTTTTGTTACGAGATAAAATATAGTAAATTAAAGTGTGAATAAAAATTAAGGAGGATATAATAGGAAAAACAATATTAAATATTGTTGAGTATTAAGCAATAACCTATGGAATTGGTATATGAATGGAATGAAAGAGAAGTGAGTCCAAGTTGAGCCGCCTAAGACTGACTCTGAAAGAGATAACCCTTTCCTTGGTCCCATAAATAAAGCACTTTCTATTGACTGAAGGCCCCACCACCACACTAGCATACATCAACTCATATGGCATATGGGGTCCATTTCACAAGGGAGAAGATAAGCATCAACAGAAAAGGTGCATTAAAGGACAAACCTCACTTCCAAAGGCCACACCATTATTATGCTTATTTACATAATATGATAATTTAAATCTTATTCATATAAGATTCATACATAACAACAGGGCTTCATTGATAAATAAAAAAACACACATAAAAAGGGTATAGGAACATCCATATGATTTATTAACCCATACCAGACATGACCATACCTGCCAAACATAAAATATCTAATAGACCTAAAGGATTACATGTGAAGATAAAAAAAATGCAGTAAACTGGCTTTGAATCAGGAGACTTAACTTCACATGATTAGGGCAGCCAACCCTTTTTTAAGGACAATAAAAAGTCCATGATACACATATCACCCACTTGTCATTTTCACTGCTGGTACCATATTGATACATCTGGCTGTTTCTGAAGTGTATCCATCCCTACTCCTTGTATATCTTCCTTAAAATCAAAAGATGCCAAATCACAAGAGGAACCAAACATAAATTGGATATTGTTGTTGTGATTGGTCTCAAAAGGACAGTTCATAGCCTTGAACCGGTCAAACTGATTTTCCTCTCTTACAAAGAAGTTTCCTCCCATCACCATTCCTTGACCAGGAAAGAAATTGTCCTGTTGTTGCTGAATGCTGGGCTGAGGAAGAGCAATGTTTTGATTTGCTGCAGCTACACCACTATTGGAGGAACTTCCATTCTTGTTTCCTATAACATTTGTTTCGTAGATCGACATAAGGTCGCTGATCATTTTCTGGCCATCTTCCGGGACTCCAAGTCCAGTTAGATTAAATGAAGGTGAAACCAAATTAGCAGGCTGAGTTGTAGTATTTGGTTGAACATAGGACTGAGTGAATATAACTGGCTTAACCTCATTAACATGAAAATTAGCAGCACCATAATCTGAAGAGTTGCTTCTATAAGGACAATTTAATTGATGGTTGTCCCTGGAAGATCTGTCTTGAAAACCAAGGCAAACTTCACTGTAAGGGCACTGAGGATGCTCGCATGTGTAAATCTTCTGATCCATCATGTTTGAGTCACTGGAGACCTTCCTCTTTCGCATGAAATCTAAGTTTGTGATTACCTCTCCTTTGATTGGAAGAGAAGGTCTCTGAACTGACTGCAATGGCATTGGCAGCCTTCCTCTCATTCTATCCATCGCAAAATTGGATGGCTGAAGATTCTCAGGTTTTCGGTCTTCCACGTCAAAGTTTGGCTCATCTTCCCCTCCATCAACATCATACTCACTGCAATCATTGATGACCAAAGATCCACTACCTCCAGCTGATGATAAAGGGGGGCAGTAATCAGGATAAAGTTCTCGAGCCAGGGCCTCCTCTTGATTGATGATGGCAAGCCAGGTTGCACTTTCCTTGGCTGTCATTTTATCTTGAAGGCACTTGGACTGCCTCACAAGCTTGCGAATCTTGGCAATATCAGGAGACATATGCTTGATAACAGCAGTCAGAACACCAACCTTCCATGACTTCTTGAGGTCATGAGGTTTCTTGTAAGGAGGAGGGCATTGATCTTTAGGTAAACCAATTTGTGGCCACCATTCTTCATTCCCTGTGGGCCACCATGGTGGAGGCACACCCTTCTCTAGTGGGAACCGCCTCTGAGGGGGATCACAGTGCTGCATGAGCGCTGACAAGAGAGAACCCAAGGTTGTGTCCTGTAACTCTTGCAAGGTGTGTGGAGTTGGACCAATAGAATTGCACCCATCATTCTTTCCAGGGATTGCATTATCAGCTTGATACTTGGATATGGCAGCTGGACCATTTCGGTCAAACCTAACCTTATCCTTCCACCACTCACGAAGATTGTCAGATGCTCCAGTCACTGGTTTTCCCTTCTCAGGAATTATCCCATAAACAAATCCTTGTGCCTTGCAAACCTCCATCATCTTCAGCATGTACTTCAATATTCCATCTTGAGCTCTTGACATCTTTTTCCTCCTTGCCTGTTCTTGGGATTGCCTTTGCTTTGCTGCATCAATTCCTTCCTTAGGCTTATTTTGTTCCTTCAATCGCTTAAGACGCATCTTGTCCCTCCACATCCTCCTCTCGAGCTCATCCACATCAAGTTCTTCATCACTATAATCATCCTCACCGACTGCATCTGGTTCAGTTTGCTTGGCAGCGATATCCCCTTCCCCAAGAGAACCACCACATAACATATCAAAATCAGCACAAAACCCCATGTCTTCAAACATCATCATCTTTTCTCACGAAAATATAATCCCAAACGTAGTCTAGATGTCCAAAAAAGTGGATTCAGCCTGAAAGCTCTTGGCTTCAAATCTCACCCTCCTTCAGCACTATACACCAACTCAAGTCAACAAATTCTCAAGAGTTTAAACTTTAAAGCCTTTCACACCTGGCAAAAACAAAAATTGGAGGTGACTTAGGTCGGTACTAAGATCAAATAACCTTCCAGATCAAGTACATACCAAAAGCACCACATAATGCACCAAGAACATATAATTGATAAAATATCCACCTACTTTACAGCAGCAGACAATTCTTTCATACTCATCCAGCAATATAATTGCATATAATCTAAAAATTAAAAAATATAAAATTGAATAATCACCAAAAGAAATCATTGATTTCTATATTTTATCAGAAAACTCTATTTCATCAATCCTAATTGAACAGATCTAAATCACCCAAAATTAAAACTTAGAAATACGAACAAAATAAGCAGATAGCATGCTTCAATAACAATCCAAAAAAAAAGATTCATTCATAGACATATCAGAAAAGAGTCTGCAGGTGAAAGAGAAAAGGCAAGTTTCAGAAGAAAAAAATCCGAAGAATATCATATCAGCAAAAGTAAAGAGAAAACTAATGAAGCAAAGTCATAAATTGAAAACCTAAGAGTCAAAACCAATCAACCAGAGATGCCATAAGAGTTAAGACCATACATATAAAAAAACTTAAACAAATCATAAAACAAAATAAGAAAAAGATTAAACTTTGCGGATCAACAAGGTAGTGAAAGCAGAAGCAGCACAAACAACATGAACCAACACAAAAATAAATAAAACCCCAGAAATAGTATTGAGGAAGGAGCTTGAAAAAAGTAAGTGAAGAGTGAAAAGGACAAATTTTTTATCCACGAGAGGAACCTTACCATGAGATCCAGAAGTGGGTCTTGTTGTTTAGTGAGAAAGGGTCAAATAAAAGGGGATAAAGAAAATACAGAGTATTGAAAGGTTGAAGAGAAAGGGGAAGAAGAATGAAAAGAAGGAAGGTATGAAGAAATAGAGAGTGAGAAAAGGGACAGGGTGTGAAGCATTATCCTCCTTATAATATTTCCATTGTAAAATGGAGGGAGGTATCTCTTTCTTCTTGTCTTTGTGGGGTTAAATTAAAACCCCAAAATTCAGGGAATAATTGAAACCTGTGACAAGTCTAGAATGAAGGAGATATTTTTATATTTATGATTAATTATGAATAATAGATATATAATTTTGATATTTATCTTATAGGATAATAATAAGTTATTGTAATATTAATTTGTTTAAAGTTTTGAGATGTTACTATTTGTATGTATGTGTGTTGTAGGGTGGGGTTGCTGATATTGATAAGGCCACCTGACCAATTATGAAGTCCATACACCCAACCACAAACGTTGTCACTCACTCAGTTACTGCACTTACAATTCCATTTATTGCCAAATCTATAACTACCATAATTTACTCTTTCTATCATTTCTATTCCATTTTTCATTTTATCTTTATACAATTGCAACTTACTACTTATCTATGGATACTTCTTATTAACACTCCAAACTTTCTATTCACATTCTTTATTTACTAATCAAATTTTTCGTTTTTTATTTTATACAATTGTGATTTTTTTACCCGAGGAGTATATATAGAAATAGCAAGATCACTCTTTAAATATATCCTTTGTATTTGGCAATGTAATAAAATTGGAATATAAATATATTATAGATAATAAAGCAAAGTTTATTTAATGTTTGATACATTTTGGTAACTTTTAATGATACGTTATTAATGATTTATTCTTTTATATCCGGCAAGATAATTATATATAAATATTAAATATTTTATTGCCAAATAAATAAATTAAATATTTTAATGAGTTGGAATGTATAATTAATTGGTAATATAAAAATATAAATATTGTATATCAACTAAACTTAATAGATTACCAATGGTTTGTGGTACAACTCCTTAATACCAATCCTTATAAAGGGTTAAAATAGAAATAAAACATTGAAAAACTAAATCTATTAACTCTTCAAAGCACTAATACTTTTATTTGTAATGAAATATGAAAAGTATATAATAAGATGAGTCATGCATGGAGTTTGTGCTAAACAAATTAATCGAGAGCGTTACTTTGACACTTAACCATAGCAATAAGGTTTGGATCTGTTATATATCATATCATTATTTGATACATAAGCGTTACAAAAGCAAGTACAACCAAAATTAAGAGCAACATTCCACATAAGTATTCTTTGTGTTCCTCTCAAACTCATGTCAACATAATCATCAATGGTAAATGACAATGTTGTTTTTCCATTCTCAATCATCATTTTTAATGATTGGAAATTAAGGTCACATAATTGAAGATAATTAATTATGTGATTCCTTCCAATGAACCTACCCTCATTTGTGTATTATATTTATGAATGGAACTAGTGAAGTTTTTTTTTATATATAATATATAATTGTTTTTGACTGCAGATTCACTTTGTGCTTCTGATTAGTAGACAAGGAAAAGTGAGGCTCACAAAGTGGTACTCACCATACTCTCAAAAGGAAAGATCCAAGGTACATGTCTCTTTCTCTCATTCAATATCAAATATTCATATCATAATAACATAATACCAAGGCTAATTTCCCTTTCTTATATATATTGATGCTTCGTACGTAGTGCATCAATTTGATATAAAGTGCTTAATATATACATGCCTTGTGACATGGGTTTTGCATATTGATTTCCTCTCCTCAAACCATATATTTAAATATTATTTATGGAAGGTAATTCGTGATTTAAGTGGTGTTATTATCTCTCGAGCCCCGAGGCTCTGCAACTTTGTGGAGTGGAGGGGATTCAAAGTTGTTTATAAAAGGTTGGTGAAAACTATTTACATTATGGTTTTGCTTAAGTTATGTTGCCTCACAAAACATATATATTGAACTATAATTGAGAGTCTCTTAATTTTGGTTATTGTTCAGATATGCTAGCCTCTACTTCTGCTTCTGCAATGATCAGGAGGACAATGAATTGGATACCCTTTCCATTATTCATCATTATGTTGAAACACTGCATCGCTATTTTGGCAGTGTCACTCTCATAAACTCATTAAATCTTAAGTTCTTAGTGAATTTGCCTGCATATTTTAGAGCCTGTGTTAAATACTCTCATACCTTTCTTTTCAGGTTTGTGAGCTGGATTTAATCTTTAATTTCCACAAGGTAATTAATCTAAATGTTATATTCTAGTCTATCTTGTGATCAATCACAGTGTCTATACCTTTTCTTATAAATTTTAACTCCTCTAAGTAAGAATGCTCATGCTATTATGGAAGAAAAAAAATGTTATTTACTTTTCATGATAATATTGTATGAATGGTTAAAGTTGAGAATGGTCCTAGCAGGCATATTTTATATTAGATGAGATTTTGCTTGCTGGAGCAATGCAGGAGACTAGCAAGAGAACAAGTCTGAGACTTATAGCTGCACAGGTATGGATGCAAATGAGTCCTTCTACATACCACATATTTTGTAACTGAAACATGTAATCATTTCCTCTACCATAAAATTATGATCTTTATGGTAAATGTTGCAGGAGGATTTAGTGGAAGTTGCTAAAGAGGAGGCAAGTTCATTGAGTAATATAATTGCTCAAGCCACCAAATAAGAGTTTCATCATGGAATGGATTTATGTTACATAAACTGCAAAATAATCTCATTAGGGTAATGCTCTCTATAAATCTTTAAATAAGGCATTACTTATGAAACTGTTGTTTATACACTGAGGATGCTGCTCAACACCTGCATTTATACTGTGATACTGTCTTAATACCATATGCTATGTTTGGACAAACTTCCTGAAGCTAGTATACTTATTGTAAGTTATGAAATTTTTACAGAGCAACAACAAAGAAAAATGTTAAGCTCTTTTATTTATTATTGAAGAAAATGCGTTAATCCAAAATGAAAAAAAAAATGCAATTAGAATAACTACATTCATACAAAGGCTACATGAAGGTCTGTGGGTATCAAATTCCTTCAACATCAAACAACAAAGCATATTTTACATTTCAAGCCAGCTATTGATTTCCAATAATGAATCCTGACTATGGGTGCACATAAATTGAAGGTAGTGTCAAAATGAATCCCGACACTTGTCGAGAGGAACAGTAACACACCTAAAAGAGATTAGTTTTTTACCTATAGAAATAGGATGAATAAATACTCTTAGTAGCACCGGAAAAAACGAGACAATAAAACCGTCTCAGAAGTTAACCTTCACGAACACATTATGAAATGATTTATAATTTTAAATACTCAACGAGCCATGTAAACTTGGCAGTCATATTTTCGGGTTATGCCTATCAACTTGAACATTGTTTAATACCACACAGCAAAAGTTGGTTATTTGAAGGAAATAGCACTCTAATAAGACCTTTCATAGGTAACCAAGTCCCATTTATTTATAGTATTGCATCTTGAAGATCACAGTACTTTTACAAATACTAATGCTCTTCTGTATGTAAGATTTACACATAAGAGGAAAATTACATTTACCACTGCCCATTACACTAAGAGTTAACAAACTTAGATTTTAGCATACACATATATAATGCAACTCAGAATGAGAGATCCTGGAGCATGATCAGGAGCAGTTTGTGTCATAAGGTACAAGTCCCAACAACTCTGGACCTTCCAAACGAGGGTTGTTCTTAAAGCTACAACATTGAAACAAAACAATGCTTATTTGTCATTCAATAAATAACAGGAAGGAAAAAATACAGCCAGTTAGCAGAAAAATATGCTCTAGCTAGATTCTACAAGGCAAACTTCAAGTCATTTCAGAATCAGTACGCGTGCTTCACAAGCCACCGGGATGGCCTATCAAATAGAATTAAATAAAAAATTGTCCTTCCTACTACTGAACAATAAAATGGTAACTGTTTACCACGTACATTGAATGTGGTCAGACTCATTGTATACAACAGCAATCAGAGATATTACAATCACAAATTAGCAGGATCTCAACAACTCAATCACTAAAGCAACACAAATTGCAATAGAAGAATAGACATAGCAGTGTATGAATGCTCATTGTTAAGTCCCTCAATAGTCAATACCAGAAATAAATATATATATATATATAGGAAACTAGAAAAGGAAAGGAATAACTGACATGAATAGCATCTTAAGAGATAATTAGATAGAATATTTTGGGACTTACTTATCCCATGGAATATGCTCAAATGGCCCAGAGGAAGGAAATGTTCCACATAAGCCATTGTTCGAGACATCCCTGGAGAATGTTTCCGCTCTTTGTAAGCACACATCTTCATGATATCACCATATAGTTTTATCAACTTAAAAAAGTGAGAAAATGACTTACAGTACTTTAAGGTTTGGAAGGTTAAAAAGTTCCACGGGGATTGGGCCAGTTAAGTGGTTGTTATTCAGTCGTCTGCAAAGAAAAACTGTTAAGAAACATGCAGGCTGTTTAATAATCTATGGTATGCCACAAAATAATTACAAGTGAAGTCTTATCAGCAATGTGGCAAGCGGCAAGGTATGCCATGTCAAGCTGAAAGTCTGACAGCTTTCCAACAGTTCAGAATGGAATTAATAGCTATGATTCTTACATATCTAAATTGAGTGACCAATTTGACTTGGTTGCCCAGAGTCAGTTGAATACGTTTCAGCCTCTGGGAAAGCTTAAAACCAGGTTAAAGAATTAGAGGCCAAAAAAATGTATATGATTTTGGTTATAGGCCATTCACTCACTGGCTTAGTAAACAATAAATTTTCATCCATCATGTAAAGTAAGGGTGCCAATTAAAAGTGGCCCGCCCCACAAACTGATCCAACCTAAACCAAATTAACCCATTAAAAGTTGACCTGGTTCACTTAATTGAACTGTTTTTAATAATTTGGGCCAAGAAAAGTGCCCAATTTTCACAATTGGATCAAAGGGCAAAACCAATTAACAAGGCTCATACCTAGTGGAGACTTGGGGAGGATAGATGTACATAGCCTTATCATCGCAAGGGAAGAGGTTGTTTCCAATATTTGAAAACATGACCTCCTGACTACAAGGCAAGCAACTATTGTTGCACCGAGGCTCACTCTCAGTTTTCCCAATTGGATCATAGACTAGAATGCAAACACACTTTTCATTTCTCATTCCAAGAGATAGCAATCGCAGCTAAATCTCTTGCAAATAGTGAAGAACTCTAGCCAACACAATAGCAAACCCAATAGCATACTGCCACCACTCATTTGATGCCTGTCCTTTGCCACCACTGCTACCCTCGTTTTCGTCGAGTCTCAACAGTGGATCGCAAAAAGCTTATCATCATTGAGAAGATCCTCAACTCGCTGTACTTTTACGCAACTTTCAGCACTGGTGGAATCCTAAACTCCAGCGCCACTCAATCTTCGCTACCTTTGTGTCATCGTTGAGTGTTAATGGTAGATGAAATAGGAGCGGCTTTATTACTCTAACTCAGCTCTAGATGAACCACGAAGTAGAGCAGAATTTATGTTTTAGTTATGAATCTTTCATTTATTTATTTTTTGCTTGAGATGGTTTAGATCAATATTTAATTTGGAGACTGCTTCCATGATAGATCTGTGATTTGATTTTTTTCTCTCCCCCTTTTGGTACAGATCTGCGAACTTTTTGTGTGTGGTGGATCTGTGAGTTAAATTTTTTCTTACAGACATCGGGTATGTGATCTGATTATCTTGTATTCATTTTAAAATAGATTCTGAATGTAAATTGGTTTCAAATTTGTGATAAGTTCAAACTAGTTCTAAACTGGTGCACTGATTCTACCAGTTTAGTCAACTGAAACTGATTTCGATATAAAATATAAGCAGTTCAGTGTCGAAATCGAATGCTTTTCTATATTGAACTGGACCGTGAACACCACTGATCTAAAGCAGTCTAAGCAAAATAGCAATTTCAATTAAGAGAAGGAAGAAGACCATAGTCAGTCCCATGTAGCGCAATTAATGATAGATTAACCAGACTCACAAAAAGACAAGACTCTTCAGATTTCCCAGTGAAGGAGGGATGTTGCCTGATATGTTGTTATTGTACAAGCCCAAGCTAATAAGATTCGTCAGGTTTCCAAGCTCTGGAGGAATAACTCCTTGGATGTTGTTTTTGTATAGCTCACTACATCAACAAAAAGAGAGAGAGAAACCACAGTAAACGCTAATAAACAGGAATCGATGGAAGTCATAACAAAAAGAGAACCAGAATAAACAATACCAGGTTATAATCTTAATAACAGAATGTGCGCATGTAACATATGTGAAATTAATAAATCAGTATAAATATCAACCCATGATTGGATAACTTACAGATACTGTAGACGCTCCAGCTTCCCTAGTTCAGGTACCAAGTGTCCAGATAAGTTAGCGTTGCCAAGATCCCTGTGTAAAGTATAATATGATCAATAGCATGAATGTGGAGCAGATAGCAATAGCTATATGGTCAAGCCTCGAGACAATACATTTAGTTTGCATCTAAAAAATTAAACCAATAGCAAGAATAATCAGTTTCCCATAAGTTCAAAAAACAAAGAGATGCTAGCTGATGTAGTAAAATATAATACAAATAGAAACTCCAACGTGAATTAGGTTAAAACTTTTCCTGCAAAAAGGAGGGAAAAAAGCAATGATATTGATGTCCTACATCGTACGGGAATACGGTTAGACCACAGCTTATAAGGCTAAGACATCCCTCACCCGTTGAGGGAGCTTTGGAGATTGAGTTAGGCCTAGCCAATTGTAGTAGTATCAAAAGATGTCCTTCTAATAACAGTTTTTTTTTTGGTCGGCAACATCTAATAACAATTAACAAATAATTTTTATGATAGTCGTAGATCAAAATCTATGTTACATCATTGCAAGACCAAAATTGAATATATGCCATATCATATCTTTCACACAGTTTATGAAGTTATGAATGTCCTATATCCAGAATCCATACTTCATAGAGCAGAGCTTGTGGCTTGTTCTATTACAAATATATCAAACCCAGCTTCAATGACTAAACCTCAAACTTTAAACTCAAACTCTCACAAAGGATCTCTCAAATTTCTAAAGCAACCAACAAATTAAGAAAATCCTTAAAAATTCAACTGATATTATAACAAACTAACAAACGTCATCTTCGAAAATTCACTTCAGTAAACCATACAAAGAAACGCATCAAATACATAAATTACCTCAAAAATCTTAAAGTTAGTTAATCCCATTAAACATAACAAGTCAAAGTATAATAATAATAATAATATATATATATATATATATATATATATGAAAAAGGAGAGAGTATAAAATTACAATCGGGTGACCCGGTCATCCTGGTTACAAGTGACGTGGTACCAAGTACAGGGGGAAACTAGGGTCGGATCCCAGCTCCGGAGCATGTTATTCGGGTCGGATAGTGCCATCTTCAGCGAGTACAGAACATCACCTTCCAAATTACCATATACAACGCTTAGGGTTACAACACAAACCAACATACATAACAACGCTCTCAAACTCGATGCTCCTTCCATCTTCTCTGTTACTTCACTCAACCATTACTATCCCTTTTATAACACACCAATTTCCTAAAACATATAATTCTTTTAATCTTATTCATCAAATGCCATTTATAAACACACATATTACATATTTTAAGTATATATAAACTTTGACATACCTCGTAACATTAGTGCCTGATAATAGCTATAACAATTCCTATTAGTAGGAAATAAAAGGAATCAACAATAGGGTAGAGATAAAGACACATGCAATCGACATTAGAAAAATTAACAAGAATAGAGGTATACATTCTCAATAACACAAAAAAGGAATGAAAAAAATCAAAGTTGGAGAAGAGAATTCTAAACCATATTTCAGACCGTAAAAGACAAAAGTGATGTATTTTTAGGAATACGTAAAATAATTGAATTCAATCATCTATATTTAGTTTTGATTATATCACCATGTTTTTTAGGTTTAAGAGCTAATTCTCTGACAATTGATCATTCAAACTCGTGCACATTTACATGAATGATCTTTCAATTAATTCATTAAAGTTTGAAGGCTAGTTTAAGTTTACTTAATTTGTTTGATGTCATTTTCATATAGATGAACTCAGACCCTACAGATAAAGACTAACTCATTTTGATGTATAAAAATTATTATAATGGTCTTGTTTCTACGAGTAAAGTCATTTCCATATACTTGATTTATCATTAAGTAATTAAACCAAATTTCTAGTAACTGTGGTGGTCCTTAATTTTTAACGTTCTAATTTAATCTGTATACAAAACATACATGGTTATGGTTTCAAACTTTGAATAATATAAATATAAACTAATTTTAAATATACACAATGTTCATGTAATAAATAAAGTGTAATATATATATTATTTTTGTTATTGGGAATATTTGTACACATTGGGTATATCATTCATCACTAATTTGTATTTTTTGTTGAATAATTAATGATAATTAAACATGAATAATAAATAATATATTAAACTCATATACAATCATTTTTCTCTAATAAATAAGGATCTATGTAAAATTTAACAAAAACAATATACTGTTATTGTAACCAAACATATACACAAACGGAAAAGATAGGGACATGTAACAAACTTGAATGAGATGATTGATATAATTATTATACGTAGTTAATATTTTGAACCGTGTTTTTTTTCATTGTTTTTTTTCCTTTTTAAGACAGATTATTAAGGACATTGAGGAATAATTATGTATTACTTTTAATGATTTTTAAAAGACATTATTTTATAGTTTATTATTATTATGCATTAATCGCATATAAATCCTCTCGATTTCCCATGTGCAAAGGACATTATTGGATGTACAAACTTTGATGTAGAATATTTTTATTTTTCCTTGTGTAAATACATTCCATTAAATTTTAGTTTATTATATTGTTGATTTACTAATTGAATTTTTAATACCTTATAATTACGAACACACACAATAAATTAACTACTATTCATGTCAAAGGCCCTTACCCATAAATCAGTAATGACTATATTTATTTTATTGAAAATCAATGTGTATTTATTAAAGTATTTATTTATTTAAAATTACTATGAATTTTTAATTATTTGTACAAAAATAGTTGAGAAGGTTCCCCATTTAGCACATTGGAAGTTCATTCCATCATCTAAAATGATAAGATATATCCTCTTGATGCAATCATGTTTACACCAAGTTTTAACATTATGTATACTTAAACTCGAACCAAAAAAAGATAGAACAACTTATTGCCATTTATGTAAGATCAATATAACTACAATGACATTCACTTCAAGATACTCAATATAATATATGCATATAAAGACGAATTGTGTATGTGTGAAAAGGTATTAATGATTTATATAGTAACCTTATTGTAATTTACTCTTAGCATTGTGGTGGAATTCCTTATTCCTTTTCCAAATATGAACATTATTTTTCTATTACAAGAATATTAATTCCAACATGTTCTAATTTGGGAATGATTCTTGCATCTTTTTAGTTTTATTTATTACAAATATGCATGTTTTTCTGATCATTTACGTCACTTGATTTTTTTGCATTGAAAAAACTATACTAGAGATCAGGAAATAGTATTATGCATGGATACTTTTATCAAGTGTTCTTCAACTTTTGTACTAGATAGATAATGGTCCCCAACTAATAGCTAAATCGTCACTTGATATATTTTTGTTGTGACAAATCAAATGATATATTTTTGTTGTGAACAAATCAAATGATATCTTTCATCCTCGTATTTAGTATGATAGTGTTACTTGATTAGCAAATTTCTGATATCAAGTATATACACAAAGTTTTTATAAATTTCTTAATCTGTGAAATAATAGTAATATATTGATGGAAAGAATAAAAAAACATGTGAAAATTGCTTGAAGTTATTATTGATAAATAAAATTAGAATATGAAAATTATGTCACGATGGTTACTAAGTTAAACAAAATGAAATTATACAGATTCATTTACATGAATGTCTTTTAGGCATATTTTGCATTTATATAATAAATAATAAATGCAAAGTTGGAATACAGAAGTCATGCATGTTCAATTACCTTAACACCCTTTAGACATGTTTTACTCTTATATAGTAGTATAAATATATGTACATTGTGAAGTGTAAATATTTATAGATAATATGTATATTATGAATCATTTATTTGTATTACTATTTTTATTTAATATATAATATAATAATAATAAAGATATTGTAAAATTATTTTTCTACTATGTAATTAAAATAACTTTCTATTATTGCCCAAAGCAATATAAATTTTAGGGGAAAAATGTGTGCAATTATATTGCACGACTTTCTAATAGTAATATCTCCTACCTTTTAGGTAAATGAGTAATCTCTCTTAGGTGCATGACTATCACTTTCAAGAAGTATCGCTCAAGGGAATCGACCCTTGAACTTTTGGTTATCATGATGATATAGCGATGCATTACACCACTAAATTAATACTCTATTAGTATATTATATGGATTTGATACAATGTCATTATATTATTCACGCTTCCTATTTTATAAGAGTAAATTACACTCACACCCTTAAATTTTAATGAAATTACATAAATCACTTTTCATTTCTTTGTCCTTACACCAACCACCCATCTATCATACACAAATCACTCATAGTTTTATATATACATTACACTGACTACCTCTGCATGTTATAAAAATGTAATATTTTAAAGAAAAAATGCGTGGTGAATGTAATTAAGTGAAGCAAAATATTCTATATTATGTAACACTTCAAATAATAATACAAAATTGACGTTTCTTTATTATTTGTGTGTCATTACAGAATACATTAATGATTTCAAAGAAATGTTTAAATAACTCTTATACTATTTTATAACGAGCCAAATAATGAATACGCATCGACTTTTATATTATTTGAATTTGTCTACACAATATACAATATTTTGTTTAATTAATTACACACGTCACACGTTTTTTTGTTTAAAATATTACACTTTTATATTATGCAGGAGTAGTCAATGTAACATATGTACAAAATCAGGGGTGATTCGTGTAACGACAAAAAAAGAGGTATGATTTATGTAATTTCACTAAAATTCAGGGGTGTGAATATAATTTACTCATTTATAATTATTAACTTAAAAAAAAGTCATCCAAACTAAAGATGAATGTTACCGTGATTATTTATAAATATTTGCATAGTACATAGATATTAGATTGTATAAATTTTTTCTATCATTCAGTATTAATATTTAATCATGACTATTTTAAAAAGTAATTCTGATAAATGATAAGCAATGTATTAATTGTATATAAATATGATAATAATGTATATTTTGGTATAAAGAGATAAATTATTTCCTCAAACTACTAAAATCGCGACATGTTTACCATTTAATCATTTTCTACAAAAATATTTCTAAAACTAAATAAAATAATATACATGTCGTTCTTTTACTGGCTAGAGGAGATACATTATGTTATGATAAAATGAAATACATTATTTTCTATAAATATTTATAATGCATATATGTTTCCTATTCAATTTTTTTTATTTTCTAAATATAGTAAAGCATTAAATGTTCGTGGGGTTGGTGGGGTCCACTCAGCAACGCACGCAATCACACTGCTCCAAATCTTGTAACTCACAAATGAGAATCCCTTGATCAAATATGACCCGTTCATCATTATCATCCAAATTCAACGGACGAGATGCAGTAAACAGCACGAATTGCAACAAAGGGTGAACAGAGAATCACCACTCTCTCCACTATTAAGAGTGAAAACAGAAATTTGTGCATTTCATACTCACTCACTCACTTACAATTTTCTCTCTGATTCTAGGGTTTCATTTTCTGGTGAGCTTCAAAGTTCTGTTTAGTATTTTTCAGTGTTTCTTTTGTTTTCGTTTATGAAATGTCGTTGTGTTGTTCTCCATTTTCATCCGTTTTTTTTTGTTTTTGTGTTTTTTCGTTCGGTGCATGCTGTTGACCTTAATTTTACTCGTTTCACTGTTATTTTCTGGTGTTTTTTTTAGATTATGAAGCGCTGTAGTGTTGTTCTTCATTTTCGTCGGTGTTTTCGGTTTGCGTCATTTTTCGTTGTTCATTGCATGCTATTGACCTTGATTTTCCTTGTTTCACCGTTAACTTCTTTTGTTATTTTCCGGATTATGAAATGCTGTAATGTTATTACTCGTCTTTGTGTTTTCCTTCTTCAGTGCATGTGATCTACCTTGATCTACTCTGTTGCACTTTACTTTTCTCTGGCTTTTATTTATCATTTTTCATTCCTTCTTTTGTTTGTTTATTTTTTCCTTAAACGCCTAAAGCTAAAATTGTCTCATACCGGCTTCAACACTGAGCTATTTTAGGCATTTAATTTAAGCTTCAGCTTTCGCAACAGGCTTCCTGTTACAGAAGCCGTTTTTAATTCTGTGTACATATAATTTTTTATTTTTTTAATTTACATTTTGTAGCTGTATCTTTTGCTGCGCTTGGATATGTCAGTTGCTGCATGTGTTTTTATGTGTCGCTGTATTTGTACTCTTATTTGCCAATTACTTGTTTTTTCAACATTTCATATTTATCTGCATTCATATTTTTTCTCACCCTAGTTTACGGTGGTTTTTTTCTTCAATATTTATCTGCATTCATATTTTTTCTGCAGTTTTAATCATACAGGAGTTGTCCTAGTATTCTGGTTTTCTAAATAGATATATCTACAGTTCTGCACACATAATTGTTTGCCAGTAACTTTCCTTATTTCGACTATTTCTTTTGCTGAAGAATTACCAGGTTTCACCCTAGTTTAGCTTTGTTTCTTTTTTTCAAAATTGGAATTGCATTCATATTATTTCTGTACCTTTCGTTATACAAGAGCCGTCTTATTCTTCTATTTCTGGTTTATTTTCTTTTTTCTAAACTAGTTTTATTCTTATCCATCTCTGATTCAAATTTCACATGTTATGGTTCTAATGTGCATGTTTGCATGTACTTAATTTTTTTTATCATAGAGTATATTTGAAGATTTACTCATTTATACATGCTTTTGTAGTTTTTGTTTTAAAGATACAGACATCTTAACTTCTTTTGTAGTTTCTCTTTTTTGAAGATACATACATTTTAACTCCTTTTGTAGTTTCTCTTTTTTTGAAGATACAGACATTTCAACTCCTATTGTGGTTTCTCTTTTTGTAGTTTTATGTGAATTATCTAAGAAATGATTAATGTTGACATACTGTTTTATTTTCCTTATATCTGAAGTTCATATTTTGTTGTTTGATTTTATGTTCTTTTCATACTAGTTATTACAGCTCTTCTCTTGATTATTTGAGCCTTCAGTTATTATATGGTGGTGCCATTATTGGATTCCATAGTTTACTTGTACATAATATTTTTCATGTATACATGTAGGACATGGATTTGTTTGAGACAAATGGTAATGGGAATGGTAATGAGGCTGAGGACTCTCTTCCTCCACCACCTCCTGTTGTGCCACCAGATGTCGTGCCAGTTAAAGCTGACCAGCAGCCACCACCACCCGAGCCTGCTAAGAAAAAGCCTTCCAGGGTTCCAATGGCCAGGCGTGGTACTGGATCAAAGGGAACTAAGCTGCAACTTCTCACTAACCACTTCAAAGTGAATGTCAACAACAATGATGGGCATTTCTTCCAGTATAGTGTATGATATCATATATCCTCTATGTTTCTGTTGACTTATTTGTTAATATTCTAATGATTCATTCATACTGACTTTTTCCTGGGCTTTGCATTTAAACAGGTTTCTCTTGCCTATGAAGATGGACGCCCTGTTGAAGGCAAGGGCGTTGGAAGGAAAGTTATTGACAAGGTGCAGGAAACTTATGATTCCGAGTTAAATGGAAAGGACTTCGCATACGATGGTGAGAAAACTTTGTTTACCATAGGTTCTCTCGCTCGAAACAAACTTGAGTTTCAAGTTGTGCTGGAGGATGTCACCTCAAACAGGTTATAATCCTTGTTGTTAATTCATCATTCTCCAAATTGGTTTATGTACTATGTATCAGCAATTTAACTATTTCATTTTCTATAGAAACAATGGAAACTGCAGCCCTGAAAATGGAAGTCCAAATGAGAGTGACAAGAAGAGGATGCGACGCCCCTATCGTGCCAAGACATTTAAAGTTGAGCTCAGCTTTGCCTCGAAAATTCCAATGCAGGCTATCTCCAATGCATTGCGTGGGCAGGAATCTGAAAATTTCCAAGAAGCCATAAGGGTGCTTGATATCATATTGAGGCAACATGCTTCTAAGCAGTATGCAACTTGTTCCTATATTTTTTGTGTGATATTATTACTGTTATTATTTTTCACTTTGTCCATATAGTTGCTTTTTTATTTTTAATATCAATAATTTAATTTAAACTATATGTTGCAGAGGCTGCCTACTTGTGCGGCAATCATATTTTCACAATGATCCCAAGAATTTTGCGGATGTCGGAGGCGGTGTCCTTGGATGCAGAGGTTTCCATTCTAGTTTCAGAACTACTCAGAGTGGCCTGTCTCTGAATATAGGTTTGATATGTGCTCTGTGTTCTATATTCAAATTTGTATTGTTTCTGTTTCAATTCTACTTCTAAAGAAGGCGGCCCGATGCATGAGGCTCCCACTTAGTGGTGTCTGGGTAGAGTAGATGTATGCAGCCTTACTCCTGCACGCGGAGAGGCTGTTTCCATCATTTGAACTTGTGGCCTCTTGGTCACTAGCAGCAACCTTGCTGTTGCCCAAGTCTCACCCTCTATTTTAATTCCATCCTCTAATTTTTTAGATGTCTCTACAACAATGATAATTACTCCCGGGCCTGTGGTGGACTTCTTAATTGCCAACCAAAATGTGAGAGATCCATTTTCACTTGACTGGACAAAGGTAATTAAATTCTCTAATCATTGTCATATTGATTTCTCTTGAAATTACAGTAATATGATCCTTTATTTGTTTCCTTTGACAGGCAAAAAGGACTCTGAAAAATCTTAGGATTAAAACTAGCCCATCCAATCAGGAGTTCAAGATTACTGGTCTCAGTGAACTCCCCTGCAAAGAGCAGATGTAATTTTTCTCTTTTTCTATTTAACCCCTTCAAAGAATGACCAATTATTAATTTTCATCTTGGTTGTAATACTAGAGTTACTTCTTACATCGCAAAAAAGATTTGTAATGAAGCTGTGGGCATTGTAGGTTTACACTGAAGGTCAAAGGGGGTGCTGATGATGCTACTGAGGAAGTCACAGTTTATGACTATTTTGTTAACCGTCGTAACATTCAACTGCGGTACTCAGCTGATCTCCCTTGTATTAATGTTGGCAAGCCCAAGCGACCAACTTACTTCCCCCTTGAGGTTGTTATTTGTTAAGTTCTTTGTTCTTTTGTAGTTCTGAAAATGAATTTGAACAGATTGGGTTTAATGCTACATATTTATTGTTTTTGCTTCTTTTCATGTTTTCCTAGCTTTGCTCCTTAGTGTCATTGCAACGCTATACAAAGGCACTTTCCACTCTTCAAAGGGCTTCTTTAGTGGAGAAGTCCAGGCAGAAGCCACAAGAGCGTATGAGGGTTTTGTCTGATGTAAGCCTTTCCGAAAGTTTGAGTCTTAAGATTCTCATTCAAATATGACTGGTTTTGCTGATCTTACTTTTTTTATTGCAGGCTCTGAAAATAAGCAACTATGGTGCTGAACCCATGCTACGCAATTGTGGTATTCAGATAAACCCTAGCTTTACTCAAGTGGATGGTCGTGTTTTGCAAGCTCCAAGGGTATTTTAATCATTCCTGTTGTGTTTTGTCATACCATTCCTTTTAAAACAAAATACTTGGCTTTTTTCTTGTGATTATGAAAATGTAAAGCTTTCTTAATTTCTTGATGGTGATTGTGAAATGGCTGTGCTCCTGTATCAATGATATTATGCTACTGTAGTAGCTATAGATATGCTTTTGCATCTTTGACTGTGCTGTATCATAGAAATTGTGCTTAGAGAAGTGGCTATTGATATGTTTTTTTTTGCATTTTTGACTGTACTGTATGACTGTATCAAAGAAATCAATGCTACAGGTGTAGCTATTAATATGCTTTTGCACCTTTGGCTGTATTATAATTCCCTAGCAATTTATTGTTATCCTTAGCAAGTCCTTATGGAGTTGAAATTAAGTTATAGTTTTCTGGATTTTGACTGTTTTTACTGTGTCTCCAATGTGGAAATTTGTTTGAAATTAAATTGTGAATTTATTCAATGAAAAATGATTATTACATCTTCATCTACAGTTGAAGTTTGGCAATGGTGAGGATTTCAATCCAAGGAATGGGAGATGGAATTTTAATAATAAGGTATTTAATTCAATTCCTGTTCTTTTGTTGTTCATATGGTCCTACAAGATAACAAAATTGACTTTGAGTTTTGAATGACTTGGTTGCTCCTGCAGAAAATTGTGGATCCAGTGAAGATAGAAAGATGGGCTGTGGTCAATTTTTCAGCACGCTGCAATGTTCAAGCGCTTGTGCGGGACCTAATTAAATGTGGAAATATGAAAGGAATTGTGAGTTCCTTGACTGTATATTTACTAAATAGTAAAAAGTAGTAGCTGGCTTATTGTAATGTTTTGTTTTTTAAGTGAGTGTCTTATTTAGTATTTACTTGTTGCAGATGGTCGAAGACCCTTTTGATGTATTTGAAGAAAACGCTCAGTTTAGGCGTGCCCCACCTGTGGTCAGAGTGGAAAAGATGTTTGAGCATATGATGTCGAAACTTCCCGGGGCACCCAAGTTTCTTCTTTGTTTGCTACCTGAGCGGAAAAATTCTGATCTATATGGTTAGTGATGTACCTGAAGTCCTGAACATAATATGGTGATTGTATTTTTCCATGAAAGTGTCAAACACCCTTATTGATGAAATCTTAATTGGACATCTTTAGGACCATGGAAGAAGAAGAATCTTGCTGACTTTGGTATTGTTACTCAGTGCATTGCACCTACCAAGGTCAATGATCAGTATCTGACTAATGTTTTGCTGAAAATCAATGCTAAGGTATATATACTTTTTTATTAGGGTTACTGACTTACTGTTGGCATAACAGGAATTTAATTATCAGAAAAAGTAATTATTGTTTGTATGCTGTTAATTTGTCATCTGGCATGCCTTGCTTTACTTCACAATAAATTTGTTTATTCTCTTGTAGCTTGGTGGGATGAATTCACTGCTTGGTGTGGAGCATTCTCCTTCCATTCCTATCATTTCGAAGGCTCCCACCCTCATTCTTGGTATGGATGTCTCACATGGTTCTCCAGGGCAATCTGATATTCCTTCAATTGCAGCGGTAAATGATAATTTATGTTGTGTTTTTATGTAAGATTATTTGTTTCTGAATCAAGTATATGATTGCGGTCAGGTCTATTTTTTTTTGTTCTCTACATGTTCTGAGTATTTGTGCAAAGCCCTGAATGCTTAATGCCAAAATGCAGGTGGTTAGCTCTCGACACTGGCCTCTGATATCAAAATATAGGGCTTGTGTGCGTACTCAGTCTCCTAAGGTTGAGATGATTGATAATTTGTTCAAGAAAGTATCTGACAAGGAAGATGAAGGCATTATCAGGTAGAAGTTTTATATACAATAATTTGTACATCCCTTCCACCAGGGGTGTTTCATTATTGAACACTTCTGTTTTGGGGTTGCTCTTGCCGTCTTGTAGCGAGACTGTGACTTAACACCTGAAGGCTTAAGCTATCTAGTGAGAATTTTATTAATGATTTATATGGTATTATTTCCTTTAACAGTGCTGTTTTTTATGCATATTACGATAATTGTTTGGTTTTGTTTTCTGCAGGGAACTACTGATTGACTTCTATGCGAGTTCTGGGAAGAGGAAGCCGGACAATATTATCATATTTAGGTTTTTTTTCTTTGACATTTTTTCTTCTTATTAAAGCCAAGTTTTCGTTTTTTGATTTTCTTTTAAAGTCGAAAGTCACTCTATCGTACTTGTTCTGAGCTGCTACTATATGTTTTACTTTTTTATTTTTTATTTTTCATTGTTACTATTGCATCATTTGATATACTATATTGAAGATAAGTGTTGATTGGTTGCTGAAATATTTAGAAGTATTTGATTATTTCAAGATTCATTCTTGGATGTGTATTTTTCTATGGTTTAAATGAAAATGTTTATATAATATGTACCTTTCTGTGCTTTCTGCCGATTTTAGTTTTGTTTACCTATTATGATACTCTTGAATCTAAACTTATGTTAATGATGTGCAATATTCATTATTATGTCTGATGTGTTTGTGTTTATTTAATCTTATGTCAAAAAAATATTTTGATTTGCTTTATGCTTCAAAGAGGTGGTGAGTTTTGCTGTTACGACTTATGAATTATAATATATTGCAAATAGTGAAAAATGTATGTAAATGGTATGATTGGGTGTATGTTTTTATTATTAAAAAGAATCAAGAATGCTATAATGAACTGATTTTTTTTAATGTAGGGATGGTGTAAGTGAATCTCAATTTAATCAAGTTTTGAACCAGGAACTTGATCAAATCATTCAGGTCCTAAACCTGAACTACTATGTTTTTTTTAAATATAAAATCATTTTTTTAAAGTTGATGGTTCTAACAAATACTTTTTCAGGCCTGCAAATTTCTTGATGAAAACTGGGACCCCAAGTTTTTGGTCATTGTTGCTCAGAAGAACCACCACACAAAGTTTTTCCAGCCTGGATCACCTGATAATGTTCCTCCTGGTAGGTGGTTTGTTTGGAAGTTTGAGAAGACAGTTATTTTATTTCAAATCTTCATTTCACTTTTGCTTAATTTTTTTGATTTTGCAGGCACTGTTATTGATAACAAAGTTTGCCACCCTCGCAACTATGATTTCTACTTGTGTGCTCATGCTGGAATGATAGTGAGTATTTGCTGCCTTTTGTATTTCTACCATTGTTAAGCTTTACGTGTTTTTTCTCTTTTCTTGTGGAAATTTTAGTTCTTTATGATTGTCACCTAATAAAAGTGACCTCTTTATTGTGAGCCATGTTAATCAGATGATGTGGATATATATGCATGGCAGTTCTGATTATAGCTTTTTGTCTTGGTGCACAAGTTTACATGAAAACTGGTGTCAACAATTGCTCTTAATTTATTAATTGAATTTTTTTGCTCAGGGCACCACTAGGCCTACACACTATCATGTTCTGTTAGATGAGATTGGCTTCTCCACTGATGATCTACAGGAACTTGTTCATTCTTTGTCCTATGTGTAAGTGAATGCTTAGACCTATTTTATTGCTTTATACTAATGTTTATACCTTTTATATCTTCTAACATCCTTATAGGTTAATTAGGTGGTATATCTAACAAAGTTAAAAATGTTTTATATGAAACAGGTACCAGAGGAGCACAACTGCCATTTCTGTTGGTAAGTTATTGCAGAACTATCTAGCAGTGTTGTTTTTATGTCTAAAATTTGTTGTTACATTGTATTGGGTCTAAAATCATGACATCATCCTTTGCAGTTGCTCCAATATGCTATGCTCACCTTGCGGCAACTCAAATGGGACAGTTTATGAAGTTCGAGGACAAATCTGAGACATCATCAAGTCATGGTGGTCTGACTGCTGCTGGAGCAGTTCCTGTTCCTCAGTTGCCCAAACTGGAGGAGAAGGTCTGCAACTCTATGTTCTTTTGTTGAGACCGGTGGTCTAGAGACAAGTTATGATATAATGCTGCTGTTTATATTATTATGATCTGTGTACTATCTCTAGTGGACAGCTAAACTTTATGGTCTGTTCATAAACATGCACATCTAGAAGCATTTTGCATATGCTTTCAGATGTTTGGTCTTTTACTGTTTTGTGGTAGATTCAAGTAGGTGGTTGTGTTGCTTGTCGGCTCTTCGGCTTTCTCTTAATGGGCCTTTTGTGATTATCTTGTTTGGACCCTTGATTTGGAAGTAAAAGCCTAAATCCCACTTGTGGATTACTTGTTTTAATTTGCTCGAGACACGTTCAAACCCAACTACAAAACCATCCTACATATGGATTCATTCCCGTTTTCTAAAATTCCATTCATGACCTATGTTGTGTCAAGTTAGATAAAAATCTTTGTTTTTGGTAGACAGTGAAACAATATTATTCTTGGCTTATTTTTTTCCTAATCTATAATGTTTAGTTGTAAATTTTTAGATAAAAATCTTCTTGTTATCTCCTCTTACAATGTGAAAGGAACCAATAGTCACTTTTAGAGATTGAATGTTGACATTTGTCATTAAAAGGAAATCTTTGTTCTTTTAAGGATAGTATTGCTTTTAGAGATTGGATATTGACATTTGTCATTATAAGGAAAACTTTGTTCTTTAAGGATAATGTGCACGAACTAAGAAATCATGAAGAATTATTTATCAAAATTACAACTAACAAATTTTATTTATATAATTATTGAATAATGATAAAACTGAGAAAAAATTGACAAAATCTTCAAATTATAAAACAATATTTATCTATACTAATCTATAGAGTCAAAATATGTTATAGCTACCTACTGTAATTTTCATTTGCCTATTTTATCATTATAATTGAAAAAATAGAATACTATTTTAATCTTTTTGTTTTTCTCCACTAAAAAAAGGTTAGAATAATTATTAATTATATAAAGTTTTATATTTATATAAAAGTATATATTTATAGATAAAAATCATTAATTATATATGAAATTATCCGGGGTTTAATCGTTTAAGCTGGTTAAACATAATACGAGACCACTTTTAATTTAACATCCGGCTCGAATTTCATAACATTGATATTAACAAAGTTTCTCAAAGAAGCTAAAGATCTCCACTAAAAATATCAAACCACGAGTGTAGTTTTAATGAGAGTTATTAATGATATCAAATGATTTTCATACTAGTAGATTATATAAAAATATAT
This sequence comes from Lupinus albus, assembly GCA_009771035.1. Classification (NCBI taxonomy): domain Eukaryota; kingdom Viridiplantae; phylum Streptophyta; class Magnoliopsida; order Fabales; family Fabaceae; genus Lupinus; species Lupinus albus. The sequence goes on from CM020015.1 coordinate 14,107,727, forward strand.
AATAACATATAATTAATATAAGATAATGTGATATAACTCTTTAAAATAAATTATATAAAAATTAAATACTGGTGATATAATTCAGAAAATGAATATCTATCTCATGCCAGTGAAGGTCAAAGGCAAAGCCCAATCTTTGGATGAGGTTTAATAAGGAAACCATGATGTACACAAAAATAAAACAACAATTATGTTAAAGATGGATTATTATTAGTAGTATTAAAATATTGCCTTATTAAATGTGTTTGACTGGACAAATTTGTAAATGTTGAAATGTTTTGGATTTTTCCCCTAAAGGCTGAAGGTTGTAAATGTGTATGAAGTAATAAAGTAATGATTTTAATAATAGAGAATATATTATGTCTCCATGTGTTAACTGATGTGTCATTTGATATGGTTGATTGAAAAATATATATTTAAATTAAAAGTTTAATGATTAAGTGTTTTTCAGGCTAATCACATCAGATGACACACTTTGTCACCTAAGATGTAGTTTCTTATTTCCAAGGTGCATTTTTTATTTATACAGCTTTAGTATTTGGCACTTTAGTTCCAAACTCTCTAATAACAAGAAATAAGGACCATAGTACATTTCAATTTTCACTTATATTACAAAATGCTGCATTGCAATGTTATGTCTTCAACTATTGGCATGCAACTTAGCTGTTTGATCATTAAGTGTTGGTTCATTTCAGGGCTGTCTTTTTGAATCCAACCCTTACAAGAATGGTCATGAGGAGTTTATTTATTTCTAGCAAACTCCAGAGTCTGGGTTTGAGGTTCTTTTCATCTGCAACTCCTCATGTACTTAAACTTGGGGATGTCTTGAGGCAAGTAAGGATTTTTGCTGTGGAAGATGTCCTTCAATACACCAAGGTTACTCATCATTGTACTCATTCTGCCACTCAACTTACATTCCTATTGTACATGATTTTTAACTGACCAATTTTGTTTCTAATTGTGTGTTTTCTACATTTTACTCAGTGCTAAAGTTTAAGACATGGTGCTTCATGAATGGTGAACTTCTTGTTATTGAAGTTGAGGATGTGGCTATGTTACCAACCCTGACTGTAGAACAAGGACAGTGTAAGGAGCATTAAAAGCTATCCAGAAGTCTAGATTGTTAACCATGAATACCTTTCTCAGAGGCATTGGAGATTAAAATAAAAACAGCAGACACAAAGTTGCTGCCATTTTTTCTGATTATTATGCAGTTGATGTAAACTCATATTTGATAACTTGGTATCTGCATTTTGGCCATGTTTCAAAAGCTCACTTATTTGTATGATAGAGCTCCATATCAAATGCCCAAAAGATATATATCGTCTATTATAATTTTCTGGCATTTTGTACCCACATAACAGTAATGGATTTGGAGGAAAAGATTAATGTAATTATGAGTAAGATGTAACTTTCTTATTGTGCAACTTAAGTTCCTACATATTGTCACATTTCTTATTATGAAACCAAAATCATTCTCTAATTCTTTGGTGGTAATGTTTTAGTGATTGAACATGATGCAAAATTGTTGATGTGCTTAAAAACATTAAGATTTATTCATGGACCACAAACTAACTTCCCAACATTCCAAGCAACCAAGAACAGTTTTGGCAATACAAAAAGTGCAAACAACCAACTAATAGAAGTTAAAGGTAGCCTTGGATCCCTTGTTTAACATCCATAACAAAGATAATAGAAAGTAACAGGAGTTAATGATACTAGTGGTCTGACACTTGTAGTTTCTGACATTAATTGAAGAGGATGCCCCAGATGAAGACTAAGATAAGCAGCACAAATGTTTGGTTGATATGAGTGTAATCTGAAGCAGAATGTGGTGCAGCAGGTTGTGGAGCAGGTGCAATATAAGGAACAGCAGTTACTTCAACCTTAACATTCTGCCAACAGGGACCACGACCACTAATGAAGTAATAAGATTTGGGCTCTAACAACTGAAACACATCTCTTCCTGCTCCCCCTGTTATGTTCTTAATGAATCCTCCCTCATTGCATTTTTCATAGCTACTTTTGTTCACCTCCAGCACACTGAACATATGCCTATCATATCCAAAGTCTTGCAAACATAAAAAAGAACATACAAATTAATCTATGTGTGTGTATATATATATATGTATGACTTTTCTAAAGTGAGCAAATAACAGAGTATTATTTACCATTAAAATTTACTAGGATAAAATTACAGTATACTTTAGATTAAACTAATGGTGGAAACAACTTTTCTATTGTAGCCAGTATTTCCTTATAATTGTGGTTCTAGATCCAATTTCTCCCTAATCCATTCTTTAAGCCAAAAAGTACACACATAAAAAGGAGTTAATTGTATACATAAATTGTGACTTTAAATTGTTGATGATAAGGAAACAAATATCAAATTTAGATTAATTGTATACATAATTAGGTAGACACAATATTTTGAAGAAAAATAATGGAAGGGTGTCCTTTTGAAAATAAAAGTTTCAACTTTCAAGTGCACTGTATTCTGAAGACCAAATTCTAAAACTATTTTGTAACATTGGGCAAATAGTAGTGTAAATTGGTACCAATAGCTTTTGACCTATGGCAACATTCGCAAAACTTAATAATAAGGAAAGGGGAAATTTGGATTCAAACTTAGGATGGTTCAAAACACAGTTATGCATCAAATGCAAATTGAGATTCCTTTACCAAAATTTTCCACAGCAATCAAACACTTATGACTTTAGCACTTATTATTATTATTGTCTATCTTAAATAGACAAATTGGGTTGGTGACAAATTTCTAAATTTTACCACAAACCTAATTAATTAGGTCGAATTACACAAATCAATAGTTTAAACCACTCAATTGTATAATAATGTACCATCCTTAAACCTCAAAATTAAGGTGTAGTTTGTTTTGTAAAGGATTTAGGATTTAGGATTTAACAATGATATATAAAAAAAGAAACTTACATAGCCAATCATTGACATGAAATTGTTCATGAAGTGACCACGTAGTCAAGTTAACATTGGAATTCCCCCAACCAACTTTGCTTCCTCCAACGTTGTGAAGTTCAGATTTTGCCATATTTGCCATCAACGTCACCATTATTGTCAACATCAATACCATCTTTCTAAACCCAAAACCCTCCATTGTGTTTTTGTTACAGGCTTAATTAATAACACACACTATTTATATACTTTTTTGAAGGGATCAGAATCTGATTTTATTATTTAATAGATGTTTGGAATAAAATAAAATAAAATATGGAATTTAAGTTAATTGTCAAACTTTGGTTATAAAATAAATTATTTATTTATTAAATTGGTTTGAATTCAGGGTTGGGCAAAGGATGATTCTTTGCCATCCCTAATTGGTCCAACTTCTTTTCATATTATTATAATAGTTTTTGTTTTTATAATATTTATATAAGGGATGAGATCCACTTATTCTAAGAATAATTTTTTAAACATACTTCACATCTTATCCATCAATTCTAGAAAAATCTAATTATTTTAAGTAGTGACCATTAGATTTACTAGAACCGATGACTAAGAATAAGTGAATCTTCTCTTTATATAATACATGAATAGTTGTTATTTCCCTAATAAAAGGAAAGTGAGAGAGAAAAGAGTAATTTTTATAAAATATGAATAATACCCTTTAAAATTTGATCTAACAAATTTACCACTTTTTATTATTTACTTCATAATGATTATTGTTATAATTATTGATTAGTAATAAAAATTAAAATAATATATATCATAATATTTACATATTTTAGATTTTTACTAAATAACTAAAACAAATATTTAGTTATATTATATTCATTTCAAAGATATTTTTATATTAATAAACTATCATTTTTTTTTCTCTTCTCGTTTCCTACTTAATAAAACAAAAACGAGAAAAACATTTATTTTTCTTTAATTTCTTTCATTTTTTCTTGAACAATAAAAAAATTCTCATTTTTTGCTTTCTTTACTTTCTGATCTCTTTCTCTTTTCTCACTTTCTTCTCTTGAACCAAAAAAGAGCATACATGAGAATGAAAAAACAAAGGCAACAATGAGAATATAGTGTATAATTTGCATCAAAGGAAAGAGTTAAGATTTACTATTCTATTTGTATTTTTTTTATCTTTGTTAGAGAGTTCTTTTTAATCCCTTTTAGATAATTAATTAATTTATTCGAATATGATGTTTGTCTTTGAGCGTTACTTTCAAAAATCAAATGTTAATCATTAGCTTAATAAGATATTTAAGATTCTAGCTATACCCAAATTAAATTTCACTTTAATAAATTTAAATCAGTTATTTGTATATAGGAATAGATTAAAGCTCATATTTTGTCTTTATTGGTTTTATTAATCTTTCTAAGCTGGCAAAAGTCAATTTGATATTAATAATCCAATTTTTCATTAATAAATACTTTAAAAATTATTTATTTTCCTATCATAAATAGTCAAAATTATATAACATGAGAAAAAGGTTGGAATTACATTTTGTTGACTTGGTAAAAATTATTTAAAAAAATTTGTGATTAAGAAATTACATTTAAAAAAAAGTAGAAATAGTCAAACAGTCAAGGTTGAAATCACAAATAGTCAAATAGTAAACTGATGATTATTTAAAAAATTAAGTTTTGATTAAGAAATAAACAAATATAACATGACAACAAGGTTGACTTGTTTTTTCCAAATTTTGTTGGTTCTAAAAAGTTTGGAGAGGTTTAATGATTTTAATAACACTTAAAAACCCATACAACTACCTGGTTTGTTTTTTTGTGCATAAATGTTTTTACTCAATTATGTGGTCTTTCATAAAACTTAAATGAAAAGATGATTAAGCAAAAACTTAGTATCACTGTACAAAACTCCCGCAGATTAAAAGCACATATAAAAACTTAAATAAATAAGATAAGTGATGTCGCGAGCCAATTTTCAATTAAATGAATCTTCAACTTTTTTTAGATAACATGTAGTCTCCACTAGGTGTAAAAAAACTCTTTTTATGACCCATCTGAAAAATATGGTCATTGATCAAAGGTTCACCAATAGGTAGGTATCAACACTATCATAGACATATTTAAATATTTATTTATTAAAATTATATATATATATTACGGTGTCCGTAAAAAGTTTATCTTGATCCTACGTATTCTCAAGTGCAGTAGGAAAATTAAGCCTATGTAGTTTTGTGTATAAAATTGACCGACAAATTTGTTTAACCTTTATTAATTTAGGTTAAAAGAAAATAAACATATGGTAGACCGCTCTCGCTTATTCGGGAGAAAGCACAATCAATAGCGATGACCACCAGCGCTGAAAATATGATTCTAATCATTGTGATTATTATTCCATTTCTCAAATTGATTAAAAAAACATATATATTAATATTTATTTTTATTAGTTTAAAAAGGATTAATAGAAAAAAGAAAACATTGGTCATGAACCTCTTTTTGCTTGAGGAGATGACAGATAAATACTAATCATCAGTGTCGCTTCTCAACTTATAGTAGAAAGTAAAATACAATACGAGATATGACTTTTCTATTAAGTTCCTAAATTAAAATTTTAAATATATGTCATTAGAAGATAATTTAAAATTTAATTATATTTTGCAAGGATTAATTACAATAAGTAATTTTGAATTAAAAGGTAACTTTGAAAATAATTAATTTTAAAAGGTTTAATAAAGAGGTTAAAATAAATGAATTTAGTTTTTTTTTAAAACCGTATACAATTACAAATATTGACTCTAACTTCAATAGAAATTATTACGCCTATCACATATAATTATGATTATATATCTAGAGAGGAAATGACTAGGGTGAGAAAAATTCCTATTGTGAAAAATGAAAGCGATAGAATGTTAAGAGGCGAGCAAATTCTTTAGAAGAAATGAAGATTTGATATCATATCATTAGATTTAAATATCTTAGGGCAATCATATAATGTAAAGAGGAAATTGAGTAAGATATAAACCACATGATTCAAGAGAATGGATGAAATGTCAGAGTATGTTAGATGTTATTATAAGTGATAAAAATATGTCACTCAAACTTAAATAGAAATTTTAACGCATAACTATAATCGTAGTGTTACATATGATTGAATATTGGGTAGTAAAATGTAAACAAAAGAATAAATTCAATATAACAAGTATGAGAATGTGGTGTTGGATCAGTGAACACAAAAGAAAAGATATGATTAGGATTTTATGTACCACGTGTGTAACTCCTATTATGAAAAATATGGATTACGCCTTAGGTAATTTGGATATAAGTGGAAGAGATCATTATAACTCATATTGAGAAGTATAATAAATGAAAGTAATTTTTATAGCAAGAAGAAAATCAAGAAAAGTCAGACGAAATGATTATGAAAGGTTACGAAATAAATAATTTGAGATGATTTATGAAAAATATTATCAAACCATATAATAAATTTCTTCTAATAAGACTTTGATTGTTATATATATATATAAACCAACTGGTATATATCATTTTGTATGTATAAGTCAATACTAAAAGATTAATTCCCATAAAACACAACTTTAGTAAAGTGAATTGGATTCAAATTTGAAATTCAACCCATTTTAATAAAAGAGTCTAATATTAATAGATTGTCAGTAAAAATTTATACATTTATCCACCATATTTAAAAGTCAAAGTTAATAATAATTAAATATAAATAACGAATGATATAATAATAATATAAAAAACTCTTACACGGTCATTGAATAATGAATATATATTTTTCTCTTGGATAAAAACCACTTTGATATCTACATAGGTTTTCAGCAGGCAGATTCTATTAATTATCTTCTCTTCATTCCAACCCATCTTACAACCATTGACTTTTTAATCAAAATTGAATCCAGTTGTACCACCTATTTACTGTGCATCAAGAAGCATTATGGTCACATTTTTCACGTACCAAGTGAGTTTTAAGGATGTTATCATCCAACTAAACTCAACAAAAACTAATGGTCTTTTAAAACCATTGAGCACATTGTGGTTACATTAAAATTCTCTTATTGTTCAAACCTGGCAAGATATAAGTACACAACCCTTGCCCTCTTTTTCTTATGATGATTGTAATGGCTCACAACTTCTAGTCTAAAAGAAAGGATGCAGTGTACACATGAAATGACCCTTTTCAAAATTCTGTACTCAGGCATAATTCTCGAACTAATTGCTGATCACAATGGCCTTTTCCATCTTTTAGCAACCTCTGAAGTTCAGGGTGTTTACTCAAGGGTTCTTTAAGCCCACGTGCCTGGCGATAGTGGTGAAACGCCCTGCCAAAAGTCATAAATATAAACAAGGCATAAGTCGTAAGAAGGAAGTAACAGAAGTGCTGTGGAATAATAAGGCAACAGCACAATGGTTTTACCAATATTTTTCCAGGCCATACAGATTGCCCTTGTGGTAGAATTCTAGAGTTAACTGTTCAAAATCCTTGTAGAGATCTTCTCTAAATTCCTTCTCCAAACCATAACTGAACAAATTATTCAAAATTCAGCAGAACTGGAATCAGTATAAACCACTTCTCCCAATTAACAATAGCCGATTACAAAAAATTGAAATAATTCTATTACTTTCCACCAGAGTGAACAAGCAAATAAGAGAAACACAGTCTGAAGTTGATACCTGTAGAACCTGAAAAGGCACTCAATACCATAATTATAATTGGCAGCAGCATCTTCCTTCGCTAACTTCATAAATTCATTGTAGATAGAAGGAACAAACAGGCCTCGAAGAAAATAGGACCAGAACCTGTACAATGTATTCATTTCCTGCATACACACAAATACAAAAGGGAGGAAAACTCCAAAAGAATAAGTAGTGAATGGATCTGAAAAGAATATATCTCAAGAAACAGAAAATATTAAATTGTACAATGAAAAATAAATTAATTATAAAATGTGTAGGACTAATGTGAAAAATCAAGCTAGTGAAGATCATAGTAATGCATCCACCATTAATTTAAACAGAGAAAGAGTTGCACCACCATGAAGTGTAAAACAATATTGACAATGCTTAGTGTAGAAATTAGTCCACATTATTCACAGATGAACTACTAGCAGCATATCCACAAAAGAAGAATTTTAGGAGATAACTCATACAATCAATTTTAAAAGGAAGTCAAGAGAGAAGGATTCAACTCATGTAGTGGACACATCTAATTTTATTTAGTTCATCATTCAATATTTACAAATAATCTTGATAGGAGGTTAAGAAATGGAGTGCACCTCACTGCAGCCAATTCCAAGATTTTTTCTATCATTCAAGCATCGCCTTTGATACTTCAGGTACCTGAAAAGAAGAATAGTCACATGAGAATATCCTCCAACCGTTCACATACTGTAAGCATCATCACTTACTTCTGTTGTTTGAAACCATTTTCTTCTAAAAGTTGGTGGCTTGGATGCTGAAATGTTGGAAAGGACTTAGGTACGGAACCCACAGGTGGACTACACCCAAAAGGACCCCCATTTGGTGAGCTACTCAATTTGTAAGGCTTGAGACTAAAAAATTAAGATCATTATTGGAAATAGTTTTCAATCATCAAACAAAACAACCAATAATTACTTTATATTTTTCCTGTAAGGGAAAGAGGTTTAAAATAGGAAGGAAGCAAAACAATATCACAATCATTAGCAAAGGGAACAATCATTCTCGACTAACCAATGATTTTCAGGAGACGTAGAAGCAAAGAAAAACCCAACCGAATTACTAGGTGGGCTTTCAGATATGGTTCCATGTGAGTTACGGCCAGTTCCATGATTTCTAAAATTGCTCGAGAAAAACCGCTGCTTAAGGGAAGATTTTCGCTTCTGAGAGACTTTTTGTTTCCTCCGAGAATTACTGCTTCCAGATTCACCAAGAACACCATTTCCACTGATAATCTCACTAACCTTTATATTTGATGCTCCTGGAGTATGGCCTAGAGATTTCAAGTTTCGGTCTTTATTATCAAGTCTGTTTCTTCTAAGATTAGATCTCCCATGTTTCAATTCCTGTTTATAATTAGGTGGGGCAACTAAAAGTTAGTAAAAGGAAGATCGTAATGTACGAGATAAGCATCTGGTGATGAAAGAAGAATGGCGTCTCAACCTGCTCGTAGAAGTAAAGTCCATCATTTATTGCAGAAGCAAGCTCATTGGAAATGGATTTTGATTCTTTGGCACTACCTCTAGATGCTTGTTTAGGATCACTATTCTGTACATTGAAATATAAATTACATTTCCTTAGAGTTATAAATATGTATTATATAGTGCATTATAGTTATGCAGTCCCAGCCTTTATTTTAATTTTCGTTAGTGTTTCCATCTGAGCTATCTAGCAAAGTAAAAGAAAAACATAATTTTGAATGATAAGCTGACAACCATCTTTTGAGGGAAAAAATATAATATGAATTTAACAGCAATACCTGGGTAACAATTACAAGTCTCTGAACATCCTGTTCAATGACAGTCATCTCATCATCTTCATCATCAATCCTTTAAAGCAACAAATTTCATCAGATGAATGTTCAAAATAATGCAAATACATGCGTAAGGACAATAGCATGAGAATCACCTAATATCATTCCATACAGGATGCTAAAAATAAAGAAAAGTATATCATAACATCTCAAACAGAATACATCAATACTGGTTCGACAAAGAAAAGAATAGGAATCTTCGAAATTTACAAGCTAACAACATTACAGAGAAATAAAGAGTTGTATTTTTATTAACTTTAAACAAAATGTGATGCAAACTACTATATAAATAAATACAGGCAAGCAAAGTGTCATGAATGTACAAGACACTTATTTTTTTTAGACAGAATATCCACATCGCAAATCAAAAGCACATATCTATTTCTGCTAGCCATAAAATATACCATATCATCTACAACAAAGTTATTCATATAGAACTTGACATCAAAGATGACTATATAGTAAAACAGAAATCCATTTAAAGCACAAATTTGGGAAACTTGTTGCTCTGTAATATGCAAATTCCAAACAAATCTTATAATGACAAGGATCTATGCATAACAAAGATATATATATGAGTATAAAACATAATGTGGAAAAAGAAGTCAGTTTTATCCAGATATCAATTAGAAAGTTTGGGACTATGCAGTACCTTTTAGTAGAAGAAAGCTCAGTTTTCTTTAGCATCTTCTGCTCAAGATCTATCTCTTCATCAAGCATAAATGTATTGGAAAAATCATCGGAAAGGTCTTTGATATCCATGTCATGCAAAACATCTCCACCCTCGTTATCCTCAAATGTTTTTGTCTCAGTTTCTTGTGAGAGATAGCATAACCTATTACTATTTGTGCAAAAATCAGAGAGTTCTACATTTTCACAAGACGTTGCAAGTGATTTATCAATGGAATGACGACTCTCAGTATCTTGTTCTTTATTCACACGTGAAGCTTGTAATGTGTCTGTGTTTGACCTTATATGCTCCACCAAACTTGCATTTTCAACAGCATCTTTGGGATTTGCTTCAGAAGCCTCCTCTGTCTTATCTCCCACAGCACCAGCATTCTCAAAAGAATTGGTAGCATCCTCCACAAGTTGTCTCTGTTGAATTTCAGCCAGCGATGAACCTGAATCTATTGAGGAAACTTGAATCCATTTGGACCAATCATTGCATTTCCTTATATTGTCACCCTATAAAAGTATAAAAGTTGCAAAGAAAGACAACTTTAAAAACGAAGAACCAAAAAAATAAATATGTCCATGAATTCGACTAATTGGTATGGCATCACCAAGTTTCCCGGCCTCTTATGATGTGGTAACTTAAAGCTGGAAAAGTTCTCGGCACCTGCTTTCAATTTTAATAGATGTCTTGGCAAAAAATAACTTATCCAAAAATTGCCAATAGAAACTAAATGTAATTAGTAGCTAAAGAAAAGAAGGGAATGGAGCAGATTTAAGCTATATGTTCGAGAAAAGATTCTAAATTGAGGAAAGAACAAAAATACCATCAACAACTGAAAAAGATATTGTCATGTTGAATTTTAATTCCTGACAAACGTGAACGTTTAACATAACATGGACGTTTCTTAAAGAAAAGGATTCATGCACTACTATAACATGGACGTTTGAAATACCAACTCCCATGATTAACATCAGGGATGTACAAGAACAATAATATGAAAAAAAATGCCAGCAAAAAAAAACCACTTTGGAACAAAAGTAGTGAAAGCAATGAACTAGATCATAGAGTTAATGAGAAGCTTAAAGCCTGTTAGCAGATATGAACTTAGAAAACTAAAATAACTCATGAGAATATAACCTGCACTTCCACAGTACTAGAGCTCTGAAGTGCATCAAGGATGAAAGGTATGTCTGTGGTCATTCTCTTGACCTACAACAAGACAATTTGTACCATATAATACAAGTGGCAAACTGGGAATAACATGGATTGCTGAGTGCACCTCATCAAGCATTCATAACATAAAGTTACAACACAATTGGAGGCAAAACTTTATTTGGACATACCCTTCTAAAGCCAGCAACAGTGGATATGGGAACCCATCCTTGGTCATCCATCAAGGAAATAAGATAATGGTCATGCTGCAGATTTTCATCACTGCCAAGAAAAGGCTCTGAAGTCAGCAGTTTGCTGTATGAGTAGTCTTTTCCATGTGAATTATTTGTTTATTCTCACAGAGCATGGATATAATTACAGGAGTTATTAAGCAGTTTTTGAGTTCTATTAGCTCATTTTGAGTCACAACTTAGAATTTGAAGCAAACAAATATTATTTTAGACTTTGTTGCTTAAATCCGTCAAGCACTTCACCATCTGAGATGATAATCCTCAGACACAGGTTTGATGTCTAAGAACCTAAAATAGTGATATTTAGACATCACTGGAAACATAATTCTTACAATTTAGGTAAGCATATGTGAGATGAAAAGAATAACTTACATATCAAAATAAAGCAAGATAAAGACATAGAATCCATAATCAACAATTAGATTGATTACTCACCTAAAATAATAGTCTATTTGTTTAACAATGCTAGTCCTCAAAGCTATAGTTTCAGGAGGCAGTGACTTTGGCACTGCATTGACAGCATATGGAGCAAATTGCTGAGGATGGGGTTCCCTAATGGAGCCAGGAGGTGCCATGGGGACACACCATACAGGTGCAGGTCCTATACGGAAGATGACAATTAAATTATAGGAACTAATCGATGGAGAAATTCAAGGACAACAGCAGGAAAAAACCATTGCGTTCGAGTTGAGAAATGCATAGTGCCTAGGCACAAAAGCATTCATATATGTTATTGCACAAAGATGCACATGAATAGAGGACAGTGAATAGTAATTTTACCTGGAAAGCTTGGACCAACAATATAGCCTTGTTGTGGACCATAAAATGGAGCCGTTATAAAGGGCCTAGGGCCAAAACCTTGTTGCATAGGCATGTTTGCACTAGAAGGAAAAGGCCTTTGATGATGCCAGGCTTGATTTAAATGGTCGCCTTGCTCGATATTTGGTCTCCCATTTGAAGAATTAATAGTGGGATCCCCTTGCACTGGGGGCTGAACATTTTTGGCGTCAACAGCATGAGCAGGTGGAACAAAAGCTTGTCTTGGTGCCTGAGATGTAGGATTCATGGCAGGGATATACGGAAAAGATCCTGGAGCAGGTGCCAAAGCATACACAGGAAATCCAACGTGAGATGGAGGTACCGTAGCAGGAACATATGGATGAACTGGTGGTTGATGATAAGCCATTGGTACAGGAATGGGAGGTGGACCACTTGAGTTGTGCTTAGCACCTGGCTTTTGATTACCATTTGATTTCTGTTGAACAACAGACCCATGCACAGACATACGAAAAACATAGTCAACCCAAAAGTTAACAATCTTGTAGCATACAACATTTACTTCTTTAAAAGAATCAAAGAATCAAGAGTGAAAAAAATAGTAAGCAACTAAGCATTTTGATAAATATTTACTCCATATCATCATCCAATGTTAATCTTGGAAGCACAGATCATTTTTTACATAATTCTTGCATTTACCTTACCGTTTACCGAATTCATCATAAAGAATATGTCATGTAAAAAAGTAATGAACTATGTGTACCCAAGAAAACCATTATAACACGTAGCAAGTAACTATGGCATGGATATGGATACAAGACATAGACAGAAGACAACATGCATCAGATACCTCAAAGTATAATCCTTCATAGATATTGATCAATAATCACAATTCTTGTGCTGAATTAAAACATTAGAGCTTAAATCACAAAAATAGATACATTCATTTTGCAATAGATAATGGTATATATTAGAAAGAGAGAGATGAGTAACTAACCTTGAGAGAGGGAGAGGGTATTCGGGCATGAGATAAAGGTGGGAAAGATTGATCATAAGCATCAAACATAGGAGTAGGACTCTTCAATTCTTGATCTTCAGCCATCACCATAACTTCAAACATAGGAGTAGGACTCTTCCATGCAGATTTTGGACTCTTCCATGCAGATTTTGGACTCTTCCATGCAGATTTTGGACTCTTCAATTTTTGATCTTCAGCCATCACCATAACTTCAAACTTGTAATAATCAATTCATGTCTCTCAACTCTTATACACATTCATGCCTTATAATTCCTCCTATTGGATTTGCATTCAAAATATTTCATTTTTATAGTATCTTTGGATATTAACTTATTATACTATAACGGGAAGTTGGTTATTTGCAACAACAACAAAAACAAACTAAAAGAAGATAACATTTATAGTGCAAGAAGGTAGTAAAGATAATATTCAGTAAATGTGCATTGAGTTGTGTACCTTTATCTTTTATTTTTGGTAAATCTTTGTGACATGTTTTTAAATATATATTATATTAATTTTTTTAATTAGGTGAGGTAGAAGCCGATTATAGAAAGTAAATCATAAAGGAAACTATTATGGACACAAATCATTGGTGGATGGGAAGTTACCGCAACTGTTCAAATGCTCTAAAAAAATTCCCCTTGTGGTTAGCGTCTTAAAGAAATAGTGGTGATTTCTAATATTCCCAAAACCTTCACATTATAAACTATCATATATGTGTTATAATAACTCCCAAATGTCATTTCTTTGTCTAGCTCATAAAAGCAATCACTTTACTTTAGCTTTGAATATTTTAGATCCATATTTTTAGAATCCTGTGGGTCAAAATCTTCAAAATTCAATGGATTTGAAATTTTGATTACTTATTTTGCTATTGAATTCATGGATTTTTTTTACAATTATGATTTATAGTTTTGGGATATATTTTCCAAGTGTGGATTTTTTTTGTATTATCACAGATATTTATACTTTCTTTTGGATAAATAATTAATCTATTTCAAAGTGCGTAACTGCTCATCCGAACAAATATCACTCACAAAAATTGAACAATTAGCCTTTTAATCATCCTAGAGACCTAAAGATCTAACATGACATTACACCACTTGACCAACGCCTTATTAGTATGAATTTTATTTGATTTGATTTTTAATGTTATGTAATTTATGTTTGAATGTAATTAATAAAAAAGGTTTATTTGATGTAGAACTAGTAAAATGTTAAATGTAGTCCTCCACTACCATTTGGATCCACTAACTGAATATTTATGTGACTGCATATAAATGCACCATCCTCCTAAATAGATTATATACAATGCTTGGAATTATACTGAATAGGTGACATTTTAACAGTTTGGACACTGGCAAAAACTTATTGACTCCTCCACAAATAGTACACAACTCAAAGAAATTGAACCTAAGGGCTAAATGCTAGTTACCAGTAAGTTGCAAAAAAAACATAAGCTTTTGGAACAGGATGAAAGCCAACTCAGACACAATCATTATAGTTTTCCATGGATCGTAGACATTTTGCCATCATTAGCATCAATAACTTGTCATTTATTTAATACAACAAACAATTTGAACCAAAACCTATTGACAATAGTTAAATCATGACTAAATAGTCATAAAAACAGTTAACTTCTACAACTCCACCATTGCATTTGTAGTTATGAGCCTAACAACCCTACATCATTTCAGGTCCCATTTGTATGTATCAAATTTTGGGCATGCTGCAATAAAAATAATGAGTTCAAACTCAATGCTATATTCAGTTCCACTCTTCCAATGGTTATTTGTCATATCAAGAACAAACCAATAAAAGGCCAATCATCCAAGAAAGGTCTCTTTGAAAGGATTGATACAAGTTGTACTACAGACTGCCCCTTTGACAAGTCTTTTACCCCCACAACTCTCAAAATTCAAAAGTGTACATACCTCTCCAAATTCATTGCTACTCTCCAAAATATAACATAAAAATTATATAATCTTTTCAAACATCCCACTCTAGGACTTACCACAGGACAAACCAAGAACTACCTTTTTGATGCCCAATGTCCATATGTGCATTTCATGCATTACTTGTGATCTCAACGTTTGCTCTCCATAACATTCAGATGATAAGCAACATGCTAAAATTGTCCTTGTGCATAGAACATTATGCATGATGCATACACACAAAAACTAGAAGAAAATATAAAATATTCATAGAATACAGCCCGTTCGGAAATTGCCTTCATATGTGCTTCAGCTTAGCACCAAAAAAATAATAATTTGTTTACAACAAGACTTGTTTAGTAAAATCAACATATTTTGAAAAGTTAAAAAAATTATTCATTTCAAAGCTTTACCAAAATGGGCTTTTCTGTTTTTGCAAGCGAATTGTATGGTGAACAAAGAATATTTTCAAAAACCTAGGAAAAATTCGGAATCCAAACTTAGCCCTTGGAAAATATATTTATAAATGAATGAGAAGCTTCCACAAGTCAAAAGGCAAGAATCCCAACTTAAAAGTCTCCACATACATATAGCAAAAGAAAAAATCATACCCATGGAGAACTCCAAAGAGAGTAACAACACGACCCACATCTGATCTTCTCTGCATTCACCACAAAGTAACCAGGGCAAACTTATATATTCCGAAAGCATCTCACCTACCATATGTGGGTGCTTCTTACCTTGGAAGAATGCAAGCTTCATCAATAGATGCATACGAAAGAAAGCATGAATAGTTATACTCATCAATGTGCCTGGCAAGCTTTGCTCATGCAAATAAAATATGGTATGGCATGTAGGTTTTAAAATTCAAGATATGATTCACTCTAGATCTAGTAAGACATTTAAAAAATGGATATTTTCTATAGATGCATAATAATTGTAAAGAGACATTGATTGCTTTTCATTAATCATAACCACATTGATTACAACTTACAAAACAACGATTGAGTTCATGACAAAAAAACACAACTTATGTGAAGATGTCAACAAAAGCATATTTAATTTGATTAAAAATAATATGTTGTATATAGAGTTGAAAAATATTTTAAAAAGGGTTAACTTGCCGTATATGAAACTTATAGGGGAAAAAATTATGGGATACTTCTTAGATATGTACTGATACGGTATTGGTTCAGATATGGCATTGACACCGTCTCTTTCCAACTTCTAGAGTATGTGGCTTCGTAGTTGACCATAAAAAAATGTGTAGAAGTCAAAAAAGGAAGTGCATAGGTATGTGTGACGTGAAACAAGAAAACATATTTAGTATTCTCCTTCAATACTCTACTCAATCTCAATCCCCAACCAAAAAAAATAAAAAGTCCACTAAAGTAATGTTTGTCAAAAGAATCAAGAAGGTAGTGACATTTAAATGTTACATAAGCACTAAAATGTAGATAATCACTATCATAATCATAATGTGTAGCCATAAAAAAATTGCTTTATCATTGCCACAATATTGCGATAATAAATTCCAATTTAATGATAAAAAATACTTAGTAGAAAATTATGATAATCCTCACACGTCTAGGGTGAAGGACAGAGACAAAACAAAATATATTACTTACACTTAAAGTACCAACCATGCTTTACGAAGCAAATAGCATTGATAGAACAGAATTGGAAGTTTGATAAAAGGATCATAACACACTTATAAGTTATTGTAACAAAGTTTTCTCTGGACAAAATTCAATCATTCCTCAAATTCCACAAAGGAACGAGAGGTACTACATAAGTTTAAAAATATGTCACGGGGAAATTCTACTAAGATAGAAAGAAAATACAGGTTTCAGAATCTGGTTCTTTAGAAAATAAATAGTAAAGATTCGGTACAAATTTAAAAGATGCATTTGAATAGTGCCTGGTACTTCAGAAGAATCAGCGCAGTCCAAAACTAAATGATTGATGCATCTATGAAGGTATCTGCACAATGAATACATCCATCATAAAAATACTTCAAGAAAAAAATTATCTCCTGAAGAAACACACAGAAATATGAAATGTTAAAAAACAAACCTCTGGTACTGAAAAAATAGATTTTCAAGAGTTTTAAACTTATAATTGTTTCAAACTACAGATTCAAATATAGTAATTGTATACTAACTAAAAACAGGGGAGTGAAATGGAAAGAAAAAAAGAAGATATGGGCAAGAGATGGTAATGCTGTAAGACATAATGTTTAAGATTTTTAATACTCATCCAGTATATATTAATAACCCCGTGTTATGTATTTCCTTAATTTCCAACATTAAACCTTCAACATCCTCATTTTAAACCACCCCAACTCTTCCCAACAGATCAGATAACCTTTAAAATCAGCATGATCACATGGATTATGATAAGATTCAGTCATTAAGCAGCATATTGATTGATAAAAAAAGAGCATGATATGAGTGACCTACCTAATGACCCATGTACGGAGCGCCAGAACCTGGATGAGGCCTAACACCACTGCTCTGCCCCATTTGAGGATTCTGGTATCCCTGCTGCATCCCTAGCTGGTTCCCATAGTTCATAGCAGGCTGATTACCATACCCAGCAGGTGGAACAGAGTGATTCACATGTGCACCGCCAAGACCTCCAAGCAAGTTCCCAAGTCCCAACCCGGCTCCTTGGGTTGTAAGCAAAGCTGATATCGCCTGACCAAGCACTGGATTCAATCCCTGAGCTGCAGGCACTCCTTGATTGTAACCTCCCAGAGAAGGACCTGATGGTGCCATCAAGTGCCCGCCTCCATGTGCAGGGACACCACTAGAAGAATATTTGTTCTTATCCTTCCGTTGAAAGTGAGGCTGGTGATGATGGTGGGAATGGTGCTGGTGCTGATGATGTTGGTGATGTGGTTGCTGATGATATCCTTGTTTTCCCTTGGGGCCATCAACAGCTTTCTGGCAATACAAAACATGCCCCTCAAACTGCTTATGGGGATCTTCCAGAGCCTTCTTCGCACTATCCACCGATTTATACACAAAAAGCGCAAACCCTCTAGGCTTCCCAGTCTGCTTATCAAGACCAAGAGGACCATCTTCCACCTCCCCAAACTGCCTGAAAAACTCAAGCAGCTTCTGGGGATCAATGTCAGCACTCACATTGCTCACAAAAATCTTCCTTTGTGTATACTCTGAAACCGCAGGGGCAACAGGAGGAGGGGCAGGAACAGGTCCAGCAGAGGCCAATTGACATGAAGTGGTTCTGTTACCTATCTTCTTCTGTGGCTGCTTCAGCGCTCTTCGCGCTCCACTACGATGCTTGAAGAGGATAAAGGCATAACCTTTTGATTTCCCAGAGAGTTTATCAGTAACAGCCTTGCAGTCTTCGATTTCACCATACTTGGAGAAAAGTGAGGTAAGGGTTTCAGCTGTGGCATCCCAACCTAGGCCGTGGATGAAGATTTTGCGGTGAGCGGGGTCCACATCTGCCAGCTGGCGAATGTTCTCGGCGAAATCAGGGAACTTCTCAACAGCTTGTTTGACGAGAGCGTGTAGCTGCTCCTTTGTAAAAGGTTCTAGAAGCTTCTCCACAGGCTCCTCTTCCAATTCGAGATCTTCCTCCTCTTCGTTGTTTCCATCACCGTTCACTTCGACTTTAACTGATTCAGATTGTGTAGCAGCGTCGTTGTTGGAAGGTTCAGCATCCTGCTCCTGATTCTGGTCTTCTAGGGTTTCGTTTTCTGGTGCTGCTTCATCAACATCATCATCATTTCCTTCTTCGACATCTTCCTCTTCCTCTTGTTGTTGTTGTTGTTGTTCTTCTTCTTCTTCTTCGATGTGATGGTACTCTTCAATTGGTTGTTGTTGTTGTTGATCGATGGACATGTGGTCCTGGGATCCTTCTAGGGATTGCTGTTGTTCTTGTAAAACCTCGGAATCGGGCTGCTTGGTGGGTTCGGGGTCGGAAGATCGGAGCTTTCGCTTCTTGGCCATGGCGGTGAGATGAGATCAGGAAAAGCTAGGGTTTGTAGAGAGAGAGAGAGAGAGGAAAATGAGGTGTGAAGAAAAGTGTGATCGTACCAACTTCAATGCTGACGCTGAATAGTAAGATATTTCAGTGCCATGTGGCTGTGGATTATTGGGCCACCCCCAATCTTTCCATATTTCGTTTACTACGGGAACGTTATTATTTTTATTTGAAATTATTCTATTTTTTTTGTACTACACCATGCATGTTATCAATATGTTTCGTTAATAGAAATTAAACCTTTATATTTTAATTATTCTAATGATTTAATAGGATGTTACATCATTAAACTAATAATTTATTGGTAAATTTGATTTTAAATAAAGAATTATTAAAATATTAATATATACTATTTTCTCAAATATGATTGTATATAATCATTTCATTTATAGCTTTGTAAAAGTACTCATTTTTATAAATAAAAACATCTTGTACAAATTACAAAACACTTATATATAAAAATAAGAAAAATAGAAGTCTATGAATAACAAATGGAAAGATAATTAGCTTACTTCAATTGTATGTAAAGAAACATACTCATTCAAATTTAATGAAGTCAAATCATTGAAACACTTACATAAAAAATATATTAGTCATTCATTATGAAAATTTAATGGTCTACATTCATATTTATGGTTGACTCTATATTATGAAAAAAATGAAGTCATTTGGTGAGATGTCAATATCATGGAATATGATTCTTTCATTGGAAAGCTAATATTGTTTTAATATTTATTTTTAAGGATAAATATATTATAAATATAATTGTCGTTCTATTTTGCTTTGTTTTGTACATCAATTGTCTCTATATTATTGGATATGAGTCTCATTCTATCATTGAATGGGCTTAAAAAATTTCCACAACCAACCTAGTTAATGATTGGTTAAATTAATATATAAATGAATTAATGTAAGATAACATCAAAACCTATTTTATACTTTTTTTATTTGTTGAGGGTCACATGATTGAAATAATGAGTCACTTAATAAAAATAAATAAAAATGAGTTATCGTAGTTAGTCTCGTATAGTACAAGTCAAGAGAGAATAACATGCATGGAGATGTTATAATGCAATCTTAAATTAGGTATAGTTAGGGATACTACATATCATTCCTTAATATATTTCACTCATTTTAGTTGGTTAATATAACTTTAAGCTATTAATATTTATTTGATGTTTTCTTCTTCTAATCTATGTTTTCTTCTTCTAACTACGATAAAAATGAGTTATCGTAGTTAGTCTCGTATAGTACAAGTCAAGAGAGAATAACATGCATGGAGATGTTATAATGCAATCTTAAATTAGGTATAGTTAGGGATACTACATATCATTCCTTAATATATTTCACTCATTTTAGTTGGTTAATATAACTTTAAGCTATTAATATTTATTTGATGTTTTCTTCTTCTAATCTATGCAATTTGTGGGGTAAGTAACTATATAGTGGGATATCCTTTACATGACCATGTTTAGGTTAGATTAAATTTGAGATTAACATTGTTATGTGATATGAGATACATAACTCAAAATGTAGTGGGTTTGAGCTTCACTAGAATGGATAAAAATGTTCGACATTTATTTAGGATGACTTTCAAAAACTTAAAATTTTCTAATTTAATAGGCTAGCTCAGGTTAACCCAGTTAGTTAAGGGACATATTTGATAGTAGAGTTGGATATGTTAAAAATTTAATATTTAAACTATATAATTTTAATTTCATTAAGTATATCAATTTAGCATGCTAGAGTTTCTTTATTTGCTTAGGAAACTTTATAAGTATTTCTAATACAAATATTTCAAAATTGGAAACATAATAATTAAGATAATATTAATATACATATAGTCATTAATGAACAATAAATGAAAATAGAAAACCTTTTTTTAAGTCAAACACACCCCGAATCACTTTATTTGTCCAAATTTTTAAATTTATGAAAGCAACTTAGATGGTTATTGATACTAGTAGTTCAGCACAAACAACTAAGATTTTGAAAATATTTTTAATCTTTTTAATAAAGTGTAATATTTGCGTCCGTGTTTTTTTATAGAAAAAAGAATGTAAAATAGTAGTTCACTTCCAAAATCTATTTAGGATAGGAATGAGAGTATGCGTTGCATGTTAGTACTCATAGTTTGACTTAGAAGATGCTGAATAATGTAGTAAGTCCGTGCAAATCCTCTATATTTGTTATATAAAATGCCTTAACAAATAAAAATGTTTGTATTTTTATTAGGACTTGAAAAAATAGTTTTTATTAGAAATTGATATATTAATGTCTTTTCAAATGAAAATGGTTATTTTTTTAATTTGGACTTGACAAATTAATTTTTATTAGAAAATAGTATACTAATGAATTAGAAATGAAAATGGTTGTTTTTTTAATTGGACTCGAAAAACCAATTTTTATTAAAAAAAATGATATGTATTGATGCCTTAGCTGTTTTTTTATTAGAACTTTGAAAAATTAAATTTTATTAGAAAATAGTATATTAATGTCATAGCAAATGAAATGATTTTTTATAAATTAGGACTTTGAAAAATCGCTTTTTTTTATTAGGACTAGAAAAAGAAATTTTTATTAGAAAATGGTATACTAATGCCTTAGCAAATGAAAATGGTTGCTTTTTTATTAGGTCATGAAAAATCAATTTTTATTAGAAAATGGTATACGCCTTAGGAATGAAAATGATTGTTTTTTATCAGTACTTGTAAAATTAATTTTTATTATAAAATTTTATATTAATGCCTTAGAGAATGAAAATGATTGTTTTTTTATTAGAACTTGAAAAATCAATTTTTATTATAAAATGGTATACTAATGCCTTAGAAAATGAAAATGATTGTTTTCTATTTAGGACATTAAAAATTCAATTTTTATTAGAAAATGGTATACTAATGTATTTGCAAATGAAAATGGTTGCTTTTTTTTATTACGACTTGAAAAATCTATTTTTATTAGAAAATGGGATATTAATGCCTAGAAAATGAAAATTGTTATTTTTTTATTAGGACATTGAAAAATCAATTTTTATTAGAAAATGATATATTAATGCATAGAAAATGAAAATGGTTGTTTTTTTATTATGACTTGAAAAATCAATTTTTATTAGAAAATGGAACACTAATGCCTTAGAAAATGAAAATGAGTTTTTTTATTGGGACTTTGAAAATTCAATTTTGTATACTAATGTCTCAGAAAATGAAAATGATTGTTCTTTTATTAATACTTGAAAAATCAATTTATATTATAAAATGGAATACTAATCCCTCAGCAAATGAAAAATGATTGTTTTTTTATTAGTGCTTGAAAAATCATTTTTTATTAGAAAATGATATATTAATGCATTAGCAAATGAAAATGCTTGTTTTTTCTTTGGACTTGAAAAATAATTTTTTATTAGAAAATGGTATATTATTGTATTAGCAAATGAAAATGGTTGCTTTTTTATTAAGACTTGAAAATTCAATTTTTATTAGAAAATGGTACACTAATGCCTTAGCAAATGAAATGGTTTTTTTAATTAGGACTTGAAAAATCAATTTTATAAGAAAATGGTATATTAATGGCTAGCGAATGAAAATTGTTGTTTTTTATTAGGACTTTGAAAAATCAAATTTTATTAGAAATGGTATATTAACGCCAACTAATGAAAATGGTAGTTTTTTTATAAGGACTTGAATAATAAATTTTTATTACAAAATAGTATACTAATGCCTTAGCAAATGAAAAACATTGTTTTTTTATTAGAACTTTGAAAAATCAATTTTTATTAGAAAATTATATATTAATGTATTAGTAAATGAAAATTGTTGTTTTTTATTAGGACTTCAAATTTATTTTATTAGAAAAAGGAATATTAATGCCTTAACAATTGAAAATGGTAGCTTTTTTTAATAGAACTTGAAAATTAATTTTTTATTATAAAGAGGTATATTAATGCCTTAGCAAATGAAAATGGTTGTTTTTTATTAGGACATGAAAATTTAGTTTTTTTTTTAGAAAATTGTATATTACTACTGCCTAAGAAAATGAAAATGATTGTTTTTTTATATGTACTTGAAAAAGCAATTTTCATTAGAAAATGGTATAGTAATGACTTAGCAAATGAAAATGGTTGCTTTTTTATTAGGACATGAAAAATCAATTTATATTATGAAATGATAAAATATTGCCTTAACAAATGAAAATGGTTGTATTTATATTAGAACATGAAAAATAAATTTTTATTATAAAATCGTATATTTATGCCTAGGAAATGAAAATTGTTTTTTTATTGGAACTTTGAAAAATCAAATTTTGTTAGAAAATGGTATATTAATGTCAAGCAAATGAAAATGGTTGGTTTTTCATTAGGACTTGAAAAATCAATTTTTATTAGAAAATGATATACTAATACCTTAGAATGAAAATAGTTGTTTTTTTTAATAGGACTCGAAAAATCAATTTATAATAAAAAAAATGGTATATTAATGGCTTATCAAATGAAAATGAGTTTTTTAAATTAGGACTTTAAAAATAAAATTTTCAAGTCATAATAAAAAAAACCAAATTTTTATTAGAAAATGGTGTATTAATGTCTTTTCAAATGAAAATGGTTGTATTTTTTTATTTGGACTTGAAAAAACAATTTTTATTAGAAAATGGAATACTAATGCTAGAGCAAATGAAAATGGTTGTTTTCTTATTAATACTTGAAAAATCAATTTTGTTAGAAAAATGGTATATCAATGCCTTAGCAAATGAAATGATTTTTTATAAATTTGGACATTGAAAAATCCATTTTTTTATAAGGACTAGAAAAATCAATTTTTATTAGAAAATGATATACTAATGCCTTAGCAAATGAAAATGGTTATACATTATTTAGGACTTGCAAAAAGAATTTTTATTTGAAAATGGTATATAGCCTTAGCAAATGAAAATGGTTGTTCTTTTATTAGTACTTGAAAATTTAGTTTTTATTAGAAAATTGTATATTAATGCCTTAGAAAATGAAAATGATTGTTTTTTTATTATTACTTGAAAAATCAATTTTTATTAGAAAATGGTATACTAATGCATTAGCAAATGAAAATGGTTGTTTTTTTATCAGTACTTGAAAAATCTATTTTTATTATAAAATGGAATACTAATGGCCTAACAAATGAGAATGATTATTTTCTTATTAGGACTTTAAAAATTCAATTTTAATTAGAAATGATATATTAATGTCTTTGCAAATGAAAATAGTTGTTTTTTATTTATTAGGACATGAAAAATCTATTTTCATTAGAAAATTGTATATTAATGTATAGCAAATGAAAATTGTTGTTTTTTTACTAGGACTTTGAAAATTCAATTTTTATTATGAAATTGTATACTAATGCCTTATCAAATGAAAATGATTGTTTTTTATTAGTGCATGACAAATCAATTTTTATTAGAAAATGGTATACTAATGCCTTAGCAAATGAAAATGGTTGTTTTTTATTAGAACTTGAAAAATTCATTTTTATTAGAAAATGATATATTAATGCCTAACAATTGAAAATTATTTTTTTATTGGGTCTTTGAAAAATAAATTTTTATTAGAAAATGATATATTAATGCCTAGCAAATAAAAATAGTTGTTTTTTTATTAGGACTTGAAAAATCAATTTTTATTGGAAAATAGTATACTAATACCTTATAAATGAAAATGATTGTTTTTTAATAGGACTCGAAAAATCATTTTTTATTGAAAATAGTATATTAATGCCTAAGCAAATGAAAATGAGTTTTTTTATTAGGACTTGAAAATTTTATTTTTCCAGTCCTAATAAAAAAAACGTTTTTTTTATTGGAAAATGGTGTATTAATGCCTTTCAAATGAATAGGTTGTTTTTTTAATTTGGACTTGAAAAATCAAATTTTATTAGGAAATCGTATACTAATGCCTTAGCAAATGAAAATAGTTGCATTTTACTATGACATGAAAAATCAATTTTAATTAGAAAAATGTACATTAATGCTTTAGCAAATAAAAAATGTTGTTTTTTTATTACGACTTTGAAAAATCAATTTTTATAAGAAAATGATATACTAATGCCTTAGCAACTTAAAATGGTTGTTTTTTTTATTTGGACTTGAAAAATCAATTTTGATTAGAAAATTGTGTGCTAGTGCCGCAACAAATGAAAATGATTGTTTTTTTAATAGAACTTGAAAAATCAATTTTTATTATAAAATTGTATACAAATTTCTTAGCCAATGAAAATGGTCGTTTTTTTTATTAGGGTTTGAAAAATCATTTTTTATTAGAAAATGATATACTGATGCATAAGGAATGAAAATGGTTGTTTTTTAATAGGACTTGAAAAATCAATTTTTATTAAAAAATAATATATATTAATGCCTTAGCAAATGAATTTTTTTTTATTAGGACTTGAAAAATAAATTTTTATTTTAAAATGGAGTATTAATGCCTTAGCAAATGAAAATGATTGTTTTTTATCATTACTTAAAAAATCAATTTTTGTTAGAAAATTGTATATTAATAACTTAGCTAATGAAAAATGTTGTTTTTTTATTATACTTTGAAAATTTAATTTTTATTATAAAAGGATATACTAATGCCTTGCAGTTGAAAATTGTTTTTTTAATGGGACTTTGAAAATCATTTTTTAATAGAAAATGATACATTAATGCCTAGCAAATAAAAATAATTGTTTTTTATTAGGACTTGAAAAATCAATTTTTATTAGAAAATGGTATACTAATGCCTTAGGAAATGAAAAATCAATTTTTGTTAGAAAATTGTATAATAATACCTTAGCTAATGAAAAATGTTGTTTTTTTTATTAGAACTTTGAAAAATAATTTTTTAGTATAAAAGGGTATACTAATGCCAATCAATTGAATATTGTTTTTTTATTGGGATTTTAAAAATAAATTTTTATTAAAAAATGGTATATTAATGCCTTAGAAAATGAAAATGAGTTTTTTTATTAAGATTTTAAAAATAATTTTTTCAAGTCCTAATAAAAAAACCGATTTCTTATTAGAAATAGTGTATTAATGCCTTTACAAATGAAAATGGTTGTTTTTTTTATTTGAACTTGAAAAATCAAATTTTATTAGGAAAATTTATACTAATGCCTTAGCAAATGAAAATTGATGTATTTTTAATGGGATATGAAAAATCATTTTTATTAGAAAATGGTATATTAATGCATTCGCAAATGAAAAATGTTGTTTTTTATTACGACTTTGAAAAATCAATTTTTATTAGAAAATGGTATACTAATGCCTTAGCAACTTAAAATGGTTTTTTTATTAGGACTTGAAAAATCAATTTTTATTAGAAAATTGTATGCTAGTGCCGTAGCAAATTGAAAATGGTTGCTTTTTTATTAGGACTTGAAAAATAATTTTTTAATATAAAATGGTATATTAATACCTTAGCAAATGATAATGGTTGTTTTTTATTAGGACATGAAAATTTAGTTTTTATTAGAAAATTGTATATTAATGCCTTAGAAAATGAAAATGATTGTTTTTTTTATTATCACTTGAAAAATCAATTTTTATTAGAAAATGGTATACTAATGCCTTAGCAAATGAAAAGGGGAGGGATCCACTTACTCCAAGAGTAAGTGGAAAAACACTTACTCCACATCATGACCATTCATTCTTGGAAATCCAATGGTTTGAATTGGTGAGTACATCTAAACCATTGAATTTTTCAAGATTGGATGGCTAAGATGAAAAGTAAGTGTTTTTTGGAGTAAGTGGATCCCTCCCCAATGAAAATGTTTGTTTTTTATTAGTACTTGAAAAATTAAATTTTGTTTGAAAATTCTATATTAATGGCTTAGCGAATGAAAAATGTTTGTGTTTTTATTAGAACTTTGAAAAATTAATTTTTAAAAGAAAATTGTATATTAATGCCTTAACAAATGAAATAGTTTTTTTTTTATAAATTAGGACTTTGAAAAATCCATATTTTTTGAAGGACTAGAAAAATCAATTTTTATTAGAAAATGGTATACTAATGCATAATCAAATGAAAATGGTTGTTTCTTTTATTACGACTTTGAAAATTCAATTTTTATTAGAAAATGGTATACTAATGCTTTAGCAAATGAAAATGGTTGCTTTTTCATTAGGACTTGAAAAATCAATTTTTATTAGAAATGATATATTAATGTATTAGCAAATGAAAATGGTTGTTTTTTTATTATGATTTGAAAAATCAATTTTTATCAGAAAATGGTTTACTAATGGTTTAGCCAATGAAAATAGTTGTTTATTTTATTAGGACTTGAAAAATCAATTTTTATTATAAAATGGTATAGTATTGCCTTAGCAAATGAAAATAGTTGTTTTTTTATTAGGACTTGAAAAATCAAATTTTATTAGAAAATGGTATACTAATGACTTAGCAAATGAAAATGGTCGTTTTTTATTAGGATTGAAAAATCAATTTTTATTAGAACTTGTATTTGATGCCTCAGCAAATGAAAAATGTTGTTTTTTTACTAGAACTTTTGAAAAATCAATTTTTATTACAAAATGGTATATTAATGCATTAGCAAATGAAAATGATTGTTTTTTTATTAGGACTTGAAAATAAATTTTCATTAAAAAATGGTATATTAATGCCGAACAAATGAAAATAGTATTTGGACTTTGAAAAAACATTTTTATTAGAAAATTGTATATTAATGTCTAGCAAACGAATTTTTTTGTTTTTACTAAGACTTTGAAAAATCATTTTTTTATTAGAAAATGTATATTAATGTCTTAGCAAATGAAAATGGGTTTTCTTTATTAGAATTTGAAAAATCAATTTTTATTAGAAAATGGTATATTAATGCCTTAGTAAATGAAAATTGTTGTCTTTTATTAGGACTTCAGAAATCATTTTTTATTATAAAATGGTATACAAATGCATTAGCAAATGAAAATGATTTTTTTATTAAGACTTTAAAAATCAATTTTCATTAGAAATGATATACTAATGCCTTAGCAAATGAAAATGGTTGTTTTTTTATAAGGACTTGAAAATTCGATTTTTATTTGAAAATTGTATATTAATTCCCTTGGAAATGAACATGGTTGTTTTTTAGTAGGACTAGAACAATCAATTTTTATTATGAAATTGTATATTAATGCCTTAACAAATGAAAATATTTGGTTTTTTATTAGGACTTGAAAAATCAAATTTTATTAGAAAATGATATAGTATTGCCATAGCAAATGAAATTTTTTGTTTTTTTATTTGAACTTTAAAAATCAATTTTTATTAGAAAATGGTATACTAATGCCTTAGCGAATGAAAATGATTATTTTTTTTATTAGGACTTGAAAAATTAATTTTTATTAGAAAATGGTATACTAATGCTTTAGCAAATGAAAATGGTTGTTTTTTTATCAGTGCTAAAAAAAATAATTTTTATTAGAAAATTGTATATTAATGCCTTAGCGAATGAAAATTGTTATTTTTTTATTAGAACTTTAAAAATCAATTTTTATTATAAAATGATATAGTAATGCCTTAGCAAATGAAAATGATTGTTTTTTTATTAGCACTTGAAAAATCAATTTTTATTAGAAAATGATGTACTAATGTCTTATCTAATGAAAATGGTTTTTTTTATTAGGATCTTAAAAATTATTTTTATTAGAAAATGGTATACTAATGCGTTAGCAAATGAAAATGGTTGTCTTTTTATTAGAAGTTGAAAAATCAATTTTTATTAGAAAATGGTATACTAATGCCTTAGCAACTTAAAATGATTTTTTTATTAGGACTTGAAAAATCAATTTTTATTAGAAAATTGTATGCTAGTGCCGTAGCAAATTGAAAATGGTTGCTTTTTTATTAGGACTTGAAAAATAATTTTTTATTATAAAATGGTATATTAATACCTTAGCAAATGATAATGGTTGTTTTTTATTAGGACTTGAAAATTTAGTTTTTATTAGAAAATTGTATATTAATGCCTTAGAAAATGAAAATGATTGTTTTTTTATTAGCACTTGAAAAATCAATTTTTATTAGAAAATGATGTACTAATGCCTTATCTAATGAAAATGGTTTTTTTTATTAGAAAATGGTATACTAATGCGTTAGCAAATGAAAATGGTTGTCTTTTTATTAGAAGTTGAAAAATAAATTTTTATTAGAAACTGGTATACTATTGCATTCACAAATGAAAATAGTTGTTATTTTATTAGGACTTTAAAAATCAATTTTTATTAGAAAATGATATACTAATGGCTTAGCAAATGAAAATGGTTGTTTTTTTATTAGGACTTGAAAAATCAATTTTTATTAGAAAATAGTATATTAATGCCTAGCATATAAAAATTGTTTTTTTATATTAGGAATTTGAAAATTCAATTTCTATTTGAAAATGATATATTAATGCCTAGCTAATGAAAATTGTTGTTTTTTATTAGAACTTGAAAAATCAATTTTTTTTAGAAAATGTTATACTAATGCCTTAGTAAATGAAAATGGTTGTTTTTTTTATAAGGATTTGAAAATTCAGTTTTTATTAAAAAATGGTATACTAATGCCTTAGAAAATGAAAATGGTTTTTTTTATTAGTACTTGAAAAATCAATTTTATTAGAAAATGATATACTAATGCCTTACTAAATGAAAATGATTGTTTATTTATTAGGACTTGAAAAAACAAATTTTATTAGGAAATGGTACACTAATCCTTTAGCAAATGTAAAATGTTGTTTTTTTATTAGGACTTGAAAAATCAATTTTTATTAGA
Organism: Lupinus albus; assembly: GCA_009771035.1. Lineage (NCBI taxonomy): Eukaryota > Viridiplantae > Streptophyta > Magnoliopsida > Fabales > Fabaceae > Lupinus > Lupinus albus. The sequence continues at coordinate 14,137,780 of CM020015.1, forward strand.
AAATGACATACTAATGTCCTAACAAATGAAAATGGTTATATTTTTATTAGGACTTGAAAAATCAATTTTTATTAGAAAATGATGTATTAATGCCTTATCAAATGTAAATGGTTGTTTTTTTATTAGGACTTGAAAATCAATTTTTATTAGAAAATGGTAAATAATGCCTTAACAAATGATAATGGTTGTATTTTTATTATGACTAGAAAAATCATTTTTTATTAGAAAATGTCATACTAATGCCTTAACAAATGAAAATGGTTGTATTTTTATTAGGACTTGAAAATTCAATTTTTATTAGAAAATGATGTATTAATGTCTTATCAAATGTAAATGGTTGTTTTTTTATTAGGATTTGAAAAATCAATTTTTATTAGAAAATGGTAATGCCTTAGCAAATGAAAATGGTTGTATTTTTATTAGGACTAGAAAAATCAATTTTTTTAGAAAATGGTATATTAATACATTAGCAAATGAAAATGATTGTTTTTTTATTAGGACTTGAAAAATCAATTTTAATTTGGAAATGATATACTAGTGCCTTAGCAAATGGAAACGGTTGTTTTTTTATTAGTGCTTTAAAAATCATTTTTTATTAGAAAATGATATATTAATGCATTAACAAATGAAAATGATGGTTTTTTTATTAGCACTTGAAAAATATATTTTTATTAGAAAATGATATATTAATGCATTAGAAAATGAAAATTGTTGTTTTTTTATTAGGATTTGAAAAATCAATTTTTATTAGAAAATGATAGACTAATGCTTTAACAAATGAAAATGGTTGTTCTTTTTATTGAAAAATAATTTTTTGTTAAGAAATGGTATACTAATCCCTTTGCAAATAAAATGGTTATTTTTTTATTAGTGCTTGAAAAATCAATTTTTATTAAAAAATAATATATTAATACATTAGCAAATGAAAATTATTGTTTTTTTATTATGACTTGAAAAATAATTTTTTATTAGAAAATGTTACAGTTATTTTTCATTTATGAAAATATAACATTTTCTGAGCTAACAGTTTTAAAAAATGGACATTAAAATATTAGATTTCCTTTCTAATAATGATAATATGTATATCTCTATTTTTGGTTAGTTTATCTGAGAGAGTAAAAAAGACAAAATACATGAATTATTCAATCTTGTTGGTTTCAGAAAAGTGTTATGAATCTCTGTCTTTATTAATGCATTGGTGATTCCTCCGCTGGAATATAATATAGCATTTCTTTTGTTCTTTTCAGGTTCCCCTAGCTCCATTGCAAAGAGGTAATGGCCCTCCCTTTCACAATCCAATGTGGCAGAATGAGTCTCATGGTATTGTTAATCAACCTTCTGAGCAAGGAATCAACCTTTTTGTGTGTGCTTTGTGGGGTGGGACAAGGAAAGAGTAATGCATAGACAGAACAGACAGAATACACACCTGATTTGATTAGGGTGGGAGGGACAAGGAAAGAGCAATGCAGATTGAAGGGGTCCTTAAGCCAATGTTCATCTTGTTTTTTGCAGGATTGTGTGCCAGAAAACCCTGAAAGCGTGTCTGAGTTTGAGGCTCCACCCTCTCCAGAATCCAGTTATGGTCAAGCATTTCTAGCTGAGGAAGACTTTGCAAAAGAGCCAATGGCTGTTCCTTCACAGCTGCATCTTACTGTCCTAGGTATGGATAACACTGACGAAGTTTCTTCATCAAAGCCTCAGCATGTTGTGCTAAATCATGTCTTCATAGAGAAAAACATGGCCTCAAAGTCTGTTGTTACCCTGGGACTGACTCATAGATTTAAGTCTAAATATGTGACAGTTGTCCTTTACAAACCACTCAAGAGGTAAGTGTGTGATAGTTATCCGATATAAAATCTTTCATTCATTTTATTTGTAGCCTCATTCTGTAAAGATGAAAATTTAAATATACCCTTAGTATGTGAAGAGGGTCTGTTGTCTATAAATATGCTTGAAAGTAACTTGTTTTTGTGATTCAAATTGATATGTTAAATATACGTTTGCAGATATTTGTTAGTTTGGTTCTTTTTTTCTTCCTAGAATTGTTGAAATATCAACAAGGTTGCCTTAAACACGATGTTGGTAGTGCTGGTCTTAGTTATTTTTTCATGTTATAATCTGGAAGTAATGACCGCCAATCATTGTAGTGCATGTAACCTGCAGAAACTCCTGCTATATCTCCTCTAACAAGTTCGTTTGATACAATGATGGATGCTCTATAATTTCATTGTATAAGTAATTATTAAGTTTGCGATGTTGAAAAGAAGGAAAGAAGAATCAATCAATCCGTACGATTTTAAAACTAATAGTTTTCAACATTAATATCAATCATTAGCACATAGGGCATTTCTAGCCGTGAGATTAGCAATTTGGTCAATTTAGTCTGACAGAAACCATATTAAAAAGTAAATTCCCAGTTAATAACTCAAACATTGCTTGGCAAAAAATTAGGCATAATGTTAATCCTAGTTGAGGTTATCCTCTTGATGTTAGCAATTTATATGTTCAACTCAATTGTTTTAGTTTTTGAAATCATAAACAAATTGGCATATAGGCTGTGTGCGCATATAACTTAATTAGTATTAAAAGCACCAATTTTGATAAAGCATTGAACATACTTCAACATGGTAACAACTGTAGCTATCGGCTATCCATATGCCATCATCACCAGACTGAAATGATATCACAAAAACAATGATATAATAGCATAAGATGACATTGTTGTAATGATGCATTGTGAGACACAACTAATACAAACTACTGAAACAAGGGACAAAGCAAACACTTAAAATACTAAATGAGCAGTACCAATAAAACTAAACAAACCCGACCAACAAAAACTAATGAGACCCCAAATGAAGATGATCATGATGATGATGTCCTAATGAAAATATAATTCCCATCAAAACTTATCTGCGTTGTCCTTTTTCTGTTCATATGCTTCCAAATATGGGTTATTGGTTAATTGGCCCTCACTTAGCCATCATGACTTTGACAAACTCCTCATAGTTGATCTGACCATCACCATCGACATCAGCCTCACGGATCATCTCATCAACTTCTTCGTCAGTCAGCTTCTCACCAAGATTAGTCATCACATGGCGGAGCTCAGCTGCAGAGATGAAACCATTTTGATCCTTGTCGAACACACGGAAGGCTTCCTTAAGCTCCTCCTCTGAATCAGTGTCCTTCATCTTGCGGGCCATCAGGTTGAGGAATTCTGGGAAATCAATGGTACCATTTCCATCAGCATCAACCTCATTAATCATGTCCTGCAACTCAGCCTCAGTTGGGTTCTGTCCAAGTGATCGCATAACAGTCCCAAGTTCCTTGGTGGTAATACAACCTATAGAATGTTTTAAAAAAAAGTTAAACATAAATAAACAAGTGATTCAGCTTCACACGGGTGAAAAAATGAAGAGCAGAAATTAAGATCTAAAATTCATTTATCTTCTCGAATTACATCCCCAATATTGTTTTTGAAGAAAAGGTTTCAAGAGGACAATAACATTCGTGGCAAGGACACACAAACATTAAATGTGATAAAGATCACACTTCAGGTTGTTTTTTCATTTTTTGCAAGTTTCATAAACTCTATACATGTAATTAAAATTGCATAAGACTCACAAATCCAGTACTAAAGGAGAAGAAAAAAAATACTATGTATTCAAATTATAAACATTATCAGTAAAGGTAACCAATAAGATGATTAATAGTTAATCATAAATCACACTTTCTTATCATTGATCAGCTACATGAATACTCTCAAAATACATACAATCACAATGCCATCACAAGAAAGCAATAGGTAACTCTAATTGCAATTTCATAAACAGAAATCTACATTAAATAAAGAGGATCAAAATGCTCCATACATGCACAACACAAACATATAGAGGCCAATTCCATATTGAAATGGTTCTAAATCCAAACACACAGCACTGAAATTCATATCCACTCAAGCAATTATGATCTAGAAATGAATAATTAAGCAATTCATATCCAGTTAAAACGAAATAGCTATAAAAAACATGTTTTTTTGTGAATGAAGAAAAAATGAGATTCCTAATATGTAATAATCCAGCGCCAAACCAAATCAGTAAACACAAAATACCATCACATCAAGGATAAAATGCAAGGGGCAAAATGGGAAATGGAAGAAATTCCACCTATATAATGTGAATCCAATAACCAAATTCATGGGCTAAAGAGTCGAACAAGAAAGAACCCTAGATATTAAAACATGAAAAGTTTCAATTTTTATGTAATTTTCTAAAGTGCGGGATAAAATTAACGCTACCCAGCAAAAAGTAAAGGTGAAATCAGATCTAAGAAACAAAAATAGTAAGAGAGAGATAAAAAAGAGGGATCTGAGAAAAGAGACCATCGCCATCCTTATCGAAGAGGCTGAAGGCTTCTTTGAACTCAGAGATCTGTTCATCAGTAAGTTGATCGGCCATTGGGAGAAAATTCAGAGAATGAAAATCAAAAAATGATATATTTGTGCTTTGGTGTTATGTGGAAAATGGAAGAGGAGACTATTATTTATATAATAACACTTATGGTTCAACATTAAAACAAAGGCCTAATAAGGCCCAATTGTATCTCTCTTTCTTCTTTTGTGGAATTTAATCCCTTATTCTTCTCTAACATCAAATGCAACTGTCTTATGATTATGAATAATTAGTACACTCAAATGTAATTTTTTTCCTCATTTTTTTTTGGTTGTGTGAAGTTTATTTCCCCATATACTTTTTTGCCTATTAGGTACTTAAACTTTGTTGAATATGAAAAACTAATAAAATGCTGTGATATGTTTATGATGATCATTAACTACTTATCTTTTTTAGTTATTTTTTTGGATGAAGAATGGACAAAAGAATTAAGATGCATAACAAAAAAAATTATGGGAAAACTTCACATATGGCAAAAAAGTTAAGGGAGAAAAAAATCCTAGAAACAGTGCTATTCTTATCTCATGTTCATTGGTTTCCAAGGGAAGTTAATCACTGACTTAGAAGTTTGAGAGTTAAGAAACAGTATATGTAAGCTATTTTGTTAACTGTCACCATTTGTGCATATAAGAAGAAAGCACCTGGCCACAAAGACAGCACCCAGCCACATGCAAAGGAAAAGAGACATAGTATATTTCATCGTCCCGAAATCTTCCACTTCCCTTCATTCTTCTTAAAAACCACTTCCACTTCCCTTCATTCTTCTTAAAAACCGATCTTATAAACAGACGTTTAGATAATATTGTAGAAACCATTGACAAACATAGATACCAGAAGGCAAATATTTTCAAATCAAAGTCCAGCAAGAGAAATCCTAATGGAGAGAAGGCAGCGTATGAATCTTAATGGGGATATTTCCAATTGAAGTGTAAACTTTATATCCACCTTTTGTTATTGAAAGATTAGGCCACGAGTAAATATGTCATTATTTTGAAGAAAGTGAACTTTTAGTAATTTTTACAAAATTTCAACTTGACTTTATGTCTGAAACCCAAGTAATTTAAGTTTTAACCCCTCCAATTTCCACTAATGCAAAATATGATAAATGGCCAACTTATACCCAAGTTTTATTTTCATTTTCAAAGCAAGATGTCTTCCATGAAAACAATGAAAAAGTGCATAATTCAAGCAACCATGGAAATTTCAAAACGATAATAGATTATTAAACCATACAGATATATATATATATATATATATATATATATATATATATATCAAGATATAATTGCAAGAAGTATAAGAGGTTTGGATATAACTCAGATCAAATGCATTAAAGCTTATAAAGTTTAACTAAATGGTTATGTCCAATGGCAATGTCCATCTTCCACATGTTTTAGGAACCAAAGGGAGACAAAATACCAAACTCTACAATATAAATTACTATCAACTACTCTGTATCTGCCCATCAATTTCTAAACTGCAACGTTTATAACCGAAAACTTTACCAATGAAACGTGTTGAATGCTGTAAGACTTTTAACCAGTAACTTCATTCTGTTGAAAGGACAATTAGGCTAGGAAGGGTGATAGATGGCAAACATTAAGAACTCAGACAATGCTGCACAGTCGTAGCAGATAACTTCAGCAAGAAAGGACAAGGCAAAAACATGGCAATCAGTTCTTCCTCCATTCGTATAAGGAGATATATGCACTCAATAAGACAATCTTTATCACAATAACAAGAAGAAACATACATAGTGCAACCTTCAAAACAAAATATCGATTACAATTTTCTACTTAAGTGTTGGCAGACAAAACAAACGTAAAATAATATACCTGTTATACCTGCTTTACATAGAATTTGACCTCACAATAACCTGCTAAGGTTCTTGATGAGCAATTTCAAATTCTTTTTTGTAGTCTCATCGCCAGTAAAACCCAGAACATCAGAGCTAATATTCTGCAATAATGCAACCAAAAAGCAAAGAATATAATGGAAAAGTTATCCCTCGGAATTAGATTTATAATCATTTCAAAAATTAAGGCAAACCTCAATGTTCTTTAGGGTAAAAACAAGAGTGTATATGGACTTGCGGATCAGTTCAGTGTTTTCAGGGGTCATAATGGATGAATGTACCTTTCTGCACAAAGAAAGAGTGACTTCTATTAGTTATGATACTTCAAGAGTGTTAAATTAGTAACCATACTGAAAAATTGTAGCGAGTGTAAAAATTAAGAGTACTTTTTGAATCAGTTCAATTTGCTCAAGTCATGATGGGTGAAAGCACCCTTATTAAACATGAAAGGTAAGTGTTTTCTTATCTGGGAGAGACAACAACAAAAGGACTTCGTGCTTAATTTCAATTGTTAAGGTCAGGGGCAGAACCACATTCACCAAAAAGTGGTGGTCACCCCCTCCCCCATGCTTCTCATTATATAACTCCATATAATATAATTATTTATTTTGCTCTGTGCTTCGCCCCCGTGTCTATGTTATTTTGTTTCCTTCCCTAGTTAAGGTCTTCAACTGAAACATAGGACACTAGAAATAAGTTACAACCATGTAGTTGCCGTTGTCCCTGTCAAGACTCTCACTCAAGATCTATTTGAAGGTTAAGATGTTACTCAGCCAGTAGGCTAATAAGAATATGGATGTGCTACATAACTATGTGCATGCATAATAAATTTGATGTTGACAAAACTACAAGAGCATTGGAGGTTTGAAAATTTTACCTCAAATCATTAGAAACTTGGGTAAGGCTCCGGGTTAAATTCTCAACTTCCTTCAAGAGGCCGCTATCACGGACTTCAGCCAACAAAGGTTGGACATCTTCAGCCATGGCTTTGAACTGAGGCATCACTACATCAATGCGTAGATATGGGCATGAGAATGCATGAAGGAGTAAATGAACAGCAAAATAATAACAAAGAAAATAATACACCAACTACTGAGAGATTGTACTTTATGAATATGATAAAGGCGTATATGTATATTTATACATCATTATTATTAGCATATGAAGATAACATTACACCTGTGTAAGAAGTGGTTTAGCTTCTTCAACCATAGAAAAAGCTCGTTCAGCCAATGAATAGCTGTTAATGATACCAATCTCCTCTACATCTCGTCCGAGGCGAGTGTATATCCCAACCAATGCATCCAAACTTACTCCTTGTTGACCCTTAATCCTTTCTCGATCACAGACAATGACACCTTCTTTAGGACAGTCTTTGTCAAGAGGGCCAAGTGAAGGTGTTGGGATTGGATTACGAGGACTAATGTCAATTATAGTTTCCATAAGAAGACCTGACTGGTTAACCTCAATCAATGAATTACGCGGTATAATTGTTTTATCATCTTCAACCTAAAAAAAACAATGGTTTAATGTAATATTCCAACTAAAACAATTAACGTCAAAACAAGATTTTAATAATGGGATATGAGAAATCACTAATCAGATTATGTTATTAAAAAACACCTCAACAATTGCTTCAATATTTCTTAAGGAAGGATTCACACGAATGACATTCCCAACAGTGACCCCTCTAATCCTCACAGGTGTTCCAGTGCATATACCACAAGCCTGAGAAAACTCAAACACTGCAGTGTACTTCCTGAAGTTGGATCTTATTTGAAAACCCCTCAACCATGCCAAACTAAGCACAAATAGCAATGTGCCAGACACTAAAAACAATCCAACCCCACCTTCCCAAACACTCCTACGACCAAAACCAAAATCACTTAATGGACGCAGTGTTTGCCTCCAAATAGCACGAGGAATGTCCAACACAACTGCAAGTGGATTCTTTGCTTCTGGAGTAGATGATGATTGTTGTTGGCTATGTCCTGCATCAGCAGATGTAGCTCTTATCGTAGTCTTGATTTGTGTCGGACGCCTAGATGGTAGAGGCATGAAATACAAAGAGTTCCCTTTAAGGGGGATCACACATGAAGATAAACAAGTTGGCAGTGATGAGACATGGGCTGAAAGGTTTCCAACCATCTTCAAAACAAACTCCTAGCTCTGAAGTACTATTATCCTAAAGAAATTAAAACCACATATAAAACTTAGTAGAATTTAATTGTAAAAAAAAAAGAACAAGAAACAAAAACCAAAATAGCAAAAAACCAATTCCAGAAGTTGTAATTGTATAAGAAAAGCTAAATTAGGCATACAATTGTCAGAAATGGACAGGGCATTGAGTGAGACATTCAAACAGGATCCAATAAACAAAGTCCCAAAAATTAGGCATACAATTTCAAGCTTAGATTTAAAACAACAACAACAACAACAACAAAAGAGCATAGCAAAAGAAAACCCTATTGAGTAGGACAACGTAATAGTGGGATTAGGTAATTAAGTAGGAGTGTAATTGAAGACAAAATAAAATGAGGGTAATATGAAAAGGCGACCATAGATGATAATTAACAGCTAAAGGTTTAAAATTGTAGCGAATAAGGATGTAAAGCGGATTGTAGGATCAATGAATTGCATAGAAAATGAAAAGGCAATAAGAAAATAATGTTGAATGAATTGAGAGACATATGAGTAGAATTACTACTGAGTGTGGTGTGCTATGCTATGCTATGGAGATGGAGGAAGAGGAATGAACGAGGAAAATGAAGAGAACACCCCAAACACCATTAGGCCCACGTTCTTCTCATTTTTTTATATTATGTATATCTAGTTTTTAAATTGTATTCTCGCACTAATATATAAATAAATGGTGGATAATACATTGATTATACATCTATTTTATTCAAAAGGTGAGTACAGGACTTTTGCTTGTCTTATTCACCAATTCCTCACCATAAGTTCTTCCCTTGCTCCTTTTAATTGGTCCCCCTTTCCATATAAAAAATTCAATGGTTTAGGGGAATAGGAGAGTTTATACAATGATTTGAATTTGAGCAACTAATAATTCAATTAAATTATATATCTTAATATATATAAATGAATGCTTCTTAATTATTTCATCTAATTATAATATACATATCATTTAGTTTGTCACATATAATTTTGATTAATATTGTTTCATCTAATTTTCATATTCTTAATTATACATTTTTATTTGTTAATAGGCTGATTTTTTTATCTTTTGGAATTTAAGCCAAACCAATTTCCCATATTAGAACCTAACAAAATGCATCAAATTAAATCCCTTTGTGACTCTAGTTTTTTGAACACACTAAACATTTGGAAGTTATATCAGATTCTAACTAATTTGCACCACTATAATATAATTAATAATTAATTTGCCTAACAAAAGGAAAGATATTACTAGGAAAATGAGGCTAAGATATATACAATCGATATTTATTCTTATATATTTGTTTAAAAACATAAGTAAACATTTGAAGAGTAAAATCAAATTCTTACATAAACTGTGCATACTATCCAAGAATAATAGCATGGAACGCAATAATGTGATTACATAAACATACAAGAAGAAGGGAATTATTTGGTGGGTAACTAATGAAGAAAATGGAAAATTGTAGGACATCAACAAAGTACAGTTGATAATGATATCAAGTTATCAACATCACTTTGTTCCTTGTGTTTGCATATCATCATCTGTTTTCCAAACAACATCTTCTAGGCATGTTGAAAGATTTTTGTAGAACTGCATAGGATGAAACACACAATTTCAGTTAACATCAAATACAAGATAAGTGTCAAGTGTCCAAACTACATTATTCTGATAACATAGTTTCCAGAGAAGCAATAGTTATTCAAATATGTACCCAACAAATTAGATTTTTTTTATATTTTCAAAATGATCAATGCTGATGCTCTTCTTATTATCCAACTTCTGATTTATTTGATTTATCAATGCTGAAGCATACCTTATGGAACTCCAAGGTATCGCCTTTTGCTTTCCGTACCTCAACCATGTGAAGAGAAGGTGCCACTTGAAATATCTGTTTAAAGCAAGTATTCTGAATACAATATTCATATGAATTGTGTTATTATAGATCAGGAAAACACAGAAATGACTATCATATACCTCTGTGGAAACATTAAGGTTTCCCTTCCTTCCAGCTTTCACATTTGCGAGCCTCATCTGCAGTTGATGGTTTATTAATTTAGACAAAATGCCATTAAAATATAGCTAGATCCTTGAGTGTATGGCTTACCTTGTAATTTTTCTTCTGCACATCAAATCCAAGAGGTTTTGCAGCTTCTTCAATCTTGTTGACTATGTCATCGGCAGAGGATTTTGACGTGAATCTTGTTTCCCTTTTAAACCCTTGCTGAGTAAACGACATTAACCTTAGCAAATATCTTATAATTTGCTCCAAATGAGCTTGAAAGAAATATTCTCATCCAAATCAGGTTCATAGTCCAACCAAGTTAACCACCTTTTGAACTTAAACTAGCTTATATGTTACAATTAACATAACTCATGTTTTCCCTGTATTTGAATTCTACAGATTTAACACTATAATAATAGGATAATTCAAAAAGTATTTTAACATGTGAAGTTCTGAACCTGCTCTTCAAACAAATTTTCAAGGTTTAGCCCTTTGGACATTGAAATTAATTCGAATGCATTCATGGCTGTTGGTTGCTCTTCCTTCCTTTCTGTCACATGGTGCTCCTGAGTACAAGGGGAATTTTTTTAGAAAACATTCCACAACTTCCAAAAAAATCAGTACCAAAATCACATCTCAAATCATCTTCAACATACTTCACAATCTTGAAAGACAGCTTCTACATCATCGAGACTGGTTTCCGCTTTCTCGTCGAAAACTGGAGGCTTATAGTCTACCTTAAACCATTCATCATCCAATATCTCAGCTATAGTGATACGCTGTCATACGGTTAGGGTAAATCAGAAATGCAGAGCAAAATTTAACTAGTACTGAAAAATAAACACAATGATGCAGATTGATTATTCGACTTCGTTTTTAAATGGACCATTAGATGATTTACATAATCATGAAATGAAGCTTATGTAGATAGCATCAAGCCAAACTTAACACCATAGGAAACCACCAAGGCAGTGTAAAAGGTTATACTTGTTACTTATCAATAAAATAACTATTTTACTTTCAGAAAAAACTATGCAATTACACACAAATATAGAAAGCATATATATTAGATTAAGAAAAACTCCCCATGAATCATCGAGAACGCTTTGAATCAAGGGTTTCTTGCAAATTCATTTTTTTAAGTTAAGCCAACAGAAAATTGTTTTTTCATTGTCCGCAGAAGCAGATAGAAAACCAAATGCTTTTTCTTACAGTCATGGGATTGGGATCCAAGATTCGAGATATCAATTTCCTAGCACTGAATGAAAGCCATGGGGGGCAAGTAAATACAGCACCTGAAATCTGTGGATCAAGAAATGAAAATAATAAACAGAAAACAAAAGAAAGAGAAAATTTGTGCAATAAAGTTGAAAGAGTGCTCACTTTTTTATACAAGGTCATAAGATTATGATCATCGAAAGGCAAGTAACCTGCAATCAATACAAAGAGAATCACCCCACATGACCATAAGTCTGCAGTAGCCCCATCATAGCCTCTGTCATTAAGGACCTACGTAGCAAGAGCATGTCGTTAAAAGAGTGACTCTAGCGGTATAAATCTGGAATAAAATACACAACAAGGTAGCGTGACATGATATGGTATTTGTCTGCACCTCGGGAGCAACATAATTTGGAGTTCCACACGTAGTATGGAGAAGTCCATCAGCCTGTCAACACAACCATTTTGTGTGATACAAATCAACTCTCACAAGATGCATTTAAATTTCTTCAAGTATACATTAACATGATAAGAATAAGTTCAAATCTATAATCATTAACATAATTTTGAACAAGCAGAGCAGTAACCAAGACTGGGTACAACTCAATTTTCATTTGATGAATACTAACTCTAATTTTGGCATATCAATTACAGAACCACATCTGGGCCATCATAATATAGAGATCGCAGAATCAAACAAGATCAAGAAGATCCAATTCCCGAATCTGAATTGTCAACTATCAATTTCACTAGAAGAAAACGGCCAATACAAAATACACACATACATGTAAATACAAACTTTCAAGTACTACAATTAGTATGAAAATGTGTATTATTTGAATATGAATTTAAGAGAAACATGTTTTCATTCAACACCCTATAACTAAAAAGTAATGTCCCTTTCTGATCCTAATTACCATTAGCATTAGACTTAACAGAAACAAGAACACTGTAATGAACAATGATAAACAACAAAGAAAAGCAAAGGTCAGAAGGACATTACCCTGACTTGTTGAGAAAGCGCACTCAACCCAAAATCGGAAACTTTAAGGTTCCCATAAGTATCTAAGAGTAGATTCTCTGGCTGCAGATAGTTCATGAATAGGTATGAAATTCACGCTAGAGGTTCTTTCTTGTTTTATCAAGACTCAAATAAGCTGTTCCAGCAGCTGCATATACATAAATCAGTTAATGGCACCTTACCTTCAGGTCTCTATGGTAGACACCCCTGCTATGGCAATAATCAACAGCGTTTATAAGCTGTTGGAAATATCTACGTGCTTCACTTTCACTCATCCGTCCATGGTTTACCTTCATAATATAGAATCCATTAGAACATATACAACAGTTTTTCTACATGATGGAATTTATGTACTATTGGCCAAAAAAGCCCTATCTACAACAATAGCAATGAAGGGCAATGATGTAGGGAGGAGCAAGGATCATATTCAGGTGGACCAACACTACTCTAATATCTTCAGCTAAAAAGGATTGATGAACTATAAAGCTGAGTCAATGAGTCGTAATTTTTTCTTCTTTTCACAATAAGTTCTTGAACCAATTAAAAATGAAAAGAACCCTGTAGATGAAACAGGCACTAATTCATTTACTAACAATTTTGTCAAAGAGCTCTCCCCCAGTCACAAACTCCAAAACAATATATATTTTTGTCCTGCTTCCCATGACCTGTGAAATAAAATGTTGTAATGTTAGAAATGGAATGTAGCAGCAAGTAAGTGTTGAGAATTAATTTGGTTTCTAATTTCTGATATGCTTCCTTGGATAAAGGGCAGCAGTTTCAGAAAGCATCCTTTGGCATTAAATATTTAGTAAGGATATTTTGAGAAATTTCTGGAATGGTAAGCAGTTTAGCACTGAGCCAAATTTTTAGTGAAACAGACAGTTTTTGAAAGTTCTATACTAGACTCAATCTTACAATCCACCGCTTCTAAAATAAAGACATGAATAAAGGAAAAAATCATTTAAAAAGTGAAACACAAGATATTACACATGTATGAGAAGGAGAGGACCTCAAATAGTTGAACAACATTTGGATGCTTGATTAACTTCATGGTAGCTATTTCCCTCCTGATCTGAAAAACAAACATTAAAATCATCTAAGAGACTTGCGTCATTATGTGAGGCTCAAAAGCAACAACCACTATAAAACAATAATGATGTATTTGAAATTATATGATAGCCTCCCACTGTTCATTAAAAACTAGACTTTGTCAATGTCATGAAAGGTTTTGGGAAATGTGAGAAAGTAAATATGTCATAAAATACTAAGCTGTCAACAAATTAAGTCAAGGCATACAGAACAAAGAAAAACTCTCCAAATATCACCTGCTCAGACATCTTGTGCTTAAGAACTTTCTCTTTGTCCAGAATTTTGAGAGCCACATGTTCCCCTGTCTCAGAGTTTCTAGCAAATTTCACCTTTGCAAAGGTCCCCTCTCCAATTGTCCTCCCTACCTCGTATTTACCAACTCGGCGCTTAACCTTAGGCTGACTCATCCTCTATGCCGGTTGAAATTTGTGATATTAATGGAAATTTTGCTCACTTGTAAAGAATCTACCTGAAATATATGCCATAACTCAGTTCCTAACTAAACTTTTTCCACAAATTCAATGATGGAATATAGAGAAACTTAATCCAAATCTGAGTCCCTAACTAATAAATGCTACTATTGCTTATAGTTTCAACTTTCAAGCAAAACAATGATTTCAAATCCAAAGATGCAAATTAGAACATTCCTCAATTTCATTTTAAGCATACATTCCAAGGACTATATTTCCGTATTCTGAACAGAAATAGTTCATTGTGCAAGCACTATAACATCCCAAGAGATCCTTTTTTCAAAGTAATGCAGTACATAGAAAGATTCTGGAGGATTTTAAAATCCATGGATATTGGGTTTAAGTGAAAGAGAAATCAGAGGAATTATTAGAATGAAAAATAACCTCAAAAACTGTCTTCCAGTAAATGATAAACCTGCAACCAGAATTTAGCCCAACATGAAACAACTTCGGAAAATTAACACATCACACTTCTAGGATTTAATAACTTTATAGACTGATTTTGTAAATAAAAAAACATCAATGTTCTCGAATTATTGAAAGCACCCAGTTAAAAAAAAAGCACACAAATATCAAATTTCCAGCATTACAGATAAAACATTCCCAGAGATTCACCCTACACAATAATGATATAAAAAAAGAACCTTTCAATGATTTTGGACAAATGAACTGAAATAATGTTCAGGGAACAAATATATGACCCAAAAGGTAATGATGATAATGAAATAACAAAGCAGCATCAAGTGCAAAAAGTTTTGAAATTTCATGTACCACACAAGCAGCATCCTATACTTCAACTATATAAAGGTGGATAAAGAGAGCATAGAGATGGCTGAAAAGAGAGAGAAAGAGAGGATATACTTCAAAACAAGGATGAGAGATTTTGATGTTGTAGTTCAATTTTGACTTTTGATTATGGCCAAAGGGTGAGAGATTTTCATGAATACTCTGCAACCAGACAAAAATGAAACTTTGGCTACATACAAAGCATGATTGCATGAATGCCTAATTTTTATTGTCTCTGCAATTTATTCTGGAAAAAGCAACTTCAACAATTACTTTCCCATACTTAACTATTTCCATAAAATGCACTATGTCTTTTGATAATAACAGCAATATATTTTTTAATAAAATAAGATAGGCACATATTTTTTACATACACAATATATATTTTTTGTTTTATCCATGAGAAGGTATTAAAGTTGTTGATGGAAAGATAACATTGAGAGTTCTAATAAGAATAAGAAACAATTTCGCAATTTGACAGTTTTGAAAAACAACTCAATTCATATGTGATATGTGTCATATTTAGTAACATGACAAACATAATAAAAAAAACTGGTGTTTAAGTCCCAACACAAGGCACTTAATCAAAGCCAATAATGTTGTAAAGCCTGCCACTGCTGACATATACAAAACACTTCTAATAATGCATTACAATATTTTAACTTTTTAGGTACAAACTCTAGCCAAGTGGGTTTAGATAGCAATGAAAATGTTTATAATTGCCATCACAGGTTTCTATATATTAGTGATTAGTTTCCACTTTTTGATGATGATACTATAGGATCCAAAGGAAAAAACCTGCACCAATTACAACTTGGCTACTCAGAAATATTACAACTTTTTAGCCAATTTATCATTTAACTTAGCCTTTTAAGTCATTAATTTTTGTAATATTGAGTTATATTTTACATACCATATGGTGTTAGTGTTAATGCATGATACATGTCAATATCATTCTGCCGCGTGTTCCACTCTTGTACCACAAGTGTACATCTTGGAAGTTTATACAAGCACAAGAATAATAATTGAAGAGCATCATCTTTACTATAGTATTCATGCTTTGAAATAAAAGATATTTACAAACTTTCAAATGGAATAAATACGTATATAGTTATCATGGTCGATGCAGAAGTAGAATGAGATATAAGTATGGTGACAAATGTGATTTTAATAACTAGAGCTGAGGTTGGCATGATTATTTTATGTCCAAAGTCAACATTGTTGAAGTAGGAATGCAACACTATTATCATAATCTCTTTTGGAATAAAAGATAATTATATTGGTTGTGTCTAACAATCACTTGTAACCGATGTCCTTATTTTTTTTATTATAATATTTATTCATTTTATCATCATTTCTATCTGTTAAAGTTTAATTTCAAAATTAATTGATAATATGAAAAAGAAAGATTTAAATCATTCCTGAGACAATGAGGTAAGCGATATGAGATTTGCTTCTCACATTATTTGCATGACTACATCTACATCAATAAAAAAAGACGTGAAGCAACAATGAGCATGCGAAGGAAGGAGAATGCATATTGTCTTTGTTAGCTTGAGCTACCAATGTTGCCAAATATAAGTTTAAAAGAACCAAGCTGTTGAGATAAAAGAGGGAAAATTTGGGAATGAAAATATGACTGATAAGAAGGCTTCTGAAGTTTATGAGAAAAATATAACTAAAGTCATAAGTAGTTAACTAATAACTACCAATTTAAATTAATGACTACCTTAAAGATTCATGCAAGGTACTTTATATATGTAGAATGTATTTTTTTGTATTACAGAAACTATATATTCTTGCACATAAATATTCTGCCTATACTTTTAACCCTGTGAGGATCATGTACAAATACTTTTCAACTCTAGAGGATCACAATTTTTCAACTCCTTAGGATCCTTGGCATAACAGTAATTTGGTAAGGTTGTATATTTTATAACTTGGAGATCTTGAGTCCAATTATTGGTTTGCAAGAGTAAGTTTACATACATATACACTCTTCAACATCCTGTACTTAGCTGTCATTTTTATATAAATTTGTTTTTACATTTCTGCATAAGGTATTCAACCCATATACTGGATTACAAGGAAGAATATTTCATAGTTATGTTGCACATGAGTATATAGCTACAGGTAAATTTGCAATGATTTGTAAATTTGAAGATCCTATATATCTTTTCCTGCATATAATGAGTTAGCTATTGATTAGGCAAAGAGGGCGCTTGAGTCAAAGGAATGATGCATACAGCTTGGGAAAGACCTTTCCTGAGCGATAGCAGAAGAGTTTTGGCTTGAGCGTAGCAGAAGAATAACACAAGTAAATATTATCTCTATTAATGAAGAGACATACTTATTTTTCTTTATTTTCAATGACATTATTCACAAATGCTATTATTTGAGTGAGTTGAACAAAATAGAACAGCTTTTGTATGCACACATCTTAAAATCTATCCATATCTACGTCTTTTTGTAAACACATTTATATCCATATTTCAGAATTTTTATTTTTTTCCTTAAAATATTGTAATCTAAAATCAAACTCTTCAGGGTGACTACTATCAAGTTGAACAATATTTTAGGATAGCCATAATTGTTAGTTTTGGATCACATGAATCAAAACTGAACTTAGGTATTGGTTATATAATGAAAAACTAGTTAATCAAAGGTTGTATGTCACCTTAAGTGCATCATAAAGGCTTCTTCCAGACACTTCAAGTAATGAGAATGTTTATTTTTTTTTTATACACAAGTAATGAGAATATGATATCTCAAAAGTCTACACTCTAAGGCAAAATCTTTCTCTATGACTTGATCCATTAAATTCCATGGCCTTTCTATCACTCATTTCTGATCAAGTTTATCAGAGCATCATCAAATCATAAGAAAGCATATGAAAGTGGTTTCACTGTTGCCAACCATACTGTTGGTTGCGGTTTCCACCCATCATGTTTGAGCCTCGGCCACCTGCTGACCCACCATATGGACCTTGCTGGGTATAATTTGGAGCTCCAACTCCAAAGCCGCCACCACCACTTTGAGGAGGATAAGGTGCCCCTCTCTCTTGAGGAGGATAAGGTCCACTGCCATAACCCCCTGCTCCTCCTTGAACTCCACGATTCGGGTGATTGTATCCTCCACCAGAGTTCGCACCGGGGGGATATCTTCCTGGCCCACCAGATGGACCTCGAGGCTTCCCATAATGATGACTAGGTCCACCAGGATGAACTTGTTGAGAGCCATGAGCTTGCTGGTTAGGTCCTGGTCGCATTTGGGCATGTTGCCCAGACTGCTGAATGGGGGGAGGACGGGTGTGCTGCTGCGGGTGTTGCATTTTCTGACGCTTAGCCATTTCTTCATTTTGCCGTTGTTGCTGGCGCTTTTTCTTTGTCTGAAACTCATGTGACGACTCATACTTGGGTAAACTGATCCATACATAAAATAAGTAACTAGTTCAAAAAATTAACCAAGAAGCATTAATCGAATAGAACTGACCGTACCTAGTTTGTAGACAAAGCATTTAATAACAGCTACCAAGAAACAATTGGTTGAATAGAAACAACAAAGTCCAAAGGTAAGACCAAATTTTGAAAATAAAAACTATAGTACGTGATAGTTGGTCATACCTTTTGGGATCACACGGTAATGGATCAGTCCAGAAATATTCGGCATCAAGTGCATCTTTGGCAGTAATTCTCTATATAAAGTAAGAAATAAAATTGACAACCATGTATTAGGCTGCAGATCATGACAATTATTCATCATGGAAGTTTATGGTCCAGTGGTGAATAACAAATTATCATTGGATTACACTGAAAATAACACATACCTTTATATTTTACAAATGACATGATAGCATAAAAAACTTGTTTAAAGCACCAACATTATGCCATCAAATTATTGTGTGCATCATATTGAAAACAATACATATGCCTCTCAAATGAAAATAGATGCACACTATTTTTATCTTGAGTTTAATGCGAGACTTGTAAATATATAAGATATTTAACAATTACAAAACAATAGTGGATACAGTTAACCTTGTCAAATTATAACAGGTTGAGTGATACAAAATAAAATGGAATAACAGGTATTTGAAGCGCTTAAAATAGCATTGAAGACTCCTTTAACTATTATTAAATCAGACCCATAAGTGAAGAAATGATACCTTAGCTGGATCTAGTGCCAGCATCCTCTCCAACAATTCCAAAGCATGATGATCAAAACTATAATTCAACTCATAGGAAGAAAACCCTTTCAGGTGACTATAAAACCATAAGATAAAAAGGTATATATGAATACCGATACTCATACTTACTGCCTAAAAACTTCCCTCAGACGTCTTTTCATTGGCCTTGTTGGCTTAAATTGATTATACCAAGGAATCTTAGAAACCCCAGGCCAGATCACCTCATCTGGTGCTCCACACAGTTCAAATATTTTATTTAATTGTTCTGGCTACAATAATTACAAAGGAAACAATAATTACCATGTACATATGATAAAAGCAAAATATGGAATGAATGTAATACTAAAATTTTCAAAAGTATTGAACATGTTATATCCAATAATGTAGCCAGACATTGTCATAAGCATTAATTTTACCCTGACGAATAGTATAAATATAACATTGAATAGAATGCATAAATTGGAAATGAATAAACATCATTAATCTTCAGAACAAAATGACAGTTCTTAGAGGCAAAATATTATGAGTGTAATATCTATGCATTGTCAATATAAAGATTTAGACACACTCAGTACACCATCCACCATTAATTTGTATTACTCTTTTTGAAGAGTCAATGAAGATTAAACATGAATGATAGATGATGCAGTGACAGTGTAAAAAATTCATACACTGTATTGCATAATTTTTTTTCTTAAATATTATTTAGCTAGGCAGGTTGGCGCCGTAAGAAGGAAATAAATGTAAAGTAACTTTGATGAAATAAACAGGTTATTTTCTGATTGTGGCAACCAAGACCAGAGACATTTAGAATATGCAGAGAAAGAAATATGGAAGTAAGTATTCAGAGACAGAATATGAAGAGCCGTAAAATAATATCAAGAATCTCTTTTTCCAGACATTAATGCATAGCTGTATTGACAATATACAAGATAAAACCATATCTAGTCTATAAACAATATCACATGAATCACTCACTATTTTGCCTATATCTATCTACTATGATGCAAAGAATATCACTAACCTCATCTTTTCCTGGAAAGATAGGCTTCCCATGAAGAAGCTCAGCAAAAATGCACCCAACAGACCACATATCTACTGCTGGCCCATACTTCGTTGACCCTAGCAGTAACTCAGGTGGCCTAAATATATAATGACAAAATCAATACATGCACTGTCCAATCACATAACCCTCACCCCTTTCTTGATGAACTCTGATGACACCAATTACCTGTACCATAAGGTGATGACACGATTTGTAAGATTTGCATTGTGGTCATTAGAAACTGATCGTGCCAATCCAAAATCTGCAAGCTTCAGATTCCCTTCATTGTCTATAAGAAGGTTTGACCCTGCAGCAGAACAAAAATACATCAAATAGGAGAAATAGATATGCATGAAAATCTAAAAACTTTACCCAGTTAATACCTACAACTCACAAGCACGGATATCAGATACGAGACAAGTTCAATATGGGGATACACCTTTTGTTTAAAAACAATTAACATACAAGTACGATAGAAGATGACAGTTCATAACAACAACAAAATATATTTATCTCCAAACATATGAATGCATCACAAGAGCCCATAAATAGAGCAAAATATCTGGACTACTTTATGATTGTAGGGAAGAGTGTCATTTTTGTTATTTTCAGCTTAGGCCATAGTTATTGCAAGTACAATGCAAACTAACATTTATTGAGTATCTGTTACAATATCAGTATTGGGTATATATCTGACATCACTAAGGCATGCATTTGAAAGTACCTGTCCTAGGTTAATACACATACCTTTGATATCACGATGCAGAACTTGATTTATATGACAATAGTGAAGCCCCGTCAAAAGTTGTCTCATATAACACTTCAGAAGGAAAACACAACTCAGACAACACTAAAATGGAAATTTGCTCATATATGAAATGACACTTGATAGATGCCACCTTTATATATAAATGGAAGCTATTAACAGTAATACCTTAATTTGGGGAACTGTAAATCTCATCCCAGGACGATCAGCAAGACCTGTCAAATCATGGTCCATGTATTCAAAGACCATATAGATGCCACCTTTATATTTGTTACCATCTGGAATCCCCAAAAAAATGAAAATCATATAAACTAGGATTGTAAGGATCTAAGAGAATTAAAAGGGTGTTGATAGATATATCCACATAGCTTAAACTATAAAGCATATTTTGTGGTAGTTGCTACTGTAATTGTAAATGCGGTATTTGGCTTAAAACTTGCCTGGCCTTCCTTGTTCATCTTTCTCGGGGCCTGAAAAAACAAAATGTTAGATAAGTGCAACAATTTTTTTAGCATAAATCATTTTAACAACAAGCATGATTATACTTTAATAGCAGCACCTGGAGAAGTGATGATTTCTTTAAGCTTGATCACATTTTCATGGTGTAGTTTCTTTAGAATTTTGATTTCTCGTATAGCAGTTATGGGAAACTGCGATGACAAAATTGACAATACAGTTCAGAGGACAATAATACAGTAGTAACAGATTGTAGCTGCAACTTCTGATTTAGATCCACTTAATTGCACGTATAATGAATCATTTGTGAAAGAAAAAGGGACATCAGGAAGTAACAAAGTAAGTGAAACACCAATAATATAATAATAAACAAAATATTCAAAGACATACTCCCTCTCTCTCGTTATCCATACGTATTTTCTTCAGGGCAACAATTTCACCTGTGCTGATCTCTTTAGCCATGTAAACTTGACTACAAGCAAGAACATATGAAGGCACAGATCAGTTATCTTCAGACAAGAACAAAGTGGTAAAAATGTTTTATGGAACATAAAATAGGAAAATAATCTGTTTCCTAAGATAAAAAGAAATTAAGCATTTCAAAGATCAATTATCATATACGTAAGGAAAAAATCCAATCTCCAAAGAAAAAATTGTAAGGATAAGAAAGCATTTAAGCAAATGGAAATGACGCCCAAAGAAAAAATTACTGTCACAACCAAAAAAAAGTAAAGGCTTTGGAAACAGAAAATGGAAAAGGAGTAGTTGTTGACTAGTTCCAAGATTGATTCCAATAAGAAGGCAAAGAACCAAACAAGAAAGAATGGAGGAAAAAAAACAATTTCAACTTTTTCTTAATGACATGCATACCGTGTTATTCTTCATAGCTATTTCAACTTTCAACCAAGAAGATTGCTTCACACATAAAATATTTCCTTCAAGTTCAACCTAGCTCAGTAAGAATATATCCTATAACCCCAACAAAGTCTTGCACATTGAGCACCACAACAAATTGCTAACTAGTTTAATTCACAAAGGGGAGAGATTAAAAGAAACGATTTTGATACTAAAAGCTTAAACAGAAGAGAAATTGAAAGAAACCCATAAGTGCCCTCGCCAATTTGCTCCAACTTCTCGAAGCAATCAACGCTTCTGGAACCCCAAGTGGGGTATTCGGTTACGTTCAGTTGCCCTGGGGCTGCAATAGCCATTACTCAGAAAACCAAAATTCAAAGCTGAGAGAATCCAATTAGGGTTTCTTGCATGAACAAATTGAAGCACCGATTACCGGAATAAACTGTAGAGACGAGCACAATATAGAATCGAAATTAAAAAGAAACATTGTCTTCAATTCTTTTTTGTTATTGGTTTTTGGAAGATTGCATAATTACAGCCCGTAAAGGGCCCATGCTAGGAGCCCAATTTGTTTCGAATTTCGATTTTAATTTGGAGAACTAGGGTTTATGAGAGTTTAGAAAAAGGGAGTTAACAAGGAAGAGAATTTGCAAGGTACGTTGTAGTAATATTATAATTACATCTTGCTTGTTTTTAGCAAATAAAAAAATGTATTTTTAAAATCACCCCAAAAATGAGATAAAGAACTATAAAAAAATGTATTTATTGACATACAAAAGATAAGACAAAAGAAATGCAGAGAAGCATATAGTCTGTGAAGAAGGGAATTGGTAAACTTCACTTACCCTAATGTTTCATTGCTTATTGTCTTTTCCACTCTCTCTCTCTCTATATCTCCAATTTTCTTTCTGCTTTTTCAATCTATGTAACCCTTAATTGCCTTGTTTCATCCTTTTCTCTTTTAATCATATGTTGTTTCACCATGACATGAATTTGGAACAACTATGTTACCCTAAAATCACATTTTCAATTGACACAGCATATTTTTCATGTATATATGACGTTGCTATTACTAATAGATTCTGGTATTTAGTTATAGATGAGGTTGCTTTAGTTAGGTCAGTGAATAAGAAACATTTATGTATTTATGTATGTTCAATTGTTAACACAACACAGCCAAAATTCTTTAGAGAATACCCACAAGGCATAGATACAATCATGTTGGTGAATGTAAGCATGTGATTGTTGGAATCCCTTAGTAAGTAGGTACCTCATTTGTTTCATATTTCACTAGTCAAGGTGGAGTGGACTGAGACATTGGAGTTTTGAGTGCATAGATGGCTCTCAGGACACTGAATTTATCGACAACGGTTCGATCAGAGGCTGCGAGTTTCAATGGTCTGCCTCCACCTCGGTCCCCCAAGTCATTGCCTCATCTATCACTCACAAAGCCATCTTGGGTTGTGAGAACGGAGTCGAATGCTCGGAGGAAAACAAGAAAGAAGCCGGATCCACCTTGTGTAGTCTGTAAGGGGAGTGGAAGAGTTGATTGCCACCAGTGTTGTGGGAGAGGAAGGACGAACCAAGTTCATGTGGAAATGCTCCCTAAAGGCGAATGGCCAAAATGGTGTAGGACTTGTGGAGGAAGCGGTCTTGGTTACTGCTCCCGCTGCCTCGGGACCGGAGAATACAGGTATATTATGGGCTTCAATTTCATGAACAGGGGTAGTAATGAATCTCAAGATAAAAAATCTTAGTTTTTCATGAACAGGGAGAGAATGTCATGCTACTGCAGCTTGACTTGTAATTTCTGAATAATTTTGTCTCAAGGAGAATCTCCATTGATAGATTTCCAATACTTTCTTCCCAGTTCTATTTGATTTTAACATGCAGGTTAGTATGTTTCTTTCAGACTGTTATCTATAAAATCCCACATGAGCTTTTGGCCAACAACTTAAATTTTTGGGAGAATTGCTTCTTGACAAAAAACCACCTATGATGAGTCCAATCCTTGCCACCCTAGACCCCATATGTGCATGAGGCAACATGTTAGTTATAAATCCATTAAGTAGCCTTTACTAAACAACAAGTTTTTGAGAGAGTTAGTTCTAGACAATCTTAAAAAGATTCTGTAAGATTTGATTCTGAATATGCTGAAAGATATACTTTCCTGAAACTAAAATTGCCCAAATATAGAAGAAAGGGGAAAATTGGAATGTCAAGTTTAAAACTTCAAGTTCTTCTTACTCAATGCCCTCTATTCTTTGAGAGATTTGGTTTCATATTCTTACATCACTTGCAAATTAGAGTATATATAAATGCATAATGCTACTTCTCCTTCAAGAACAAATCATCTTTCAATTCATTGTTTGGACCTTTGACAGAAGAAAAAAAGCATAACGGAATTGAATTCCTAATGAGATTTGATTACTATCTTGCTCCCCATTCAAGTAACTAAGATAAATAAGCATGATAATTTTGGGACAAGACACCTCAAAAGTGAACTTATTTCTAAGTGAGCAAGTAAAAGTGTATCAAATATTAGATTTTAGTGGGTTAAGTGTATAATTCCTTTTAGATTATATCAATGGTGAACGTATCTTGTCAACTTTAAAGACAAACTTACTTTAGACGAGTTCTTTTTTCTCCTAATTCCATAACAGCCATGAATGAAAGCTGAGGAATTTATGGTCTCTATTTCTTGATGTCAAGTGAGCTTTGAAGGATGCCTTATCTTTAGTCCACATCTCAGGATGCTGTTAATATGCATATCTTAATTTTCTAATAATTGGTATTTTTATAGAATTAAATAACAAATAATGGACTTGTGCTTCTTCAACTATTTAACTCAGCATACCAAGAAAGATAGTGACAATTGTTTGTGTTTGAAATTCTGACTTGATTAGCAAGTACAGTGATGCTCACTTTTGATATATTGATCTTCAATATGTAATGGATATTTTCAGGGTTCTTTTGGATTTTTTCTAACAATATAACTTAGCTCACTGCATTCTTATTTTAGCACATTTAACCTGAGAGTTTTTTGGCTCCTCATTCCTTTTTGGTGTGTCCTATTGCTGAAGGTTATATTAGAAAAATTGATGAATTGTGCTTTTGAGGAACCTTGCCAAACTGCAACTCTGTTGGATACTGTGCAGGCTGCCATAATTACTTGTTTTGTTAGATTATAACTGTAGTGATGAAGAATATATTTAAGCAATTTAGGCATTACAAATTGATTTGTGTTCCTGTCCAGCATCTTTCCAATTTGAATTTTTTGAGACTTATATAAGGTGGCAACCAATCAAGTTCCTGTTCCTTTGAAAATTTGTTATCACAATATTGGCTTACCAGATAATCATTATCACAACTATTTCAAAAAAGTAAGGATGAGATTAGTTATAAAACCACTTTCATATAGTTTATATACTATCTTAAAAACTAGCAGATACCTTTAACCAATTTACTTTTCAAAAGTGAATTTCAAAATATATATATATATATATATATAAATAACAAATCAAATTTACTTTTATTGTAATACGGTTGTTAATTGAGCAATAGAATACTACTAGAAGAATTCCAAATGAGAAAAAAAAAAGGAAGAACACTGTGTAGCAGAGTGTCCTAAATAAAGGAGATAAATATGTTAATATTCCAAATAAAAAAATGCAAGAATCCAGAACCAATTATAGAGAATCTTCATTGTTCATGCATGATTATTTTCTTCATTACTCATGCATGATTATTTTCTTCATTACTCATGCATGATTATGAGGCGATCAAATTAACTAAGCATGAACTTGCAGCATAGCTAGTAGATGTTGACAGTTGAGTGATCATACCTTCTATTGCTTCACATGACCTACTCATGCACACAAGTGTTTTAGCCGCTGCAACAACCTTGGCATCAAAAACACTTGACCCACTTCGCTTATTGGTCTTTTTCCAGCTTATTGTTAAACATCTTGATGCATCAGAAGAAGCTGTTGCAGCAGCTATTGCACTAACATAGTTATCATTATTAATCTTAACCTTAGAATCAAAGTTGGAGAAACAAGTTGGAGAAGCTTGTGTAGTACCAGTAGGAGGAGGGTGAACACCCCTCCAAACTCTATTAGGGTGAGTCCTCATATGCCCACACAAGGACTTTTCAGATGGAAAATCCTTATTGCATAGATAACAAGAGAGTCTCAGTTCCCTATTAGGAGCCATCAAAGAAGAGAACTTGTTGCCATTCCAATTAGCCTTATTATTGGTAGTGATGGTGGCTTTCTTTGATTTGAAATTCCTATGAGCTTCAAAATGGATCTTTTTGTGACCACCTAATGCTTTCCCTGACTTAAACTTCTTCCCACAAAATTCACAATTCTGCCTGGGTAGTGCTTTTTTACCACTATCTTCTTCATCACCCTTTGGCTTTGGTTTATTATCAACAACTTCACAATCTGAATCTCTCATCATGTAAATACTTTTTAGAAAGGTGTGACCCTTCTCTCTTGTCATCATCCTTTATGGAAGAAAAGAGTGAACTATATATATATATCTAGCTAAATAATAACAATGTAAAAGAACATGAAGACATTGAACATGAACAATACTTGATAAGACATATTTCTTTGATAATAGCTGGGTTGTGTGAAGATTAAAAGGAAGAGAAAAGAAGCATAGATATTATGAAGAAAGGAGAAATGTGAATTGAAGAATGTCTTGGAGTTGTGAATAAGAAAGTAAGAAGAGGAGAGAATATTTGAGAAGAGTAACTAACAATGAGAAAATCTCTCATGAAATATAAAAAATATACTTTGTTTAACCTCAACAAAAAACTAAATTGTTCATGACACTATATACACATTCTGATGAATAAATAATAACTATATTTTTTATTTATTGATCAGAATGTATGTATAAGTTTTGACACTATATCCTTGCTAACCATGAAATATTGGGGACGAAATGAAAGTTCTAAAAGAGATTTAGCTGAGCTCCACATTCCTAAATTTTGATATGATTAAGATATAAATGTTGACTCAGTCCAATTCATAACCATTAATTAAGTTAGTTAAGAATTCGGATGGTATATTGCACCCAAAATAAAACAAACTATGTTGAGAAGGAGAGGGAACTATTCTACTACACATACTTTCAAATGTTAAGATAAAGTCAACATAAAATATAACTTATTACTCACAATTATTCTACATTTACATTCAAGTTTTGAGATAAAACCTGCCTTAAAATCAAGGATGAATATGTGTTTAACAATGAGAAGAACAACAATAATTAAGAAGAGTGCATTGAAGTATAAACATCACTTCTTGTGATGCCAAAGGTCAAAATTAATGCTAAATAATATCACATGTCATTTTTAGAGAAAAACTTATGGGGAGGGATCCACTTACTCCATGATTACGTGGAAAAAACATATTTTACATCATGATCATTCATTTTTTGAGAAATCCAATGATTTGAATTGGAAAGTACATTTAAACTATTAGATTTGTCAATATTGAATGACTAAGATGTGGAGTGAGTTTTTTCCACTTACTTTCGGAGTAAGTAAATTCCTTCCCAACACTTATTTGTATGAATAAATATACAAAATGTCATTTTTAGAAATAAATGTATTTATGATTTATTAGTACTATCATTTATGATTAAATTTTAATTATAATTTAATTTTTAATGTGTTATTAATACTTTACCGTTTGACTTCACATAGATACGTCTTTTCTTCTGAGAAGTCTTTCTCTCATTTCTATGGAGAGGGATCCACTTACTCTTGGAGTAAGTGGAAAATGACTTACTCCACATCTTAACCATCCAATCTTGGAAAATACAATGGTTTGAATTGATAAGTACATCTAAACCATTGGATTTTCCAAAATTGGATGGTTAAGATGTAGAGTAAATCATTTTTCACTTACTCTTGGAATAAGTGGATCTCTCTTCCATTCCTATTACTATTCTATATATCCAATAAAAAATAAAAGTATAGGCATTATTGCATACAACTTAACTTAGGAATCATGTATGAGAACTGAGAAGAGTGTGGCAGACAATTCCCAATGCGAAGTGTCAATTGTATAATTTGTTTAATTAGTTATTGACAAAATATTTATCTATTTCAAACTAATTGTTGTGTTCTCAAACTAACTAATAACTACTTTTCATAGCTGTCTGTAACTGTAACTATAACTCCCTCTTATAACCTCTCTTCTCTTGATCTTCCTCTTTTTCATGTCACCCACATTGACAAAGTAAGAAACTTTAGCCAAACCCAGTTCTGTTTTGTGCTAGCTTCTCATGGACAGAACAAACCCAAACAGGAGCATTTCTGAGCGGGTTTCAAGAATACTTGCTGCATTTTGTGTTGACAGTGATGATGATAATGATGAAGGAGAGGTTTCATTGGACATGTGAACACTCGATTTTGTCCGACCTATATTTATAAAGTATAGAAAATACAAAGATTCCAAAACTCACAATTTTTTGTGTGAAAAGAACAACAATTTTAGCTGTCCCGAGACTAATTGAATGAGATGTTGCCAACTACAATTGTTGGCACCAATAGAATAACTCAATTACAAGTTCAGCTCCTGCCAATGCTAAAGGTTATGGTTGTTTAACTGAGAATGAGGATTTGTCTAAGAATGAAATAAGAAATGTTCAAGATAGAGCAACCTTACATAAATAATTATGGTAATGCAGTGGTTAACATAGTTGAGTTAAACTCTTTATGAACCAAGTTACATGAATGTGAGTTTGAACTTTGTTGTGTCTTTCTCCTTGGTTAAGACCATGGATTCTAATAGAGGACCTACTCTAAATAAAATGGAAATAAGCAAGCATGTGGCAATAGCTTTAGAAATTTTCAAAACAAGACAACTACCTATATATACTAGAGAAATTTGCTACACTTGTATTAGCCACAGTGATTTGGGCATATGTAAATGTCTTAAACAATTTTCAGGTTGGAGATAAGCTAATGTTGCCACTACAGATTGATCGATTTTTGAAGTACAAGTAGTGCACATGCTACTTTCTATGAGGAAGTGGTGCTTCTCGAACAGTGAATGATGCTAGGGGCCCCAAAGTCCACCAAATACAAGCAGCCCAAAAGAGGAAAGCCTTCTGTATATTTGTGGTGCCACTCACATAAGGGCAAAGAGAGAGACTTTTGAGATTGAATATGCCATGTCCAAGAGCACAACTATCAACAAACGCCTCTGCAAAGAAAAAGAGGGACAAGGTCGATTAATAAGCAGAGAATATACATAGACATATCACAAAACCCTCCAAGAACTTCCTACTCTTCGCTATCTATCACATACAAGTTCCTAATTCTTCAAAGCAACAGTTCAAAAACCAGTTCACACATTCATACCAAAAAGCCATCCTACATACACTATATTCCTCAATTTCTACACACAAAAAGAGCTATCAGAATGCATATCACACATACACCTATAACATACACATGGGATACACACTGATACCACACATGGCAAACCAGAGACCCACACTCATAACATAACCACCAGAAAATCTTCTTACTTTCATCTTCATCATATACATGTTCCTTAGTCTAAAAAAGACACACATTATGCAATAGCCAGCCTCTGCTATCTATCATACACACAAGCCATCCCTCCTCCGATAACCAGCAGTCCATACACACATATCACACACCATAGATGAACAAAGCCAATCATACACACAGATAGCACATAAGAGAAAACTCAGCAAGTCACATACATGAAGAGAGCAACCACTTATACAGCACCATCCTCATAACGAGTATCAACAATAAAGATTAAACAGGGAATAATTCAGAAGCAGAAACGATGGCTAATCAGGAACGAAAGTTGATAATCAGAAGCAAAGAACAAGGGTATAATTCCAAGACGAACCAAAGCAATCGAAAAGGGGATTCTAGTCAGATTAAATCCAGACAGAGGTGAATCGTGCATTCGAAAGGTAAATCATAGGTAAGGCAATCACATAGTCACATAAAAAAACCTACACAGAAATATGTTTATGGATCGTACACTATCTTTTGGTTTTGATTTCAAATTTTTAACAAAATAAAGAGGAAAAGTAGAGGATTAGGAGGTTACCCTCGCTCAAACCAGGGTTCTATGAAGAACCCATATTGTTACCCGTTGATGCACCACCGCCGATGGTGATTCTGGCCGGACAAAGTCAGCCGTGGTGGTTTCCTATCTCCTTCACAATTCTAAGAAGGAAAAGAGGAAAGAAGCAGAGGAGGAATAGGGTTTTCATACCTTTCTGAATCTGGAATAGAAGGACAAAACCGAAGGGAGGAGTTGGAACAGAAGAGGAGCTCTTTTTTAGGTTGTCACCGGAGCGAAAACGCCGCTGCTGTCGCCGAAGGAGAAAACCATGAATTCTTCTCACTTTCGCCTTCGTCTTCTCACTTTCGTTTTTCTCTCTTCTTCTCACCCTATTCTAATCTCACTCAAATCCCTGAAAATGAAAAATGGCAAACCTAAACATAACCCCTCCATCTTCAATCCGGTTTTCTTTTTTTGGGCCTGACCCGAACCCATTTTTTTGGTTTTGTTTATTCTTTTGTTTTAAAGTCTTATTTGTATTCTTTATTTATACATATGACATTTAATTTATTATTCTTTTGTTTTAATTTATTATTCTGTGACCAGTGCTGTCTCTAAACTATTCTATTACTCAATGAATTTCAATGGAATTTTTATAATAAGTTTGTGGCCCGTGTTGTCTCTAAATTCTCTGAAAATGGGAATGATGTCTACGACTAGTGCCGTCTCTAAACTATTAATTTCATATCAAAAATATTTCAGTAAAAACTTATTTTATTACTCAACCAAATCGATACATTCAAATCAATGAAATCAATCAATTAATTTTCGAACCAGAACTACGTAGTTTTGATTTCCCTATTGCACATAAGGATACGTAGGAGCAACAATAGAAAATAAAACATTTTACTTTTATGATTGAATTTTTAATAAATAATTTTTAAGGGTATAAAAGTTCATATTATTAGCAAGGGTACCGTTTTATTACGGGCGGACAGGGTGTTAATACCTTCCCCGATACGTAATCGACTCCCGAGCTCAGAATCTCTGCTTAAAGACCATTTTATCCAAATCGGACTTAATTTAGAATTTTCTACGTTTTATCCGCAAAAAACGTAGTGATAACTCCAAATCAATCGGAAGAGGTAGAAATCGATTTCGCATCTTTCTAAGTCGTAGGGCCGGTCTTCCAACCGAAAATCGGGTCGCGACAGGACATAGATTCAAAGATTGCTTCACTAAAAGAGAAGATTGAGGTGGGGATGATGAATAAGATTCAAGTCCAAGAAGAACTAGAGAGGATTGAAGAACAATGTACAAAATGGGAAGAGGTAGAGAAGTGTTATGCGAGTATATTCAAGAAAATTGAGAACATAGGTAAAAGTAGTGTAGCAGAGTTTGAGAAAAAGAACAGTGAATTAGAAAGTGAAAATTGGAAGCTGAGAGCATTGAAGAGAAAATGGGGTGATGAAATTTATGCAAAGGCTAAGCTTAGGACAAAACTCAGAAAGTGGGAACATAAAAGGGATGAAGTTGAGGAGATCATAAATGTTTTGGAATATCAGAAGAAGAATGCTATCAATGCAACTACCGAGTAAGCTATTCAACTCATCTTATTCTCTTTAATATGCCATTGATTTGAGATATAGAATGTGACCGGATATTTCCTTGACACGATGTAGTAATCACTTAATAAAATAATAAAATTTTAATTTTTTTAATTAACATAATATTTGTAACAAACTTGTAACTTACTAAAAAAATATATTTTTAGATCAATTTAAGAATTTTATTTTATAAAATCTTATTCAAAATATCAACTGTATTAATTACTATATTTACAAAAAAAAATATATTATCATTTCAACACCATAAATTCATTATTTTAGTGAAAAAAAATGAATAACAATAATTCTCATGTTAATTATAAAAAATAATTATAATTATTACTATGTCATTAACTAAAGTTATTCAATCCATGTGATTTTTTTTAAAATAGTATTATAAAAATCATCAAATATAGTTTTTATTATTGTTTTTTTTTTTGTTAACTAAGTTACCTTGTACCATAGAAAAAACCATTTCATTTCATAGTATGATAGTATCATCCTTTTTAAATAAATGTTACTTCAAAAATGCAATATTAATCTTATATCCTTGATCTACCCCCTTAATTATTTTTTTCATACAAATAAGTTTTTAAGGTTTTGATTTAGGGTTTATGCACCATATAAATATAAATCCCAATAACAATTGTAAAGCCGTTTTCTCTCACTCCACACTTTCTACTCTTTAGTACCCAAAAAGTAGAAATGGCTGCTACCTTCTCAGATCTACACACTGAGTCAGGTCTCAAATCCCTTGATCAATTCCTATCTGGCAAGACCTATATTTCTGGGTAACACTCACATCCTAATTTCAATTCCCTTTTTTTCTTTCTTTTAAAGTTTACATTTTTAATTGTTTCTGAGATTTGGGTGATCGAATATGTGTGTGGGGTTAGGGATGAATTGACAAAGGATGACATCAAAGTGTATGCTTCTGTTTTGGAGAAGCCATCAGAATCTTTTCCCCATGCTGCTAAGTGGTACGAGGTTGTCTCTTCTCATCTTGCTCCAAGGTTTGTTCCTTCTTCCTTTATCTTCGAATATATCTTCTTATGTTAAATTATGATTCTGTTTAAAAATGTTTTTTTTATAAATATGAATAGCTTCCCTGGCACTGCTCAAGGGGTGAAATTCAGTGGAAAATCTGCCCCAGCTGAAGCTGCACCGGCCAAATCGGTATACATTTGCCTTAACTTGTTTTTTTTTTGTTATTTTATTTTATAATTTGGTTTTGTCATAACATTTGAATTGGAGATGAAATGGGCTTTGCTCATTATTTTGATATTTCTTTTTAGAAAGAATAAAACATGGTTTTGTAATCATATAGAGGGGAATTCTTATTAGCTAAGATAGCAACATTGAATACAGTTTCTAATGTTTTTAGAACAACACTGGATACAATATTTAGAGCAAGTTCAACCTTTTAATCAAATGAGATTTAGCATATCCCCGTTTCTTCTCGAGAAACAAGCAGACATTTAATGTCACGTGGAACATCTACACAATTTTTCCGTGTTAGTTTTGATTCTATACAAAAATACAAAAATTAATCTGATCATTGGTAATACTTTTACGTTTATCATATTATAGACACACAGTAAAACACATGTATTATAGAAGGGGTAAGAAGGGTATCATGGAGCATTCACAAATCATAACTAGTTGGAGTAGAGAGAGTATATTCCGAAGTACTTAGGATTTACTTTGAGTTTTTGGGGTGGCTTAGGACAATTGGGTAAGATAGCACTTTGTCTCGATAAATTTCTGCTTTCTTCTTCTATTTCACTTCCGCCTCTACATTTTCTATTTCCGATCAGTGGGATTGAAACTTTGCTCCCTGGTTTCCTACCATCTCACAGTGAATACAAGAATCTATCAAGTTGTTATCGGAATTCCTGGTCCTAGGGAGCCTCTGGAGGACGATGGTATTGGTGCATATGGATAATCTTCTAAGAAAAATTCTACCTTTTATATTGCAGTTACTAAGAAAAATGATTGTTAGCAAAAACATAGACTTTTTCAAAACAATTTAATAATATGAATTGTAAATTATTTGTGTAC
This sequence comes from Lupinus albus, assembly GCA_009771035.1. Lineage (NCBI taxonomy): Eukaryota > Viridiplantae > Streptophyta > Magnoliopsida > Fabales > Fabaceae > Lupinus > Lupinus albus. Next base: position 14,171,908 of record CM020015.1, read on the forward strand.
CAAAGCCAATTAGTGAACTACTTCAGTAATTTAACCATTGGATTTCTTTCGAATTTTTCAGGATGCTCCTGCAGAAGATGACGATGATCTTGATCTCTTTGGTGATGAGACAGAGGAAGACAAGAAGGCAGCTGAGGAAAGGGAGGCTGCTAAAAAGCCTGCCAAAAAGAAAGAAAGTAAGCTTTCCTTTGAGTCTTGAATGTAGTTTGTTGTAAATGAAGCATTTCCCATAAATATGTTATCGAGAAAAGTTGCCTGGAATTTGTTTAATCCTAACTTAAACTTGTTGTATGATAGAATTGTGGGTAAAATTTTATACATATCAAAAGAGAACATATCAAACCAAAGAGTACAGAAATGAAGGTTAAATATTGAACATATCAAACCCTGCTCCATTTTATTTTGTTTGCCTGCCAAACAATTCACATTTTGGGAGTACGTGTATGTTAAGTTTGTCTACACCTTTTATCTTATTTTCCTGATGAAAAAGTGTTTTAAAGTGTAACAATTCACATTTCACAGGTGGTAAGTCTTCTGTTCTGCTTGATGTGAAGCCTTGGGATGATGAGACAGACATGAAAAAGCTAGAAGAGACTGTTCGCAGCATTGAGCTGCCTGGTCTACTGTGGGGAGCATGTATGCTAAATTTTTCATAAACTTTTTCATGTGCATATCTTATGTACTTTACTACCTTGTATAAATTGTGATGTGAATAAAAATGTTTTGTCGCAATTGATACAGCGAAACTGGTTCCTGTTGGATATGGGATAAAGAAGCTGCAGATAATGATGACAATTGTTGATGACCTTGTATCTGTGGACACTCTCATTGAAGAACGTCTGACAGTTGAGCCGTGCAACGAGTACATCCAAAGCTGTGACATTGTTGCCTTCAACAAAATTTAAGTTTTCTTTAGCTTTAGCCATTTTGAAGCGGCTGATTTGTCTTATGACCATGTTTGATCTGTTTTGAATGATGGTTTAGTTTCTGTGAGATGTATAAGAGGATAAAAAGTACGTATGTTCTAGAGTAACTTCAATTGTTACTCTTATAAAACACTTAGTACATTTGTGTGTTTGAAGTAATCGAACAATATATTTTCATCTTCACTATCCTCCAATCAGCCATGATCATTGGCAGCTGCCACATCCTATTTTTGCCATGGTTGAATACCTTTGTTGATACTTTGGTATTAATTCTAGCTTCTGTTAAATGCTTGCTTCACCTTTTCATAAATTTACTAGATTCTAAATATGACAATTTTTATCCAAATATTATATATATTAGAATCTCCTTACTGAATATTTTTGGTTTGGTTATTGGAAGTATATATATGTTGCCTTAAAATGTGTCACTCATTTTGTTATTTGCTGTGATTAATTAAGTAGTTTCTGATTAATTACACTTATTGACAGACATAGTTTTCGGCTCAAACTTTTTGGAGTTGTTCTTGCATTAAAAAATATATGCATGTTGGACATAGTTTTTCCCTTTAAATAATTCACATAAAAATGAGGTTGATGGTTTATAGTGAGAAAGAGACATAAAAGGCATATGTAGATAGGAAGAAGAAGAAGAAGGAGAAGAAAGGAAAATAATTTCAGGAAAAAAATGAGGTTGATGATTTATACAGAAGGAGACATAAAAGGCATATAAGGAAAAGAAAAAAGATTTGGACAATGTCCAAGCATACGTTGTAGGTTTAAATTTGGATATTCATGTTTATAACAATTCAGATATTCATAATTTTTGTGGGAGAATTCACTTAATCAAGTTGACTTTAGTGAATGAATCAACTTTAATTTAATGAAACAAACCATCCATTTTAGGACTAAGAAATTCACAATATCACATACATTTTTGGTGGTCTAATCTTCAAAAATAATGTATTTTTCTATCCCATGGAAATTACTTTTTTTAAAGGTATTACAAGTAAATGACAGAATGATTTTATTGTGAACTCGAAATTTCAACTCTTACTTTTCTTAGAAGTCTTCTCTCGGTGGGTCAGAATCTCACGCTCCTAAGCTCTGCTTCTTCTTTCTCTCACAATTTCTCTCCATTTTCTTTGGGTAAGTTCACTCTCATCAACCCTCACTCTTTCGTCCGCTCTATATATCTTGTTTTCTTAAATATTTTTTCTTTGGTCTCTGTATGATTTTGTGCTTAATAGTTTTTGGTGTAAATTTTATTGATTAATTGAAACCCCATTTGAAAAAATGTGTGCTTTTGATGAAAATTTGGTTTCATTTACTCTAGGTTCCAGGTTTTCTTCTTATTACTGTGAATTTTTATGATGTTTCGTTATGCTTTCTCTCTACTGTGTCTCTTGCTGAGGGTATGATTGATGATAAAATTTGCTTCTCTGAATAAAACTGTGCTTCATATATTAATTTTTTACTCCCTTGTCTATATTTGGTAACCAAATTTTCAATTTTAGGCGAAAAATTATTACATTCGAATTTGTCAATTATTAATTTGCGTAGTTTTTTTTCCAGAAGTTGGACCTAATTCCTCAACCGTACTCTGTTGTGCTAATATAGCTTCTGTATGATAGCAAATAATTTTATTTTATTTTTTTCAATTCAATTTCACTGAATTGAGGTTGAGCTTGTTGCTTAGTGATCAAGATGTCACAGGTTGGAATCCTATAAACTCTCTCTTATTGCTTGTCAGGTAAGGCTGTGTATATCAACCTCACTAGGTTGAAGCCTCGTGCACTGTGCTGCCTTTTTTAATTCAATTTCTTTGAATTATTTGTATTTTTGGGTTGATTTGTGATATGAATTTATGTCATTCTGTTTTATTGCTTCGTGATTTGATATAAACAAATTGTCAAATTAAGCAATTAACCCCTTTTACAGAAAGAAAGCTTTTTTTTACATTTCTTGTTCATATGTTTTCATTTCAACCTTCTGAATCAATTGTTATAAGTTATAACACCTCTTTTTAAAAAAAATGTTTTTGAAGGTTGAGAAGAAATAATCATTATTAAGCTGTTGTTGATTTGGTAAGATTGAAATAATCATTATTAAAAGAAAGTTTTGATCTTAAAATGGTACCTTTGCTGGGTCAAAAATAATTGGAGATTACCTTTTCCTTCTTCGATCAGTGTTACCACCTTGTTAGGATATACTTATTTACACCAGGCCAATTGACGTATTGAATCTTCAGGACTTGTTTCATTTATTTTAATTTTTTCTGTTAGTTGTCTGTTAACATTTTTTATTCCTGAATCTCTGTATTTGGCACAGAAGAGTCTATTTTTTGGTGCAGACTTTACTATTTAAAAGTCCAGTTAAAAAGAAAGAATGTCAAGTGGAGCTACTCACTGGTGTTACACATGCAGGCAGACAATTGTGCTTGAAGGCAGAGAGGTCATTTGCCCCCACTGTGATGGAGGATTTGTACAAGAACTCAATGAGTTGCAAGGAACTGCACCCCAATTTACCTTTCCTTCACAATTGGGAGAGCATCATCAAATGCCTGACCTTATTGATGCTATACGGGCTTCTATGGGGCGGAGAGGCTCTGATACTAGATTTGGGATTATAGATACTGTTGATAATATCACAAGGCAGAGAATGGCTGGACGACAGCCAAACTTTGATGATAGAGGGAGGTCTGGTTCTGTCCCAGTTCCCCCGGAACAGAGTTGGGGTGTTTTTAGTGCTGGTCCTTATTTGATATTTCATGGTCAAGATCCTGGATTCATCTTGTCTAATGGCGGCCCAAGAGGTGGTCCCAGGCGTGTTGGTTTTGGTGACTATTTTATGGGTCCCAGACTGGAAGAACTTATCGAACAACTCACCACAAATGACCGGCATGGTCCTCCCCCAGCTGCACGTTCTTCAATTGATGCAATGCCTACTATCAGGATCACACATGCACATCTTCGCTCAGATTCACACTGTCCAGTTTGTAAAGAAAGATTTGAACTCGGCTCTGAAGCTAGGGAGATGCCATGTAACCATATTTACCACTCTGACTGTATTGTTCCTTGGTTGGTTCAGCATAACTCGTGCCCTGTTTGCCGTGTTGAGCTGCTACCTCAAGGACATGTTTGTGTTCATGGTAGTCAAAGTTTGGGAGGAAGGAATGCCAACAGCAACATTGTCAATGATAGTAGCTCTCGAAGCAGGGAGAGTACCCCACAGAACCAAGGAAGGAGAAACCGATTTTCATTTTTGTGGCCATTCCGTGCTTCGACTTCAAACAACAATAATCATTATATTGACACTAGGGGAAGCAGCTCTTCAACCACTCCTGATCAGCATGGTGGAGCAAGTTATAGTGGATGGCACCTTTGATTACTAAAAGCTGCATTTCTTATTCTGGATAAATAAGTGGATGTCTAATAATGCTTGTAATTTAAAATGAGACAGAAAGTTTCTGAATATTTTATTTTATTTGAAGAAGATGGTTAGATAGTAGTTTGTTAAAATATATGTACATGTTATTTGCTTGTTAAGTTGAATCTCTTTGAAGCCTTCACATGTTATTATACAATTTGGTTATTTCTTACTGCTTAGGTAGTTTCTCTGTTTCCTTTGAGGGGTTGAGAAGCAACAATAAGGTGCTGGACTCAGGGTGTTGGGTTTGATACCATTGTTAGATGTAGCCTCAAATCCGTGAAGTTTTCTGGTTTTTGCAGGTTAAGGTAGTTACATGAATCATTAGGTAATTGCAATTTTATATTATTGTCTGTGGGTTATTGTTTCTGATGCTTTTGGAAATATGAAGTCTTCTGGACTGCAACTGAGGTGTTGTGTATTTAATTAGCTCTTCAATGCCATAATTCTGTAAAACCATTGTAACTATGGCCAATGCACTCTTTGCCTAAATTTTATTATCAGTTTGTGGTCAATCAATGAAAATGTCTCCACCTATAACCTTTTATATACTTCAAATCAAACCAAAGATTAAATCACGTTAAAAGATATTTTTGTAGTGGTGGATGTATAGCATAAAACAGATTCCACTTCAGAAATGGTCACCTAATTCTTTTTTACAATTTTATAAGGAAAGCACTTTTTTCAAACTTTTTTAAGTCCTTTTAGAATCAGCTTTTGTTATTGACCAATCCAGTATAAAATGTTGTATTGCAGCCACAAAACCAATCACAAAAAACCACAAACAGTGTAGACCCATTGGATATTACATCATCAGCGATCCCATGGTCATGCACAGTTTGTAGTGTAATTACTTCTGTGGCTGCAGCAATCCTCTAGAGAAGTGAGGACTTGTTAAAAGCATGTGAGTAAATGTGTAATGTATGTGAGCGCAATTGTTAAAGAAGCATGAAAAGTATTCTTGTATTCTTATACCTCTCACTGAAAGCTTACCACCATTTCAACAACTGTATAACCATAACCATCATCAAATCCACATACATTTCTTTCGTTTTATTCATTCAACTTATCTCCTCTCATTCTAAAGAGAAGGAGAGTAAACAAACTGTCTTGGTAAACTGAAAAGATCTTTTCCTTCAAATGGAGATCTCCACTCCCGAGAACCGACATGTGCTGTTTCTGCAGAAGGTACACCACCATCTTGCAAACCAGACATGGGGCCCATTCCCCCATTTGAGGGCACTGATTTGAATGGCGGTTGAGCAACCACCCCAGAAGCATTTGAGCCATACAATTGAGCAGTACTCTTGGACGAAGATGCAACTCCTGGCCATGAAGCTTTTGACCTTGGTGGAGATATACTTCTACCCACAGACCAGTCTATGCTGGTATAATCGAAATGCATCGACCCACCTGTACTCCAATCTACCGGTGAAGATGCCCCTGATGCGGCTGCTGATCCTAGCCCAGAAAAGAGTCCTAGAGAGGCAGCAGCAGCAAGCGTTGGAGATGCACCGTTCCTATTCCACACGATATTAGCTCTGCTGGTTGCATGGGGATCAACTGAATAACTACTATGGGAAACAAACTGTTGAGGTTGATACTGAAGTTGGTGGTATATCTGATTGGAACTGGGATAGTTTTGACTGAGGTTTCCCAGGGCGGGAGTATGAGATGCAAAAGCATTTGATCTCATAGCTTCTACATTGTTAGTCGGATACCAGTTGGCCGCTATTCCAGGAGGAGATGAATTCATGCCTGTGGCTGGAACCTGCTTTGCATTTACAGTTTGAGGCCGCTGCATCACAACTACCGGATCCCTAGCTGCTCCAGGTTGAAGGTTCTTATAATCACCTCCAACAGCCATATAATGACGAGCTTCAATCTTAGAAGGTTGGGGCGACACCTGCAAAGGTGGTGCTAAAGAGACAGGCAGATCAGATCCTGCATTTGACCCCCTTTTGTCAGCTGGTATGGTAGCTTGTTGGGGCTTTACCCATTCAAACTTGGGTTGGGTTCTCTTTAGAGGCTGTATATTTCTATTGCTGGATTCAGGAGATACTCCAATCGCCACTGCTTCCTTTGCATAGTTAAACTCCTTTTCATCATTTTTATATTGACTTGGAGAAGGAGCAGGTTTTGTAAGTGGTCTCTGACTCACAACTCCTGACTGCTTAGCATTGTTAATGGTAAGAAGATCACCGATTTCCTCCGGCTTTGGTGGAGCCAACTGTGGACCCTGCTTTATTTTTCTCAAGCTCTCTGCAGCCTTATCAAGATCGCCCTCACAGGCGACAATCACTTTTTCAACCTCCTGTTTTGAACAACCATACCTAATTTCCATGTCAGCAACCCTAGCAAGTTCTTCTGATATGTCAATTTTCAAATTACTGCTACCTATGCTTTTATCCTTGTGACTATCTTCTTCACCAGCCTCAAACAGCCACGCTACCGACTCCTCCACCCTTCCTTCGTTCAGTATCAGTGCCATTGTTGCCCGCTCATGAGGAATTCCCATTGCCACAAGCTGTTGAGCAAGTGCCACAAGTTTCCTTGACATAAGAAAACCATTGCAACGCTCATGCAACTCTTGTGCTCGCCTTTCCTTCTGGCGTTGATGTTTTTTCTCATTCTTCTGGCGGATTTTCTCTCGCTTGTCATTATCAGTTCCTGGTACTGAATCCAATCGAACAGGAGCATTAGAAGTTTTCTCTTTATGGTCTTCAGACTCACCGGAACAGCTATCATTATTAGAAACAGAATCATACTCAATAACAGCAACCACTGAGCCGGCAGGATGTTCATCTGTTTCATCTATGTTCTGAAACCGACGATCGGAATGTATTGATGGGGTATTAGATGATGCTGACATTTCCAGATTATGGAATGTTCCTAATAAAGGGTTGTATGCACTTGCTGGAATACCAGCTACTGTGTTACCAGAAACTGCAGGCTTTGTAGAAGCCTTCTGAGCTTCCTTGCTTGCCTTTTTGTCTTTGAGCTTGGACGGGGACGCAGGAGACATCTCCTTAGAAGACAAGGGACCTACAACATTCAAAGAAAGTAAATTACGATACATTTTTTTTCTAATTGACTGCCAAATCAGCAGTTTACATGTGTGAACACAATCCAGGTACGACAACACACAACAATGAAGTCAAAGACAATCTCATATTAACCAAGTAACATCTTGTTAACATGTGTAGAAAAAAGGAAACCATATGAATCAATAACATCATGTGTGTGTGTGGACTTTTCAGCAAGCAATCAAACATTTATTATACCGAAGAAACTTGTAATTATTCAAGCCAATGGAAATGGAAAAGGAAGCGTATAAGCCAAACCATTAAGTCCACATTAAAAAAAAGGTACAAAAGGCCAAATGGATTATCATTCCTGTTAAAAGAAGGTTTCCATAGACGAAAACATCCAGGAAGAAGGGAAGGGAAGGAACCATGGGAATAGGGGTACAAATTTCCTGTCAATCTATGCATTAATACATTAAATGAACAGTTCAAACATAATAACGCCAGGCCAGTATTTTATAACCTATTTATGTGCATGGCAATCCCGGGTCATTTTAATGAGGATTAGAAATTTATACAATTACACATAACCTATGTGGAAACAAATGACTTAGACATCTCCGATCTCTCGAGAAACACATGGGCGTAGCAGACCATTGAAATCGAGAATGCTTCACTTGAATTTGACCAGAAGGATGCACAACACAAATTGATAATTATCTAAACGGTTATTAAGGATATGAAACTGGTAGTGCACATGATCCAGAAAGGAATGTACAGTGTTTCGCACATGAGTACAGTGCTTCAGTCCAGCATACACTAATCACTAATGTGGATATTTAAAAACTACGAGGAAAAAAAAAGCATAGATAAAGCATCACTGGTCTTGCGCAAATTTGAGAAATCAAATTTTGAGAGGCAACCATGGCATCAAATTCCCCCAAAATATGACATGTGTATCAATACAACAACATTTTCCACTTCAAATTCAAATACAACAAACCTATAAATCCAAATAGTGGGCATGAGTGATAAAAATAAGAAAGCTATAAATTCAATATTAAAAAACCGCATGAATCACTGTTACTATTACGCAATTCCCCATTCAAATATTCATTCTATCAACGACGCCAATCCTAATAAAAGCAACAATCGAAATTATAATAACTGAAACCGGCGATTTCACAAAACCCGGAAGCAAACACGCGATTTATGACTCTCTGACAGAAACGATATAATAGGCATCAACTGGGATTAGAAATTAAAGAAGAAGAAAAAGGAGAATAGAAATTAAAGAGAAGAAGAAAAAGCAACCTGAGAATTGAGAGAAAGAAGAAAGTGAAATTGGGAGAATTAGGGTTTTGAAGAGAGAGAGAGAGAGATCTGAAAATATTGATATGAGAAAAACAATAAATGGTGTGTATTAGAATGGGTGTGGTGGATGGATATGGTTTTTACTTTGTCCAAATCCGTATCTATATTTGGGTATTCCTGTCTGAATATTCACTATAATTTTTCATACTTTAATTAATTATATTTTATAATAATATTATTATTATTATTTAACATTCTAAATAATAAATAATAGCCTATTTATCCACATAATAAAATTGTAACTATAAGTTAATTAATAAAAATAAATTTATTATAAAATTATCATATAATTTCAAACAAATAATATTACATCGAAATATTAGATTATCTTGTAATTGATACATATACGATGGAGAAGAGTTAATTAAAATATATTTTTACTACAATATGTATAATAAAAAATTATCAAATAATTATATATCATTTTTCATTATTAGTAATAGAATTCATTTTAATTAGTTACTATATCTTTAATTACTCTCAAGTAAGTATTGCATATTAGAAAAGAAATCTCAATTTTAATTAGGAGAACGATTTATATAAAAGAAGCGAGTGTGTATTATATAAAGATTGTGTATAATTAGTGGCATTATTTGTTTGAAGAATTTTTCTTCAATAATTTATAATTTTCAACACATTTTATATTATTTGTATTTTAAGTTCATACCAAGCAATGCACACACAAAAACAATGTTAATTGATAGTTGGTTCAAGGGCTATATGACTATTTTTCTATAAATAATGATGGGAGTCCCTACTCTTCAATATATAAGAGAGTTGTGTCTACCATATAATCTTTAATTTTCAAAATTTAAGGATATTGTAATGGATGATTGGTGTAAAATTTATATGCAATATTTTTAATTATAATTAAATTCATTTAAATATCATTTCATTTAAATATCATCTACTAAATTATTTAAGTCCTCATTTTATGTACAATTAAATATATCATCTTATCTTACCTCATGAGTAAGATTAATTCCTTTTGGAATGGATATATCTAAAATTTAGTGATGTCATATATCACTAGATTAACATCTCATTCATATTTAAATCTACATTATAATCATGTTAAATATTTTGAGTACGAAATTTTGAATTTGTAAAATATTTTTAGAAAGTATTTAATCTTTAAAAAATAATATTTTTTGGTACTATTTAAAATAATTAATGACAATGGTTGTTAATTAAAGCATGTGATGGATCGTAATCTATCATTAGATTTTTTTATACAAACAATCATTCGATTATAAACGAAATCAATCGCCACTGATATGTTTTTCATGAATAAAATTATAAAAAGCTTACAACTTTTATATTTAGAAAAGGATAAGAATAAAAATAATAAAATCACATATTAATAAAAGAAAAAGATTCATGCACCCACAAATGTATGAGTTTTTCTAAATTATAATGTATTATCCATAATTCATATTTAATTATCATCGACTCTTCCAAAAAGATAATACAAATGAATGGTTGATAATATATTGATTGCATATAAAATTTTACAGTAAGGATGCATATATATTATGCTATATTAATAAAGACTCAAGACACTAATAAAATGTTGATATAGTGGTATAAGGATCCGTTAGATTTGATGATGGCCAAAATGTTAATGATTCGATTTTTACAAGCGATACTTTTTGTGAGTAATATCTACACACCAATGAAAGAGATTAGTTTTTATTGAAGAAATACCTTCATAAAATAAAAAAATAAAGAGTAGTGTTGATTTTTGAAGAATTCACAGATTCATTATATTTCTTAAATATTAGTTTATTATCCACTCAATCATAATGTATGAGTTTTTTACATTGTTAATATATTATTGATCATTAATATTTATTCGTTATTGACTCTTCAAAAAAATAATTAAAATAAATGATAAATAATATACTGATTATATATAAATATTGACACTAATGAAACATAAATATTACACTATTAATAAAGAGTCAAACCACCAATAAAATATTTATCTAGTGGCGTGAGACCTTACTAGATCTTCAACATGGCAAAAGAGTCAATGATTCAATTTATATGAGCGACAATTTTTGGGAGGGATAATCACACACCACGTAAGAGTTCCTTATTAAGAATAGGAAATAATACCATTCTTAAAATAAAAAAATAAAGAGTCAAACTTATGGGTGTTGATTGTTGAAGATCACTGACCCATTCATTATATTTATTAAATATTAGTTTATTAAAAAATAAAAGTAGAATGTGTGATAAAAAAGTTAAAATGAAATAGAGACTATATTAAATGAAATTAAAATATTAATTAAATTAAAATCATAACAATATTTAAAAAAATTAAGTAATAAAAGATATTAAATGCTACTAAGAAATATCATGTTTGAAAATATAAGTTAATTAACAACAAAATAAAATAGTAAAGGACGATACATAATTAAAAAAAACAAAATAGCAAAGGGTTCAATTTTTAGAACCATCTTAAATTTACAATTTAACACCAAAAAATAATTTAGTGCAATATAGTATCTTGTATATTTTTCTGTGTTTGTTAACCTAAAAATAGTAAAATGATATATAATAATGTAAATCTTTCTTCTCAATACTAAAAATGACATAGAAATTATTACTTTCAAATATATTTTGTGACACATATCAATATGATTTTGTTTGATGATAGAGAATATTATATATATATATTTTTGTCCATATTTCAATGTTTTAACAGGATCCACTTACTATAAGACTAAATGGAAAAAAACATACTCAACATTATGATCATTCATTATTGAGAGAAATTTAATTGTTTGAATGAGTGAACCATTAGATTTTCCAAAATTGGATGACTAAAATGTGGAGTAAATTTTTTCCATTAATCTTGGGGTAAGTTGATCCTCCCATAAAATTAAAGATGAAATATTGTTGAGGTTATATGTGGAAAGGAGTGGTGAAGAGGTTTCATATTTTGAAAAGACATCGTAGGACTGTCCTAAAATAGCGGTTCAGGCCTCAGGGGAGAAGGGTGACTCAAACCAACATAAAAAAAACATAACTTTATTTCTTTTTCTTCTTCTTCAACCGTTTTCTCTTCTCTTATTTTTACAACATGAGGAAGAAACTAGATACTCGTTTCCCTGCTGTGAGTTCTTTAATCTTTTCATCTTTCTTTATTTTTCATTCTTAGTTTTTTCTGTTTCTTAATATTTATTCATATTATTAGGTTTCTCTTTGTTTCGTTGAGGGTTTGTTATTTTCATTGTGTTATTGGTGTTTATGGCTCGCACGGGAGATGGGTTTCTCTTGGTTTTGGAATTTATGTTATATTGTGCAAACTTGTTTTGTATTGGCACTAGGCTCTAGAATTGTTTCATTTGGTATATTTTTTTAACATGAATTATTTGACTTTGTTAATGCATATGCAATTCTGTTGTGGAAGTACATGTGGCTTAACTTTCTGGATAGGATTTTGTTAAATTTGGATGTGATTGGCTTGTCTTGGTTTATTGTGCTACTTGGAAATTCACTGGCAAGGGTTATACTAGTCTTTAGCTAACCCTCATGCTGGTCAAATATTGTTTGAAGAACTATGCACATAGATGTTACTTTGGATGAAATGAGATTCCTTTTTGAAAGGGAAAGAGGAATATGTAACCCAATCTTAAAATTTGACATAGATAATGCAACATATTTATTGAGAAGAAAATAGAGTTTCTGAGAAATTGAGTTTGGTGCATATCCAAGGTCTTCTTTATCACAACTGTAGCTATCTTGGAGATTTCCTTAGTATCATTATTTTTTTTGTACTTATATGTCTACTATATGTTTGGAGCCAAGTGTTTTCTTTCCTTAGGAAATGCTTATGTCAGATTCAGATGAAAAGGAGGAAACTTCCCTTTGTGGCATTGCTTCTGTTTGACTGTTGAAAATCAATTATGATTTTTTAGGTCATGCTTTTTGTATTAGAAACAGGGTCAGTTTGTTGTGTAGTGTGAGGATGGCTGTATTCCTCCTCAATTTGTCCAGAATCTAGAAGATTTATGTAATCTGATTGAATTGATATTGGCAGGCTAGGATTAAGAAAATTATGCAAGCGGACGAGGATGTAGGGAAGATTGCAATGGCTGTTCCTCTTCTAGTTTGTAAGTAGTCTTTTATGCGTATAATAGTTTTTTGTTTTGTTTATTTAACATGATATTTTTTACATGGTTTTGGGGATTTATTAACATCTCCCATTTATGACAATGTGTGTTTTTTTATTTGTAGCTAAAGCACTAGAGCTATTTCTACAAGATTTATGTGATCGAACATATGATATAACTGTGAGGAAAGGTGCAAAGACCATGAATGCTTTCCATTTGTAAGCAAATTCCTTTTAGTTTTTCTGGACTAGAAAATATATTTGTTTCAAGGTTGTAAAAGTTAGTTATACCCTCCTTTTAGTTTTTATGAAAATATGTTTGTTCTAGTGTTTCCTTTAGTTTCTAATAGGTTGAGTTACTTGTATCCTTGATTTTGCAGGAAGCAGTGTGTACAAACCTTTAATGTCTTTGATTTTCTGAAAGACATTGTCAGCAAAGTTCCTGATTTAGGCGGCTCTGCTGCATCCGGTGACGATCGTGCTGTTACCAAGAGAAGGTTTGTGCCTTAGTTTATTTTCTTGTTACATGGAAACAAATTGTATGCTGAAGTTTGTTTACTTTATATTAGGAAAGTTGCTGAAGACTGTGACAATGACAGCGACGAGGAGCAAAAGAAAAGTAAAATGGTAATATATCAGGAGTTACTTCAAGTTTTTTCTTGTATGATTAAATCTATTGCTAAGTGGCTATCTGTGAACACTGCAAGCACTTTGCAGATCTCTTTTAAGTTTATGATGTTTGGCAGTAAAAAAACCCTCACTTTCACTCATTAGATAAGTTTCTTTGATAAGCTGTAACTTGTTGTGAATGAAAGTACCTATCTTGTATAACCTGTAAAACTAGCCCCCTTTACCTCACTACACGAAGAATCAAAACTATTTGGTTTTATGAAAAAACTTGGTAAAAACTATTGTAATTGAACATACTGTATAATCAGCACAGCCACTTAATGTGGAATTGCTAGCTGATTGGTATGGAACTATAAAGAACCAGACAACTGCTTGATGTTGATTTTTTTTCTTCTGTTTTTAAATAATTTGCGCAGCCAGAGCCTGGTCATACTAGTGGCAGAGGAAGGGGAAGGGGCAGAGGTAGGGGTCGTGGTCGAGGAAGTAGAACAGCAGATCAAGAGATGGCTTCACACGTCAAGGTTGAAGACGATTCTGATATATTGAACCAAAATGACAAGCACACTCAAAGCAATGAAAGCCTGGAAAATGTGGCAGGCCCTGAAGAAGTTAAGCAGAGTTTTTCAGTTAGCAAACCGGCTGAAACTTGCATTCGGAATTTTGATTTAAATATGGAACCAGATGAGAACATGGATTCGTTAGATGTACCTACTCCAGTCCCATCTAGTTCGCCTGTGAAATCAATGTCAGAAGAGAAGCATGAGGAATACCCTGGATGGTCATTGTCTGATATGGAAAAAATTGCCATTGATCCCGTGCAACTAGCAAACTTAAATAGAAATGTTGATGAAGATATGGAGGATTATGATGAAGAAATGTAGGTAGGCAAATCAAGATTGGTTTAGTTATGATTTCTCATATATAGGTCACTGATATGATCAGGGTAGAGTATTTAGGAGTAATGACTAATGTTATGAACAGATGATTAGTTGATAAAACTTAGTCTTACTACCATAGTTCAGGACTTCAGGCTAAAAGTAGAGATAATGTTCCATTTAGAAATATTCAAGCTACTGTAATTTCAGAGGTTCTAGTCTTTTATGTAAAGCATTGCCTATGGTAGGCATTTTAATGAGGGTGCCTCCCTTAGGCAATGCTTTTACAACTATTCTATTTATATTCTTGTTTCACCATTAAATTCAGTTGTTCATTTAGTTCTGCAATTCGTTTGCAAGATCCTTGAAACTTTTGATCACTTTTATTTGTCTGGGCTGGGAATCTTGTGGTTGTGACAAGTTGGGTTTATTATTAGCTTTGATTTGAGAGCACATTTGCAATGAAGGTCAAGCTTATCTAAAGTGAGGGTTTGACAAGTGGGTTAGCTGTTTTGTTCCTTTAGTTGTATTGCATTAAAAAAATAGGGAGATGTCATGCAAACCAAAAGGACCATTCATATGGGATATCACTCTGCAATATTTAGTCATATAAACTCAAATACTTAATGGATCATGTTTATAGTAACCAACTAATAAGATTGAGAACAAACCCTCTGAATTGGGTACATTTATTCCATGCATACTTAACATGCTATTAATATCCTGATATTTTCACATTGAACCCAAGCTAGCCACAAATATTCATCAGCAACCTGAAAAATCAGTGTGTAGATATATTTAAATGAAAATACTATAGTTTTGCAATATATAAGAGAAGTAAGTGTGTAGATATAGTTAAATGAAAATACCTAGCTAAGTGGTAGAAGCAGAAGGGGCATGAGCTAGAAGCTTGAACTCTTGCACCTCCTTGAAGTTCAACCATAGCTTCTCCAATACCTTGGTTTCATAAACCTTTGTTCTCCCACCACCTGTTGCTTCCAAAGTGATGTCGTACAAGGTACCACTAACTACTTGGGTCTTTGCACTTATCACCTTCACAAATTCTAGAAGTGCATTCTGCATAATTAACCATCATAACAAATACCAAATTAACATGATTCATAAGACTCAAGTCAAAACTTGTAATAGAAAAAAGGTGAAATAGATAAAATATAAATAACAAGATAAAAAAGAACTTGTTTTTTGTTGTGTTCTTGAACAGCAAATCGAGCCAGATTCTCAATCTCTACACTGTTCTGCCTTCCTTCCACCACACGACTACCACCCAATGTTGTCATATTTCTCTTGTTGTTCTCAATGCCACTCATCTGTTATATATATATAGTTGTTGAAAAGTTGATGGAGTCATTGGTCAACAGTGGCGGCTTTGGAGAGTTGATGATGTGTTTGTTTGATATTTTGAGTTCTTTCTGACAGAGAGACATGTGACCAATCAAAGGTTCTATGTAGATTGTTTTGTTCACGGTCAACAATGATTTCATTGGTTTATTGTTTGCAGGGGATAACTACCTCCTTTGATATTTCTTTGTACTTGTCAGTGTCTAATAACTGGTGCAATCCATGCCCTTTATTTAATTTTTAAGACCCTTGTAATTGACATATTTGGATCTTCTCTATACTTAAAATCAGAAGCCATAGTTATTGATTTCTCTCCTCTCGTTAACATGTACCATGTGTCATATCCACTATATATATATGATTATATGTATAGCTGATTCAACTGAAAAAAAGGCTTACAGTAATAATATTATTAAAAGACAGTATACCCAAATGAACCTTATACTGGTATGAAATCTGACCTGAACCAAATTCAATACAGGATGTTTAGGATATCCATAACTTGGTTTGAATAAAAGTTGCACTTTATCCATTTGTTAGTTCCTCATGAGGTCGATCTCACATAGTTGATGACTCATATTAGTTGAAAAATTTGTCATTATGGGTGGTGAAAGAGGGTAATGTGCAACATCTTCCAAGCATATAAACAGAAACAATTATATTTCATGAAATACAAGTACGAAAAGTATAGATAATTTCTGAATTGCTTAAATGAATCTCACACTATATGAAATTTTAAATTTCCATATAGAGGGCCTCTTGTTACTAACTACAACTCATGTACATGAATATACTAATTCATTAACATCACTTAAAACTTCTAACTATACAAAAATCAAGCTATTTACTTTAATTAGTCACAACAATTTCTTTTTATATCTCTCTTCCCAATGTTATATACATCTAAAAAGGTGCAATGAGATAAACTTCCCATGTATCTATTACATACATGCAATGCTTGGTACCAGAAATATACATAAGTTCCTTTATTTTAATGTTAAGCTGCATTAATTTTGCATAGTTTTATTTATTTGAATGAAAAAGTAAAAAAAAAAAACTAAATTGAAATGTTACTAAAAAAGGATAGCAAGAACTTTTAAGTGGTATACTTTTGTCGCTTTACTGGGGCTTGAAGGGAATTTAGATATATGGCATCCTTTTTGTCCAATCCATCAAACAGATAATTAAAGGGTGCCATTTCTATGTATCTCCCAACACCAGGAGTAACCTTCACTTCATTGTTTTCCCAAACAACTTTTCCTCCTGCTATGGTCACTTCAACTTTCCCCTGATAATATAAAAAGAATCTATGATCATGAGCAAATCAAGTAATTAGCAGTCAAAGATTCAAGAGATATGCTTTGCTAAAAGAAGCCACAAATAGCCAACGCAAGAAATATGTCATATTAATTCTTCCACTAAGCATTTGATTATCAACTTCAATTCCTAGATGGACCAGATTATAGTTAAACCAGTACCTTCCCTCTCCTTCCCTCATACACATTTGTGTCTAGTCTGGAGTGGTGGGACTTGGAGGTTATCTCAAAGCTTGAATTTGGATTAAGGATGATAATATCTGCATCAGATCCTGGAAGAATAGCGCCTTTCCTTGGATATATATTGAAGATTCTAGCACTGAAGTGATTGTGGAAATTGAAAACATCATCAAAACTTTGGCAGCTTTACTAAATAACTTTGCCAAATTTAAGTAACAATAATAAGATACTCTGAATTCCCCTTGGATAAATATTGAAAACATACCATTCAGTGCTTGTCAACCGGACATAATCAGTGACAGATATTTG
Organism: Lupinus albus; assembly: GCA_009771035.1. NCBI lineage: Eukaryota > Viridiplantae > Streptophyta > Magnoliopsida > Fabales > Fabaceae > Lupinus > Lupinus albus. The sequence continues at coordinate 14,189,452 of CM020015.1, forward strand.
TCCAGATTCCTGTCAGATATATAACGATAAATTCTGGTTAAAAAGGTTATCCTCCTCCATATTACCTTAGAAGGGAAGGGCCAAGCAAGAAATTTATGATCTTACCACTAGTGTATCCCACACCAAATGCATCCTTTCTTCAATACCTATACATTTCGAGTTGCAAGGCACATTAGTAATGAAGCATTTCAAAATCAACCAGAACACATTTAGGTCACAAATATCTAAGACCACCACCATGGGATTACCATTGACACCATTAGGAATTTTGCGGAAGTCTTCAATTCCAAAAGCTTTTTGAGTGGAGTTAAAGGCACAATGATCAGTTCCTACCAGCTGCAATATTTCAAAAAAGGCATCCTTTGGTCAAATAAACTGTCTCAGTAAAGAAAAAAATTGTTCTGGGTGGATAATTAGAAATCACAAATAGCCAGACTTGCTAGGATTCATGTCATGGCTGAGACCACTCTAACTACTTTCTCAACCCCTTATTTTTAAATGACCACTTATCCTAAGTCTGAGTCAGAATGTGAAACCTGCAAAACTCCAGTTGAAAGGGCAGCTTGAAGGGCCTTATCATGTCCTCGTTTCCTAATAGGAGGGCTCATGACATACCTGAAACATGAGAAAGAATACGGATTACATTGTTAAAAGTGAAGATGACAAAAGAATAACTACAAAAAACAAAGAAACGTGTGGAGGCACTTGCTTCGCTGCAGTCTCAAAATCAGGATGCCAAAGCCATGATTCATCAAGGACTAACCCAGAGACAACAGGCTCTCCAATGACCCTTTGTCCTGCAGGATCAAAACAAATGGGTGACCTCACTAAAACTACGTTACAAGGGAGCCAGAAAAATTAAAAATCGCACAGTTGAAGCATATGAACTAACCATCTATCCTGCAGTTTCAAAACAAGCAGGTGAGCTCATTAAGACAAAGTTATCAATAAAACTCCATATGTCACGTTTCAAACACATGAACCAGATGCAAACAAAAAGGTTCTTCCATTCAATTACATTTTTTTTTACTTTGTTTGGTTTATTGCACTCCAGTTCAGAACACAAGCTCAATCAGAATAAATATGAATAAATTGAAGACTTGAAAGTGAGGACAAAGCAGGAATTGTCAATTTCATTCATCTTTATGGACAGAGAATTTAGTTTCCACAAGTAAGAATGCATTAGCCAATCAATGAAAGGTGAAAAGGACGAAAAAGCACAAAAGGAGCACTGATCATAGTGACAGACAAGCATGGTTGTCATACGACATGATTCTAAACAGACAAGATGATGCTCCGGTTGTAGTATTTGCTGGAGTCAACTCCATACTAGTATTGCCTAACATATTCAAGCTGATGGATGCTTTGTACAAGGATTAGTTATTCTACTAAAGGATTTCTAATGTTTATTTGCTGTAATTGTCTTATTTCTCTCGATGAATTCATTGTTAGTTGTTACTGTGGAACACAAATGAAAATCAAGAAAGACACTACAAGGATTGAAGTTAATAACCTGAATTCCGGGCCTTTGCAATTTCTTCTAGTGCATCAATACTCATTACATGAACCACATATAAAGGAGTGTTCACAAACTCTGCTAAGCGAATAGCACGAGCAGTTGCTTCTCCTTCCAACTACACAGGTACCCAAATCAAAACTTCTATATATCGAGCACACACAAATATCTACACTTCAACTAATCAGGTTCACGCAGTGAGCATCAGCAACTAAGGTGGTTACAGTTATGCAAGATTTGACATCAGCAGATAAAAACAATTAATATGGTTCAAGCAACTGCTTCTAAATCAAACGCCCTATGCAGGGCACCTACTGAGAATGTTTGGCAGGGATGAAAATGGGATGGTTGACAGTAAGAATTGGGTGAATATGCTATAGCTTGGTAAGACAATGAGACAATGAAATGAAGCCAGAAATGGTCACTATTTTCATTCCAAATGCAGTAAATTCTTTATAAAATAGCAGATTTGAAATTTACCACTGCAGGCCTTGAAAGAGAATGTCCCTCAGGGCCAGTTATTCCAAGTTCTGTCATTCTGTTTTGCCCCTCATGCACAGCATCTCCATTTTCTGCATGGACCATGGCTAAGGCACCAAGGGATTTGCACTTTTTAAATCCTTGCAGAAGGAGCTCATCATTGATCATAAGAGATCCTTTGTATGCCATGAAAAACTTAAAAGAGTTGATACCTGCAATTAGAAAACATATATCACGTGAAATAAATTCCTCTGAACTCACATGGAGGGTTATTGGAGAATAGAAAACCGAATTATCAAAACACAAAAGGAAAATAAATTATGACACCTTTATCCTTGACCATGAGCTCCATTTCTCTTGAAACTGCTTCATCCCACTTAGTGATAGCCATATGGAAACCATAATCCATACAAGACTTCTTTGCTTTCTTTTCGTAGGCTTCAAAACCAGCTGTTAAATTCCCATTATGTGGTATAACAAAGTCAATGTGCATTGTTGTTCCACCAGCTAATGCCGCAGCCTGACCACTGAAGAAGTCATCTACCGTTTCAGTACCCATAAACTCAAACTCTAGGTGGGTGTGAGGATCAATGCCTCCTGTCCATTAACAAAAGGATGCATTCTAGAGTCTGTTAGGTAAAGATAAAAATAAATAATAGTCGATGCTAGTATGTAGAAAGAAATTTAACAACGACCTCAATACCCCCAACAGTGTTTATTTCACACCCAAAGAATGTGAGCAGATACCCATGAAAGGACTACAATGAAGGTGAGTGTAAATAACATTGAAAGTGGAACAGACGAGAATGAAAGACATAAGTTGGAATTTAACCAGTCTGGAAACTGAATGCATAGCAAAAACTTGTTTAAAACCTTGGAACGTGATGAAATTTACTACAATTCCCTCCCATGCATACAACAAGTGACATCATGAAGGTGATTTTCCAACTTCCTATAGTGTAGCACAAGCATCTAGGGCATTAAGTGGCTAATTTATGACCAAAAGTTTGTTAATTTTGTACTAGATGCAAGAAAACTAGATGGATCTGTATTGTCTTATGATCCATGACTAATGATCCTTCATGTTGAATTGGTGACACAAAATAAAGATATAGATTAGTAAATTGTAGAATGATTTTTAGATTGTCATCTACAACATTCATTCTAGCAGAACCTGGTTCATTTGTGAAGTTTTTATGTACAGATATGAAGTAGCGTATAGGAGTGAAATTGAAATTTGAAAGACTAACCTGGCATGACAAACTTCCCAGTGGCATCGATCACAGTCACCTCATCTCCAACCTGCCGAGAAGTGCAAGCCTTAGTGAAAAAGTAGATAACACCATTTTAATCGATAGAGTATGTGTGAATGTCATTAAGCATGATACAAAGAAAATATTTAAGAAAATTGATTTTTTTACAAATGAATTGGACACTCACCTATGTTTTGGTGTAGATTGTTTTTGCTTATAAGTTGTTTTCATAAACAAATAAAAATAAGCAAAATTTCACCTCTTCACTTTGATGTGCTAATTTTTATTTCAGTTTATAGGAGGGTGAGTTTGGTACAAGGTTGTTGCTAAGTGACCACGAGATCATAAATAGCATGAAAATGAAAGCATTTAATAAAAAGAGAGATGAAAAATATTACAAACCCTGATGTTGGGGTTGACTGCAAGAATGATACCATCTTCAACATAGACATCAGCAATTTGTTTGTGATTAGCATTTACAACAGTGCCCCCTTTAATCAACAACTTTGAATTCGATGATCCAAATTCATTTCCAGATGTTGAATCCCCGTATCCGATTCCAGAATCACAAAACTGAAATAACAATAATGATAAGTAAAAAAGTAATTGAGATGGAAGATGAGTGAGTGAGGTAGGTGTACCTGGTTAGATTCAGAAAGTGAAGAAGGAGTGATAATGATAAGAGATAAGATAATATAGAAATGAATTTGTGTTCTCAATAACAATAACACCATCTTCACTCCACAAATGTCTAATCCTATTCTATTTTTCTTCTCTTATGTTGATTAATGAGAGAGATATATTCATCCTTCTAACTCAATATTCATCCTATCAAATAATATCTTCACATATTATTTAAAAATCGATACACGCAATATAGTTAATAATAAAGAATTGTATATTATATGTTTAATGAAACAAGTGTATGTGATAGTTTCCCACATATATTGCATATAATGATGCTTATAAAGTGTAAGGCATAAGCATGGCAGAATAGGTAATACTGGTAATTGGTTGTATTAGTTTTTTTTTTTTGTTCTTTTGTCTTACATCGTTAACCCAACTCTAGTGTCTGAGGGTTTGACTTTTTTAGAATGGCCCAAGTTAACATTTGTTTTTGTTGCTAACAATTATTATTAGGAGACTGTCAAAGATACAACTATAATATCATGACACGCCTAGTTATGATCTATGATGTGCCATTACTTAATGAAAGAATTGCAATGTCTTTTTTCCTTTTTTTGCTGAACATATACTATATGGAAACTAGGGGGTGTTTCCAATTATTTATACATTGAGTTTTTTAGGGAATGAATAAAAAAGGTTTTGAAGTGTATCTAATGATGACACTCAAATCTTCTATGTTCCTTCATTCCTTTCGTGCAACAAGTTGGTTCAAGTATCTAGTTTTTTTATCTAAAACCGATCCAATACTCAATGAAACTTATCTAATTATGAATAAGTCAAACCAAATGAGCAGGTGAATGAGTGGGTAGATCCTTCCCCAAGAGTGGATCACATAGAAAGAAGAATGACATGGATATGAGAGTAATAGTGTGTTTGACATTCATTTCTCTACATAAATATAACTATGCCTTTTCCATTCACACTAAAGAAAGAGTGGAACCGAAACATTGTGGCCACATTATGGTAATTTAAATCACCAATGTAGAGGAATAATGATTGAGTTGTGGTGAAGAATTTGTTGGAGTGAAGGGGAGGAGGACCCACCTACACTTCACATTCATCATCCTCTTCAAAATCTCTTTTACTTTTCTTGTGTTTATATATTTATATTTATATGCACCTCCCCAAACATTGTACTTTGTCTTGTTTCCATTGTTTTTGCAGATCTTGAGGTGTTAGGTGGGGCCTAATACTGCTCCATGCAGATATGGTTTTTCTTATTATATAAACCCATATTCACCTTCTTTTTTCTTGCCAATTCATTTTTGAAGGTTTTATAGAACCTTATATCATATCTTTGTTCCATTACTTTGTTTGTTACACCAATACCCATAACATTCGTTGAAGCATATTTTCCCTTGTTTGTTCATTCCCTACCTTATTTATTCTGATCATACTGTTCTATAGAGGAGGCCCATCATTGGGTTTCCATTGAAAACCAATAAAAATACCATCTTTTGAAACTGTTGAAGGTTCCAAATTTGCTTCAGTGTTTCTTTCCAACAAGGAAAGGAAGGGTGTGTCAATTTGTCAAAACAGTGAGGCTATTTGGTGAGATTTCTATCTTATTACCCATTGATTGTTGTTCCATAATTGGCTTAACTGAAAGGCATATGCCAAACTCACTTTGAACCTTGAAACACATTCTATCTTATAATGCTAGTTTACTTTATCACTTGTATCTCCTTCTTCCTGTTTATAAAGCCTCTCCTCTTTCTCAAACCACTCCCTTCATGGGCAAGTGAGGTGAGATGGATCTCTTTGTCTTTGAAATCGATCTCCGAGGTTTTTAGGAATCATTTTTGGCTTGGTTTTCTTTGTCAAATTCGTGCAAGAATGTCTATAGGGAAGAAAAATCTTCTTACCTCAAAAGTAGTGAATGTTGAGGACACTCAAGACATGTCAGTTTTAGACTTGCCAGGGCTTGCATTGAAATGCATTTTAGAGAGGCTCTTGTTAGATCAGCTGCATAGGAAGGAAGAGAGGAGAAGAAGAAGAAGAGAGAAGGGAGAGGAGAAATGCAAAATGGAATTAATGATAATAGAGATAAGGCCAAAGGGCCAATACGTATAGGAAGTTAAGTAAATACAAAAGACAAGACTACCCTTTACTAATAACTAAAATACATTTAACATTCCCCCTCAAACTCAAGATGCGTTAATCGAAAGCATCGAGAGTTTGTTAGTCAAGAAACGAAAACGTTGAGTAGAATGAGGTTTGGTAAACAAATCAGCAATCTGCAACGAAGAAGAAATGAAGGGTAAGGTGATGGTGCCATGTTGGAAGTGGTGACGTGTGAAGTGACAATCAATCTCAATGTGTTTAGTACGCTCATGAAAGACAGAGTTATGAGCGATTTGAATAGCACTCTTATTGTCACAGTACATGGGAGTGGGTTCAGGTTGATCAACACCCAAAGAAGCAAGTAACCAACGCAACCAAACTATTTCAGCAGTGGTGGTTGCCATAGCACGATACTCAGCCTCTGTAGAAGAGCGAGAAATAACATCCTGCTTCTTACTCTTCCAAGATATGAGAGAATCTCCTAGAAAGATACAGAAACCTGTAGTAGACTTGCGATCAGTAGGATCCCCACAATCAGCATCTGAATAAGCAGACAATGTCAAGGAAGAAGTTGAAGAGAAAAGAAGACTCTGAAACTGAGTGCCTCGAAGATAACGAAGGATCCGAAGAACAGCTGCCCAATGAACAGTACTAGGAGAACTCACAAACTGGCTAACAATGTGCACTGCATAAGCAATATCGGGTCTGGTAATGGTCAGATACACCAAACTACCAACAAGAGTGCGATATAGAGTAGGTTCAGAGAGAGGAACACCATCAGAAGATGTATATCTAGCATTAGTCTCAAGAGGACTGTCAACATCTTTAGTGTCAGAGAGACTAACTAGGTCAAGAATATCAGCAATATATTTCGATTGGGAAAGAAGATAACCCCTAGGAGATGAGGCTACTTCAATTCCCAAGAAATATGTAAGAGTACCTAAATCCTTCATCTCAAATTGTTCTGCTAGTTGCGTCTTCAACTTTGTAATCCCATCAATATCATCACCAGTAATGATCATATCATCGACATATAAAGAGATGATAATGCAACCATGATGAGAATTTCTGACAAATAAAGCAGAATCATGTGGACTTGAAGAGAAGCCAAGAGAAGTTATCACAATAGAGAATTTTTCAAACCAAGCGCGAGGAGCTTGTTTGAGCCCATAGAGAGATTTTTGCAGCTTGCATACTTCCCCCGGATTATGAGAAACTCCAGGAGGAGGAACCATATATATTTCTTCATGAAGATCACCATTTAGAAAAGCATTTTTGACATCAATCTGAGAGATATGCCATTGACGAACAGATGCAATAGCAATAAGAGTGCGAATGGTTGTCATCTTGGCAACAGGAGCAAAAGTTTCTTCATAATCCATGCCATATTGTTGAGCATATCCCTTGGCAACAAGACGAGCTTTGTAACGCTCAATAGACCCATCAGACTTGATCTTGATCTTAAAGACCCAACGAGAACCTATAGCACGTTTGTCTGGTGGTAGAGACACCATAGTCCAAGTACCTGTTTTGTGCAAAGCAGAAAGTTCATCGTTCATAGCCTGCTGCCAAAGAGGATCAAGAACAGCCTCTTGATAGGAGGATGGCTCAGATAACCTGTGGAGAGAGGTCAAAGCAGAAGCAAAAGAAGTGGAATAAATGTTGTAAACAAAGTCAGGGAGCTGAGTGGACTTATGGATACGTTGAGGATAACGACGAGGAAGATGAGGTGGTTGAGGATGAGGATCACCAATCTGCAGAGGGTCATGGGCAGGCGGGGGGTATGAGGAGCTTCATCCCTGAAATTCTCAAAATTAAAGTCATTTGAACCATCAATATCCGCAACAAAAGGATCAATATGAATGAGATCAGACCTGGTAATGTTTTGAGAGTCAGATGGAATAGAATAAAAAGGCAAATGCTCAAGAAAAACAACATGACGAGAAATATACAATTTACGAGCAGAAGGATTATAACAACGATAACCTTTCTGACCATCCCCATAACCAAGAAAGATACATATGGCAGATCGAGGAGTCAATTTACTCCGTTCAACATGAGGAAGAAGAACAAAACAAGTGGAACCAAAAACCCTCAATGATGAATAATCAGGAGGATGACCATACAACCTTTCAAAAGGAGACAAACCTGAAGTAACAGAAGAAGGAATTCTGTTAATGACATGAACCGCAGTTTTGACAGCCTCACCCCAGAACTCAGAAGGAGCCGATGCTGACAGAAGCATAGAACGGGCTGTTTCAAGAATGTGACGATGTTTTCTTTCAGCAACTCCATTTTGTTCAGGGGTGTCAGTACAAGAGGCTTGGTGAACTGTTCCATCAGAGGAAAGTAACTCAGAGAATTTGTTAGAGGTGTATTCACCACCTAAATCACAGCGGAAGCACTTAATAATAGAGTTATATTATATTGAGTATTAACCAAAGCACGAAAATGACAATAAATACCAAAGAATTCAGAACGATGTTTCATAAGAAAAATCCAACAATAACGGGTGTAATCATCAATGAAAGAGACATAATATTTTGATCCACTTTTAGTAGCAATTGGGGATGGACCTCATACATCAGAATGAACCAAATCAAAAGGTGCCTTAGAAATTGAAACACTTTTAGGAAAAGGTAAAGCAGAAAACTTGGCAAGTTTACAACCACAACAGTCAGAAATGTTATTTGGTTGTAATGATCCTAAAACTCCCGTTGATGCTAAGTATTTAAACGAGGAGAAGATACATGACCCAGACGAGAATGCCATAAATAAAACTTAGAAGAAGACAAATTCAAACGAAAAGATGATAAATCAACAGTAGGAGCTGCAACATGTGGAAGCTTCAGTTCATCCAAAATATAAAGCCCCCCCTGTCTATGGCCTGTCCCAATCAGCCTCTTCGATTGAGGATCCTGCACATAACAATGAGTTGAGGAAAATAAGATTGAGAAACCAGAATCACACAGTTGACTAACAGAAGCAAGACTTAAAGTGAGGTTAGGTATATAATAAACATCTGAGAGAGATAGGTTAGGTGTAGAAACAGAACCAACTCCTTCCAATAACATAGGAGTTCCATCAGCAGTCATAACAGATACACAGGACGACTTATGTACAGATGTAAAAGATTTAAAGTCAGATGACATATGATGGGACGCTCCAGAGTCAAGGATCCATATGGAGGATGATATACCTGATGAGCCAGCAGAAGACAGACCTACATTAGGAGAGACTGACATAGCATTGGGTTGAGATGCAAGAAACTTCTGAAATTGTTCTACCAGGTCAGACATGTTAGACCCAGAGTGAACCATCCCAGGGGTGGCAGATGGAGAAACAGCAGTAGCAGCAGCAACATTGGAAGATTGAGATGTATGCTGAAAGGTCCTGTATTTCGACTGAGGCAGACGCCATTGAGGTGGTTGATAAGGTTGCTCCTTCTTCAATAATTTTGGACATTGAGCCTTCCAATGACCCTTTTCCTTACAGAAGCTACATTCATCATAATTGACTCTGCCTTGAGATTTTCCTTTCACAACAGGAGTAGCAAACACAGAGGGGCTTGGCAGAATCCCTTTGTCAACAATTCCCTTTTCAGAGTGGGACTTCAAACGAACTTTTTCAGCTAAAAGTTCATTAACAACAGAGTCAACAGATGGCAGAGGAGTGCGATGCAAAATGGAACCACGTAGGCCTTCAAAATCATTCCGAAGAGCCATCAAAAACTGTACTAAACGTTGTTGTTCCCGGCGATGCGATCAGTGTACGGTGTGAATGCTTGCAATTCTGCAGATTTAGTGAGTGCCAATTGGTCCCAAAGATTAGTCATAGCAGAATAAAACTTTTGGATGCTCATGCTATGTTGTTGGAGAGCTCGAATATCAATCTCTAACTGATATTGTTTTGCAAAATTGGACTGCACATACAATCGTTGAAGGTGCTCCCAAACCTGAGATGCTGAATCATATTTTGCAAGTTGAACACCAATAGATTGCGAAACAGAATTATTAATCCAAGTAATAATTTTCGAGTTGTTCACTTCCCAAGTTTCTAAATCCTTTGCATAATTTTCAGTAGCACTATTTGTAGGTTTAACAAAAGTTCCAGAAACATATCCCCACATTCGTTTACCAATCAGAAAATTTCTCATCACATAACTCCAATATGCATAGTTGGAAGATCCATTTAGTTGCACACTGAAAAATTCGCTCAACGAAAACTGCGAATCTGAAACTGAGATGATGGAACCCAGAAGCTGATCTACCACTGCAAAGAAGAAGAAAAGATGATGGAACCCAGAAGCATGAACAGGATCTGCGAAAGCTGTGGCCTTAGCAAACCTTGCTCTTGATACCATGTTAGATCAGCTGCATAGGAAGGAAGAGAGAAGGGAGAGGAGAAGAAGAAGAGAGAAGGGAGAGGAGAAATGCAAAATGAAATTAATGATAATAGAGATAAGGCCAAAGGGCCAATACATATAGGAAGTTAAGTAAATACAAAAGACAAGACTACCCTTTACTAATAACTAAAATACATTTAACAGCTCTCTCCTTCTTCACTATGTCAAATGGCTGGGGTTTGCCATTCCTTGAGGGAGATGTGTGTTAGTGATCACCTTTGGGGGAGGCACAGGAAGCAGAAATGGGGTAGAGTTATTGGCAATGGCATGTTGCTTCAAAGAGGAGTTTTATGAGGTTTGTATCTCTTCCTTGGATGAGAGTAAAAGTGGATGCAAATAATAGCAGCAAGCAATTTAGTTCTTTGCCTGCTGACTCGGTCATCATAGCGTGGTATCTTGCTCTTGAGAGTGGCAACTTATGGTTTCCTGCTCAAGTCTATAACCGTGAGGTATCTACGAAACCCCCCTTTTGGTTTTTCTGTTGAAACCTTATACCCTGTTGGATAATATTTTGAAGATGATTGTGTTTTCTGTTGGTGGTGCAGAATGGCCATGTTGAATTTATGTTATCATGCTATGATGCTGAGCTTAGTTATGATCCACACACTGACACCTTCCAAGCCAGGTAATTTGGCATGATTCTTGTTTATCATATGCTTAGTTATCTCATCTAACCTGAAAAAACATTCTTCCTGTATTTTTGAAGAGTTTCCACAGAGAATTAGATCAATGTTATTGATTTATTGTGTATTACAGGTATCCACCACATGGAAGAAGCGCAGTTTCAATAGAACATGCCATCCCATGGGAAAGGCTAAGAGCACCACTTGTCGATACTCCTCCACATCGAGATTCAGTGGAGGAGAAACAAAGAATTTCCTTATGGTTTGTTTTTTACTCAACACAATCTTCTACTTTCGCTAATTACTTTGGCCAGTAAAAGGTTGGTATCATATCAGTGAAAAGTATATTTTAACAAACTGGAGGACCATCTGAATCTCTTATAATAGTAAATTGAAAGGGGCAGTTGGATTCAATTTTGAGTGTTTGATAATATTGATTACTTCTCCAATCTTAATTATGCATTTCCATTTACATCTAAACCTTCATGTGGATAAGATTGTGAGTGAAGAAAAATAAATTTGTATCATATTGATATTATAAATGAGATATTATAGGCTTTTCATTAATAGTAAAATGATTGGAATTATAATGTCCTAAAATGATTGTGGCAGGTTGGTGGTATGGTGTTGTGGGTCACTTAAATTACTGCCGATGTCAATGTAGTGGTGAGTTAATGGACTAATCTTTACAATGTAGTGGTTCTGTTATCTTCTTACAACGTGGGGATACCATAGTCACTATAAGCTTGTCAAGCCTATTTCCTTTTTTTGTGATCTTGGTAATTATAACCACAAAGTGTACAATCTTTAGCTTAGTTACCTGATCTAATATTTCATTTAACACTCCTTTCTCCATATATAACAGTAACAAAGAATAATAATAATAATAATGCAAAACACTAATTCGCGCCTCGGTGAATAAAATCAAATGTGTACATCTTCCTGACCTTAAGTACATGTTGTTTTTGCCTCTTCAATGACTTTCATGTGTCACTTCTTTTATCTTTCTGACAGGGAATTTCTTTTGTGATAAATTTTATAGTCGTATTCCTTTGTATAAGCATGATAACATAAGTTCCTACCAAATTTTATCAAGTTTTTTATACAAGTTCTTCAAAATGGCTTTATATTTTGACTTATTGTAATATATTTTCATATTTCTTCCCTTGGAATGATACCTATTTTAAAATTATGAACTCTCCAACTCGAAAACTGGTAACACTACTAAAGATAGTGAAGTATGCTCAATATTTTAAGTCATAGCATTAAATTTCTGTACTTTAAGTTTGTTTGACATCAAACACTGTGGTGCTAGAGTTCAATCAGTACACTCCCGACTCGCGTTGGAGAAGAACAACAATTAGTAGGAATGATCATAGGGTGGAAGGAAATGAGGCTGACAGCTTTTATGGAGGAGTCAGAAAGATTAGGAATGAGAATGAGATTTCCATTTGGAAAAACCTTTGGCCTTCTGAAGTCTTGGACTAATTGCATCAAATCAAGTTTTCAAGGTAGCAGTATGCCAAGACTATTTCCCCCCTTTTGTTATCTATTTTTTTAATGGCAAAGTTTAGGCTTTATTCATGTAATTTCAATCAATGTAAATTACTCATTCATGCACCAATGGTAGTGTATGTTCATTCCACAATTTATAGAATCTATCTGATCTCAAATTAGTATTTGGAATCACATATAGTTATACATCTTCAGTAGTACTAAGGGATGTAAGATGTAGGTCAGACATAATTTATGTGCAAACGGATTATTAAAAAAATATGTCTAAAGAATGTTCTCCCTCTTAGTCTCACTCCTTCCCTTAAAAAAACACCCACACAATCCTGTATTCCTGTTTTTAGTTTCATAGACAATAACTGTGGTTTAGTTGCCATATACTTTAATCAATCAAACTCAGGAGCACTCAAATTTTGGGTTGGTTAGAATTAGATTTGGTGCAAGAGAGAAGGGTAGTAGATCCTGACACAATAAATATGAAGAATCATTTATTTATTAGAGTCATGTGTAGCATAAACATTACACAAACGTGTGATGTGATTGCTATTACAAGAATAGCACAGGACTTAAAAATACAAATGGTCAAACTTCAAATGAATAGCTTTCACTTAATAGTTACAATTGCCAGATTAAATGCATACTCAAGATTTTATTCCTCTTATACTACTACTACTACAACCACTACTAGTATGCAAAAATCTGTCACTGCTTCAAGCATGAGGCTCGGCCCAAGGCAATGGCGGTCTTTGAACCCGAGGGGCGCCCCAGATGGTTGCTGATGAAGTCTCCAGCCAACATGAGTTTTCCAAGATCAATGTTGGTTTTCACACCAAGACCATTCAGCATGTACACAACATCCTCAGTAGCCACATTTCCTGAAGCTCCCTTTGCATATGGACACCCCCCAAGACCCGCAACGGAGGAATCCACTATACTAATCCCCATCTGTATACATACAAAATTAATATACATTAGTGAATGTTAAGAGTGGCAAAAGATAAAGTTGAGATGAAATATTGGGCTATAGATAGTTTCTATTAATTAGCTTATTAGTTCAATGGCCAGTGCACAGCTCTTGCTGTATGTAGGTGATCTGGATAAGTTTTATACATCAAAAGACAAGCAAATCGAAAGCACAAGCTATGTTGTTTGATTACTTACTTGGAGGGACACAAGAATATTTACAAGGGATTGCCCATAAGTGTCATGGAAATGGACGGCAAGCTTCACTTTTGGTACAACGGCCATTACTGCCGCAAGCATAGGAACTACTGTTCCTGAAGAAGACAGAATGAACAAAGAACAATGTAAGCACAAAGATCATATTCAGGGAATCAATGATAAATTCTGAAAACAAAAAAAGCACATAGATTAGACAATCAGACAAGAACTTCCATTTTTTCCTTATCAAGTTCATACTTAAAAGATGCTCTACCAGAATAGAGATTCTTGTTTATTATCAAAATGAAATAAGTTCACTATAACTTCTATCCAGCATGGAGCCCTTAAACTTTAGAGAAAAAAATAACATTAATCTAACTCCTTACCTGGTGTGCCAACTCCAATTGTGTCACCAAGGGAGATTTCAAAGCATCCCATATTGTACAGTTCTTTAGCAACATATGCCACTTTTGAGGGAGAGATTGGTCCCTCCTCTGGGCATCCAACAACACATGATACATACCTATGATATTTCAATACAAATAAACTACATGAAATCTGGAATATAACAGAACTAGATTTGTGGCAGTAACATTTACAATAATACAATATTAACGAGTAGAATTTTCATGCATGCAACTGCCATGACCTGGTCATTTTTAAATATACCAAGAAGGATCAGTCTTGCTAGGTATAAAAAATGGTAGGTTAGTTTCAAGAAATAATATCCAAGCAGCAACACAAATGTAATTATATATGGGACTTAATGTAATTCATAGCTTTGTAAGATTGATTGTATGAATATAGTTAGTAGGCTTTATTGCGTAAAAGGTCCACTTATTAAGTGTTAGTTAGTGTAAGTGCATAACACTATAAATAGCAAGTTATAGTTTAGTTTGCAAGTTAAGTTTTTAACTACACTTTCTAATAAAAGGTTAATTCCCACGTGGAACTATTCATTGTCAAAATTCTCTCTGTTTGTGTTCTAACCCTTCTCTAAGCCATCAACCATCTTCAACACTTTCTTCATTCTCTAACTACTTCATTCTTTCATTTCTTTCGTCTTCACAAAGTGCACACAGCAGCAAGCATTAAGCTTCTGCTCCAACAGTGGTATCAAGAGCATCAAGATCTGGATCTATGGTGGGGTTCCTGGAAGGTTCAAATTTTATTCAAGCATTGAAACTGCTTGAAGAAGTGCCTCAGGGGTGAAGAAGAAATCGAAGAAGATGACTACTAGTGGAATTGCAATGAACTTGCCTAAGCTTGATGGGAAGGATTATGAGTATTGGAGTATCCAAATGAAGGCAATCTTTGGTTTTCAAGAATGCTTGGATGTTGTGCAATCTGGAGTACCAGAAATCAATGCAAACTCAAGTGAAGCTCAAAGAGTTGAGCATAAAGAAGCCAAAAAGAGAGATTGCAAAGCTATATTCCTACTTCATCAATGTGTGGACAGACCAAATTTTGAAAAAATCTCAGCTGCATCATCTTCCAAAGAGGCTTGGGATACACTTGAGAAATGTTATGCTGGTGGGCTGAAAGTTAAGAAGGTGAGACTGCAAATGATGAGGAGGCAGTATGAGTTACTCCAAATGGAAGATCAAGAAACCATAGCTGAGTACTTCAACAGGATTCGTAGCCTAACCAATCTTATGAAGGGCTATGGGGATAAGATGGATGAGCAAGGGATAGTAGACAAAGTGTTGAGAACACTAGCCACAAGATTTGACAATGTGGTCATTGCCATAGAAGAAGCAAAGGATTTAGATAAACTCAAGCTAGATGAGTTGCAAGGATCATTGGAAGCACATGAGCAAAGATTTGTTGAGAGATTGGTTGATAGACACTCTCAACATGCTTTAAGTGCTCAATTCAAGAAGAGGATTCTTGGTCATCTTGATAAACTAAAGAAGGATGACAAGAAGAGTGAAAGTGATTCCTCTGCTAAAAGACATAGTGGCTGTTCAAGTTCAGCAGCTGCATCAAAGAACTATAGAAAGAACAGCTATGCAAACAGTGGCTTAGATGGCAAGAAAAAGAAAGACAAGAGTAAAATTCAATGCTACAATTGCAAGGAATGGGGTCATTATGCTTCAGAGTGCAAGTTGAAGAGAAAAGGCACAGAAGCAGAGGCAAGGTTGGCCAAGGATGAGCATTCAGAAGAAGAAGAAGTGCTTTTAATGGCAGACTCAGAAATGCCTGATGAGGAGGATGGTGTCTCAGATGGAGCACTTATGGTTACAACAAAGAATGATGATCCACTTTCAGAAAATTAGTATTTGGACACAGGCTGCTCTAATCACATGACAGGGCACAAAGAGTGGTTCAAGAGCCTTGACACTTCAACAAACACCAAGGTGAAGTTTGCTGATGAGAGTTTTGTCTTAGCTGAAGGAATTGGAGAAATTCATATCAAGAGAAGAAATGGACTGACTTCATCTATCTCCAATGTTCTATATGTTCCAAAAATGAAGAGTAATCTCATAAGCCTGGGTCAACTGCTTGAAAAAGGGTACAAGATGAGGCTAGAGGACAAGCAGATGAAGATCTACAACAAATATGGTGTGTTAATCTTGAAAGCTCTACTGTCACAAAACAGAACTTTCAAGATTGGCATCAACATAGATGAAGCAATGTGTTTGAAATCTTCAACAGATGAAGCTTAGATTTGGCACAAAAGACTTGGACACTTGAACTTCAGAAGCCTAGAACAACTAAGTCAGAATCAAATGGTTTCTGGGTTGCCTGAGCTCAGAATTCCAAGAGAATTGTGTGAAGAATGCATCACAAGCAAGAAAACCAGAAACTCCTTCAAAAATCACATGGAGACCAAGACTCACAATCCTCTAGAAATTGTATATAGTGATGTGTGTGGACCTCTAGAGGCTCAATCCATTGGAGGCAACTATTACTTTGTGACTTTCAAAGATGAGCACACTAGGAAGATATGGGTGTATCTGTTGAGGCAGAAAAGTGAAGTCTTCAACAGATTCAGAAGTTTCAAGGCATTGGTGGAAAAACAAAGTGGTTTCAGGCTGAAATTATTAAGAAGTGATGGTGGTGGTGAGTATAATTCTCTTGAATTTCAGAAGCATTGTGAGGTAGAAGGTATAACTCATGAGGTTGTTGCTCCTTACACACCACAGCACAATGGGACAGCTGAAAGGTTAAACAGGTCTCTACTGAACATGGCAAGGAGTATGCTGAAAACAAAACTACTTCCTAAAAAGTTTTGGGGTGAAGCCATTGCAACAGCTGCTTATGTGATCAATAGGTGTCCCACAAAGAAGTTGAGTGGAATTACACCAGAAGAGGCCTGGACTGGGATTAAGCCAAGTGTGAAACACTTGAAGGTGTTTGGATCAGTTTGCTATAGGCATGTACCAGATGTCAAGAGGAGAAAACTTGATGACAAGGGTGAGAAGTTGATATTCCTTGGATATCATTCAACTGGTGCATATAAGGCCTACAATTCTAAGACAAATTCACTCATCTATAGCAGAGATCTCAAGGTAGATGAGACTCAAGCTTGGACATGGGATAGCAATAACCAGACAACACCAAAGATAGGTCAAATTGACTTACTTTGTTCACCTACATTGCCTAGCACCTCTGCTGCACTAGAAGATGCTTATACAACAAGAACTGATCCTCCAGATGTTGAAAATGAAAGAGGAGGCAGAATACAGAGACAGAGGCAAGAGTCAAGTAGGCTAAGAGATTATGAAGTGTTTGCTGATTCTGAGATTACTTCAGAAGGGGATTTTGTGCATATGGCTCTGTTGGCAGAGATGGAACCAGTATCATTCAATCAGGCAATCAGGGAATCTTGTTGGGTTGAGGCTATGAAGGAAGAACTAAACTCTATAGAGAAGAACAATACTTGGGAACTCACTACACTACCTAAAGGCAAGAAGGCTATATCAGTGAAGTGGGTTTACAAAGTAAAGTTGCAACCAGATGGTTCTATAGCCAAGTACAAAGCCAGATTGGTTGCAAAGGGTTTCCTTCAAAAACCAGAAATAGACTTTGATGAGGTCTATGCACCTGTAGCTAGAATGCAAACAGTGAGACTTGTCATAGCTATGGCAAGCTATGAAAACTGGAAAATATGTCAAATGGATGTCAAGTCAGCTTTCTTGAATGATCCACTAGACAAAGAGGTGTATGTTGCTCAACCTCTTGGCTTTGAAGTTGCAGGCCAAGAGCAGAAGGTGTATAAGCTTCATAAAGCTCTCTATGGACTCAAGCAAGCCCCTAGAGCATAGAACAAGAGAATAGATAGTTTTCTTGTGAAGCAAGGATTGACTAGGTGCACTAGTGAGCATGGCATCTACATCAAAGGCACACCTAAAGCTGCATCAGTGATTCTCTATTTGTATGTTGATGATCTACTGATAACTGGCTGCAAAGCTGAGGAAGTTGAGTGCATAAAGAAGGAACTCAAGCAAGAGTTTGAAATGTCTGATTTGGGATTACTCTCCTACTTTCTAGGGATTGAATTCCTTAGAACTAGCAAATGCATATTGATGTATCAAAAGAAGTATACCTTTGATGTATTAAAGAGGTTCAATATGATGCAATGCAACCCATCTTCTATCCCTGCTGAAACAGGAAATATGCTATGCAAAGGAAGCTCAGAAGAGGAGGCAGTGGATTCAACACTCTTTAGACAAATCATTGGGTCACTGAGGTATATTTGCAACACCAGACCTGATCTCTGCTATAGTGTTGGTTTAGTAAGCAGATTCATGGAGAATCCAAAGCACTCTCACATGAATGCAGCAAAGAAGGTGCTTAGATACTTGAAAGGAACAATGGATTATGGAGTTTTGTTCCCTGCTAAAAACAACACAAAACCAGAGGGCATGCTAGGCTATACAGATGCAGATTGGAGTGGAGACAAGGATGATAGAAAGAGCACATCAGGTTATCTCTTCAAGCTGAATCAAGCTCCTATCAGCTGGAGTTCCAAGAAACAAAAATCAGTGGCTCTCTCATCTTGTGAGGCAGAATATATATCTGCTTGCCTAGGTGGTTCTCAAGCACTTTGGCTGCAATCTTTGCTGGAGGAAATTGGGCTATACTATGAGCAATCTATGCTGATTTTAGTAGATAACAAATCAGCTATTAATTTGGCAAAGAATCCTATAGCTCATGGAAGAAGTAAGCATATAGAGACAAAGTATCATTTCCTTAGAAACCAAGTTGAGAAAGGAAGACTGAAGTTGGAATTCTGCAAGTCTGAGCAACAGCTTGCAGACATTCTAACAAAACCATTGAAGAAGGTGTTGTTTGAAACTCAAAGAAAGCAACTTGGCATGGTGAATCTCACAAGCATGAATTAAGGGAGTGTGTTGGGACTTAATGTAATTCATAGCTTTGTAAGATTGATTGTATGAATATAGTTAGTGGGCTTTATTGTGTAAAAGGTCCACTTATTAAGTGTTAGTTAGTGTAAGTGCATAACACTATAAATAGCAAGTTATAGTTTAGTTTGCAAGTTAAGTTTTTAACTACACTTTCTAATAAAAGGTTAATTCCCATGTGGAACTATTCATTGTCAAAATTCTCTCTGTTTGTGTTCTAACCCTTCTCTAAGCCATCAACCATCTTCAACACTTTCTTCATTCTCTAACTACTTCATTCTTTCATTTCTTTCGTCTTCACAAAGTGCACACAGCAGCAAGCATTAAGCTTCTGCTCCAACAAGATATTCATAAGAAAATATGAAAAATCTTAGTAAGTCATAGCATGGAGACCATCCCATATCAAGAAAATTATGATAGAACATTATGATGTCATTCGATCCATGTAGACGACCCCATCTAGTGAGATTAAGGCTTGGTTGTTGTAAATTTTGTCAATGGTGCTTTTAAAAGCTTGGAACCAAGTCAATTTCTTAAGCATGATATGAGGACATATTCTTTTCTTTCATTAGAGTCATGGGAAAAATTACTATAGCTACATTTGCGTATGCAGGGTGAGTCTCAGTGCAAAAGTAAGGTTGTTTGCCTTCTACCTTAGAGGTCACGGGTTCAAATCCTGTAAACAATATTTTCACTTGCGGGGTAAGACTACATACATCTACCCTCCTCAGGCTCATACCCTACTAGCTGAGAACTTCTTGCACTGGCAGCTCTTTTTAGCTACACCAGCATATGCATACTGCTTAAATACAAAAATAAATACTCCGGAACAGAAGAGACATACCCTCGAACAGGAATTGAAAGTTCTTTGGCAGCACGAGTAACAGCTCCATAACGAGCAAGACTCTCTTCAACACTACAATTAATGTTTGATTTTGAAAATGATTCAGAAGCTGATGCAAAAACAGCTACTTCTCTAGCACCAGCTGCAATAGCAGCTTCAAAACCCTACAAATGTAAATGTAGCAGGTCAGAGATCTGAATACAAATCTACCTATTAACGGTTTTCTGGATCTATCTATGTACCTTTAAATTAGGAGTCAGAACTGGAAATCTGATGCCTCCCAAGTTACGAACTGCTTGCATTACATCCTTTGCATCACCCAACTAGAAGACAAAATCAAAATGATTTAAAATCAGATAGAGTGCATAAGAAAGGATAGTGTCAATAGAATTCATTCGAAGTCCTTCAGTTTAATTGAACCTTTATCCGAAATAACATATTCTAAACTATCTAGTTAAACACCATTTGATCCAAGGGATTAAGAACTTATGTCAGATAAATGCACCTTGGAGAAATTTTACTCTTAAGAAAGCATCAATATCAAGTTAGAATAAGTATTATACCTGTGGGACCCATTTGGGAGATACAAAACTTGTAGCCTCAATGACAGATAACCCACAAGAAGCAAGCCTATGAATCAACTCAATCTTTACATCTGTAGGTACAATGTTTTTCTCATTTTGTAATCCATCCCTTGGACCAACTTCTACTATCTTTACAAACTTTGGTATACCATTCAGAAACTGCATTATGCCATTATCCATTTTAAAATTGTAAGTATACTAATTATCAGCCAAAGAAATATGAAAAAATAAACTGATTACAGAGAGTTTAAAATCTCATGCATAATTCAAAATGCAAAGAGCAAAGTGTTGCAGCCACTAAGTTACCTTAGATGTCAAATCTTGTATATCTTTGTTATTGTACATTGGACTATACTGGCAATCGGTGATTGAATCATCGATCATTCTGGATTTCATTGAGTTCCTCCCTCTGGTCACAGTATTTTGATTAAAGTAGTCACCTCCTTTAGAGAAGTCTCTTGTTTGTCTTTTCCATGGGAATGTCTCTTCTGTATACTCTTGATAATCTTCACTGAAACAAAGAAAAGCCTAAGGTTATGTTTGGATATGGTAGGCAGATAAAAGATTAAATCATATATGACAACAACTATTAGAATGTAAAAGAGGATAAAAGGAGGTTGAATATATAGCAATAAAATGTATTTAAGGGTGTAACTTAAATTGCAATATTTGTCTCACATGCAGGTGTTAGATGTGCTGCAACTCCGTCCTTCAAGCCAGTGGTTTCCCATGCCCAAGTTATCTACTCTGGAACAGCAAGCACCGGACGAGAACCTCTGAATCCTATCGATGGTACTCATGCTTGGCAACTTGTCGAGACCAAGTGGTTCCTCCAAACTTGACATGGTGAAGTGAATAGGCTAAAACAGATAATGGCAATAGATGTGTAAGAGTAAGTACTGTGCATCAAGAACTAACTTAAGACCTTACTCGCTACCATTTATCCAGGTTTCAGGAGATTCACATGTTCATCAACATATGATGCTACATCATATAAAAAGTGGTGACAGAACTTGTGATGTAATAAAGCAAAATTTCTTTGATAAAAAAAAGGAAACAAAAACCCCTTTTCATGCTAAAGTAGTGGCCAAAATTGGTGGTGTGGAATTTAAATGAGCTGCATTCCACTTTCAACCTTACCACACATGTGTTGTACTACTAAGCATGTCTGAAGTGATTTACATTTCCCATTTTCCACCAACTCAAACAAGGTTAGACTTTGGTGGTTTAGTCACAAAAAGGTATTCACATGAATCACTAGTAATTTTAATTTTAATTTTGCTTGTTCTGTTCTGATGCTCTCAACATCAAGTGAAAGCTCTTTTTTTTTTCTCTTTCTCCAAGCATAGTATGAAATGAGAAGATGTACACTTTTTAAGATTAAGATAATAAAAACCTCAAAACATAAGAATTTTCTGTTTAAGATCATAAAATTGCATAGTAATTTAGGGATATTCAAATTGCAGCTGATCAAAATACTCCAAATGTTATATGATGATAGCAGTAGCAAACAGAGAAACTCGCAGTTGAAGATTGAAACTTGAATTACAAGCAAAATTAACAAAGGCAAAGCAAAATGGCATTAAGAGGGAACAATATACTAAATTAATAAAAAAAAGTTATTTTTTGTTAATATATGGTTGCCAAATTGGGTTAATTGAAGAAGAAGACAGACCTTGAAAAGAAAGAGGAAGAGGTGGAGAAAATAGAAACCCTAGGAATTGGGGAAAAAGAAAAAGGAGATGAAGAAGAATGAATGAGTGGTTAGGAGGGAAGGTGAACAAGTTATCAGTTGGTAGTTGCTCATCACTTAATATTCCTTCCTTTTTCTTGGTGGTAGTTGCCCAATTTTTAATTATTATTTATTTTATGAATACTAGTTTTACCATATTTTATATGTTTCCAAAAAAAGGTTATTGCCTGGCTAAAAAAACAGAAGTTTGATTCTGTTTTCATAGATGTGATTTTTTCCCAATAGTTTGAAGTTTATATGTGATGTTTTATCTTTGTATTTTGTATACAGAAAAAAAAAAGGAAAAGATAGATATTTGATTGTAGAGAGGAATGATATATTCTGTCCCAACCACCAATAGTTGGTAGCTGGAATGAAGTTGAAGCCCAAAGTCATTGGTCAACATCCATTGTCAACAGTACCATTTGTTCCTAGGTCAATTTTCAGTGGGTAACTGGTCCTTTCAGCTTTAATATGAGGACTTCCATCACAGTCAATACATCATCTATCATAATGAATGACAGATAATACTGACAGTGTATAAAACTCTTACATAGCCGACACTTTTTACCAACTTGATAGCATTTATAACTTGTATTTATAGAATTGGCTTTCCTTTGAGCTTCATTCTACAACTGACTTTGCTTATTAGGAGTAACAAAAACCAACAGAAGATAAAAGGCCAATGACTCATTCAGTTCTAACACATTTAAATATGCTTCATTCTATTACAATCACTAAGCTTTTAGGCAAAACAGAAACATAAATGGTTTAGTCCCTCACAATATCATAGTAAATAATTCATTCAATAAATGCCACAGTTAATTAGAGTAATAAATATTCCATGAAGTATACATGAATTGCAATGGCTGATTGTTGAATCACAGGGAGATGTAATTCTTCTTTGAACTCTAGGATGAGTTTATGAAACTTCGGGCAGTATCTAAACTTAACTCTTCATACACCTGAATATATAATAAAGGAAAAGTTAAAACAAAAATAAAATTTCATTAAAAACAACACTACCAAGTAACAAAGCAAACTTAGTTTCTATTCCTTTCATGAAAAAACATTTTAAAAATGCTTTTTTTCTTCTTACTCATCTCCATTTTCGGGAATTTCATGGACAAAAATGCATTTTCTACATTTCTTACAAAAAACTAACAACAATCCTTCGACGAAGAGCAGAAAAAAAACTGCATTTTCATAGAAAAATATACAATATTCTACATACGTAAATTTGAGAGAAGAATTTTGGTTTCATGAAAAATGCATTCCAAGAAAATACCTATTACGAAATCTATCTTCCATAATGGTTTCTAAAAAACAATGGCATAAAGGACAAATTATTTTACACGTACTAGTTTCTTATGAATTTGTTGGAATGCCTTGCAAAATCTCTCTGCTTCTTCAGCACCCACCTGTTTGAAAATTAGAACAAAGGAGCTAAGTCTCGATATGAGTCTTGACAACTTATCTACCAACCAGCAGGGATACTGTGAAATAATTCCCCTCCTCTTATTATAGACAGAACAGCAAGGACTTAAAAAAACAAGGGTGTAAGAAATCCGTAATAAACACATGTCATGTTTCCATTTTAATAAGGATGCTAATTGTAATGAAACGCCACTATACATATAATATAACAAACACATGAGTTTCAGAATACCTTCAAAGCAGCCTCTGACTTTAGCTTGCTCCAAAATGAACCTGTAGATTTGAAGAATTCAGATAAGCAGTCATGTACAACATAATTCAAATATTTCATTAAATAAATTGTTGAGTTATAACAAAAAAATAATTCTCAACATTGCAATGCAACTGATGAACATTGATACACTTTCTAGAAAATAAGAGTTGATCAAAATTGTCTCCTAATAAGGTTATATGCGATACCATGCTGGTTAGTTCCTTGATTCTCAAAATCCTTATCCCTTTCATCCCATGCATCATGCCATTCCTTTAGCTGCAATGACAAGTTTGTAACCAAGCATTAAATATATACTTAGACATGACATAAACACATTCAGAAGCTCAGCACTACTACCTCATCTTGTGCAGACCCAGAAGCTATTTGTCTGGATGATGCTGATGCTGATGCTGATTCTGCCTGAAATTTAATACTTGTCAATTTGGTACTTACTTGCTTTCTCAACCATAATTAAAAGTCAAAACAAAGCAAAAAGCCAAAAAGGGGGAAGATCAGAAAGGAGGATTTGCCCAACAAATATGATATAGTATCAACTGGCTGAACATCATTTAATCCTAGCAATTCCAAATAATCAACCCCCATAATAAAGTGAATTTACTGAAACTATGTTTAGATTTGAAACCCTAAGCAAACATATATATATAGAGAGAGAGGGAGGAGTACGGACATAGTAATCGCGAGAACGGGCAACGGGGAAGAGTTGGAGAAGACGTTGAAATTCAGCTTCATCCATTGTCTGCTATGCTTCACTGATCACACCTTTCTTTCTTTCTTTTGATATCTTCACCAGACTAATGCAGGATACTCAATATATAATTATATGTTTATGCCAAAAGATATGATACCAGATTAGATTTCAAACCCATACATGGTGAGGAGGGATATAATCAAATCATTTCATTTTCCCCAACATAAAAACCCCAATTTTTAAACACAAATGTGAGTCAATTTTAACTTTAAATATTGGTCTAAGATAAAAGTTGCACGAAATATAAACCTCAATAAATATTTTAAAGTTGCATGAAATTTGTTTTAAAAAAATATTTATCTTTATACTCATGTATGTGCATATGTATATATTTATATTTCTATATCTATACTACTTAATAAATAGAAAATTTAAAATAACTTCTCAATTATATAATTTTTAATTATCTATTTTACCCTTCATTTATATCTATACTAATATATAAGTCAAAAACTTAAAATAAAATCTATGTTTCTATAAACTTGATGATGAGCCTATCAATTGGTTTTTTAACTGCAACACTTATTCAACCTCTATAACCCACTATATGTAAATTAGCATGAATATCAGTTTCTCAACTGTTATTCATTTATTATATGGCTTTCAAACTTAGTAACTGACCATGTGTTCCCATTATTTACTGCATAATTTTGATTGTTATCATATAACTAATTAATAGAGTTAATTATTATGTTATTAGTTAAATAATAAAAATTAAGCCAAAAGCCCAACCCACCCAATATTCTAATCTGTTGTGTTACCCATCAAAATTGTAGATAGAGAAAAGAGAGCGAAGTAATAAATATTTGGAATTGTAATCTATTTTGAACCAGACAAAACTTATATGTATTCATTTGTTAACATTGGACAATTATCTAAATCAAATATATTCAACTGCAATTTATAGCTAATACAATTTATTATATTAGATATTTATTGCATATAAACTGCATATTATATACGATAGGAAAACGGGTTGACAGGCTCGACATGGCATGTCAACACTAGTTATTAATAAAAATCTAAAATAATTATCTCACCATGATATAATTAATGTTTTCTTATTTTACCTTCAATATATTCTAATTTCTATAAAAAAAACTCATATAACTCAATGATATAATTTTCTAATTTCAATTTAGACTTCATGATAATCTCTATCTAAAATTCTTAAATTGTTTCTCTCATGTTCTCTCTACTCCTTTTTCTCATCTTATTATTCACAATCAATTCACTTATTAAGATTAAACAATTAACTCAATCGAATATATTCAACTGGAAATTATAATATCTAACACAATTTATTTATTAAATATAAAATATACATTACAAACGATAGAAAAAACGGATTGATGTGCATAACAATAATGGTCAACGCAAAGAAAATCTGAAAATGAAATCACATGAGTGATATTTGAGAAGGTTCAACCAAATGTGCATGCCAATTACTAATTAACCATGTCCGAAAACTAAACTCTAAAATCAACACACTCTTTAGTTCATCATTTCAATTAACAATTATTTTTCTTCCCTTAAAAAATATTTTGTGATTATAATCTTATTTTGAATTAATATTACTCATATTAATTGATAGTATAAAACAGAGATAACGAAGACAGAATCCTTAATGACTCAGTTTCTGTCTGCGTTGATTCATTGACAAGAGCAGTAGCAATAGCAATAGCAATAGCATAAGAATCTTTGTATGGCGGCGATAAGTCTCCGGAAGGGGAATACGCGGTTGCCGCCGGAGGTGAATAGAGTCCTGTATGTGAGGAATCTACCTTTCAACATCACCAGCGAAGAGATGTACGATATCTTCGGCAAATACGGTGCCATACGCCAGATCCGTATCGGCACCAACAAGGACACACGTGGCACCGCCTTCGTGGTCTACGAGGATATCTACGACGCCAAAACCGCCGTCGATCACCTCTCTGGTTTCAACGTTGCTAATCGTTACCTCATCGTTCTCTATTACCAGCAGGCTAAGATGAGCAAGAAGTTTGATCATAAGAAGAAGGAGGATGAGATCACTCGTATGCAAGAAAAATACGGTGTCTCCACTAAAGATAAGTAGATTTTTCTCACTTCCTCAATTTCGATTCCTAGGGTTTCTTCTGTTATGTATATCCATGCTACTATGCTCTTTGTTTTCATTTTATCCTTATTTTCAGTATGTATGGATGGTTTAAGTTCCTATTATATTCAATTATTAAGCGCTTTTAATGATTTTACTTAGTCGCATGATTCTTCTGTGTAGTGGATTCAAGTCCAACTTGACAAAATTGATACTCAATTGGATTTGATTTGTCTCGATTCCTAAGTGAGCAGCAATTATAATGCATTTCTTTCACTGGAAAGAAAAGGAAAATAAATATGGAAAACCAACCAATCAATGAACTAGAATTAACATATCTTTACATTTCTCAAAGGTTAGTTTAAGTTCTTCCCCCCTCGTATTTTGTTTTTATTTTCCCACCTCGTCCCGTTCCTCACTTATATCCCCTCCCAACCAAAGAGAGATCTGATGCATCACAGTCCTTGATCCTTCATCCCGGTTAACTATGAGATAAATGAATCACGCCTTTTCTTGGTAGGAACTGCTTCTGTGTGTCCTTTAGTCATCATTGCTGCAAACTCGTCATAGTTAATTCGCCCATCCTGCACATTGCAAGTTTGTTCATAATTTTTCTAAATCAAGACTCAATGAGTCAATTCTGCACCACTATAAAATAGTACACTACGTGTTTCTGCAGGGAACTTATTTATACTTAGGATTGTAACAATTTATCATTAGTTCATTCAGTATACTAGTATAGTACTTACATTATCTGCATCAACTTCTGCAATGATTTCCTTGATGTCCCTACCGTCATGCATATTATATTCATGGAGAGCCTGCTCTAGTTCTTCAATAGTGATGTAGCTGATTTATGGAAAAGCAATGAGATTAGAGCCTTTAACATTCAATTAGTTTGTGAAGGAGTGGCTAATATATATTTAAGTCTAGTTGAAGTTATTTTTTTAATAATTCTTTACCCGCTATTATCTTTATCGAAGTATTGGAATGCAGTATAAACATGGTCTGCTCTGTTCATCCGGTTCATGTGCATTGTGGCTGTGATGAACTCATCGTAATCTATGATTCCATTGCCATCAGCATCTGCCTGTAATTTTCAGAAGAAAAAGGAAAATTTATATAAATAATTGTCGTAGGAAGAACCTATTCTGTGTCTACAATACTACAAAGAAGAAAGGGAGAGAACTTACGGCTTCCATTAATTGCTTAACTTCTTGTTCTGTCAACTTAGTCCCTTGTTTCGCAAGCCCTTGTTTGAGCTCTTCAATTGTAATGGTTCCACTGTTATCAGTATCCATCCCCTTGAACATCTGCTTCAATCCCATGATTTCTTCCTCTGATAGGCACCCAGCAATGACCTAAGCATTTGTAAATTTTAACATCATATTGCTTAATTTGTACAATTTAATTGCTTACTGAGAGAAACTGGAAATGCTGATTAAAAAGATAACTAGATGGTAAGAAATCTGGATAACAGCTATAATCATTAATATGATTTATTAAAAAGCATCTAGAGCATTACCTTTAAGGCTATAAAAAAACATCCTGGATAAGATAAAATATTAAAAATACATTAAAACAAAAAGGCATTACCTTGAGAGCTACTTTCTTGAATTGATCCATTGCTCTGAATTGTTTGAGCCTATTCAACACTGCATTGTCAAGAGGTGTATCTGGTGCTTCTCCATCCTCCTTGATCCATGGATGATCTGTGTTTAACATAATAAGTGTTTCATTAGAATTACACTGAACCAATCTGTGAGGGATAATGTGTAAAGATAACTTTTCAACCTTGAACCCGTAAATGAATTAGAGCACTTCATAAAGGAAGTTAATTAATATATATTACTTACTTAGGACTTGATATGCTGTCAGTCTCTGCTTGGGATCCATGTTCAACATTTTCCTAACAAGATCTTTTGCCTGAGGTGAAATGGAGGGCCATGGATCGCTGGTAAAGTCAATGTGACCTCGTAGAATAGCATTGAATATCCCAGTTTCGGATTCTGTCAAACCAATTCTTGGTTTCAGTTTCAAGTTATGTAGATAGACCATCAATTATAGGGGAATGCTAATTGTACTAATTTAGAAGAAAGTTTAGAAATAAGTGGACGAAGAATATAAACCTGCCCAGAATGGAGGAACACCACATAGAAGAATGTAGAGTATTACACCAACACTCCATATGTCAACTTCTGGCCCATATTTCCTCTTCAAGACCTCAGGTGCAATGTAATATGCACTGCCAACAAGGTCTTTAAACACCTCTCCTGTAGAAAAAGGATAAACACAAATAAAATGTGCTTCATGTTCAATTTGAATATTGCATTGTCTTCCTAATATAGAGGAAGTGGAGCATCCTACAAGCACTCATAATATAGGCTATGAAGAGAGAGAAAATTATGTGTTCATCCTCTCTTCCTAGTTCCTATATTAACATGTTCTTCCTTCCATCTTTATGGTGTGAGAAATTCTAATTTGGTGTATAAGGAAGCAGAGTGAACACTTGAATTAAATTTTGCCATACCAAAAGGCATTTACATATGCATCTCTCATCTAATAAAAAATCAAAGATAAAATAAAAGGTCTATTAATATATCTGGTATGATTATATAAAAGAAACAGGTTAATCAGTTCTTAGTCCAATGTTGATCAAATGTTCTCAATACCTACCCCTTGAAAATAAGTATGTCATGTTCTTCCATAGACATTAATTAATATAAACCAAAAAAAAAATATCAAAGATGATTTAGAGTTAGAAGAAAACCTTGCTTGTAAAAAACTGAGAGACCAAAATCTGTTGCCTTGAGGGGTGAATTCTCATCCTTGTTCAACAAGAGGAAATTCTCAGGCTTAAGGTCCCTATGAATGACACCCATGGAATGGCAAGTATGGACAATCTGGACAATGGTTCTCAACAACGAAGCAGCGCCACGCTCAGTGTAATGTCCCTTTGCGATCATACGGTCAAAAAGCTCACCACCGGCACACAACTCCATCACCAAATTCACAGATTGCTTGTCCTCGAAGGCACCAACAAGTTCGACAATGTTAGGCTGCCCAGTAAGGTGATGCATGATTTGTACCTCCCTCCTAACATCCTCTAGGTCCTCCTTGTTCACAAGCTTCCTCTTGGCAATGGTTTTGCATGCATATTGTTTTCCACTTGCCTTATGTGTGCACAAATGTGTCACACCAAATTGCCCTCTCCCTAGTTCCTTCCCAATGCTGTAGGTAGCTTTCACATCCTCCATTGGCCTCCCAAGGACAGGGCCAATGGGGGCTTGTTTTGCTGGCTTAGAAGAAGGTGGGGGTGACTGTTTTGATGATGGTGGTGGGGTTGTGGCCGAGGCTTCATTGTTGTTATCGGTGCTTTGTTGGTTGTTGGTGTCTCCCTTGTCGGCTTCAGCATTGTCAGCTGGGGCTTCTGCACCACCTGGGCAACAATTGCCCATGGTGGAAGGGAGAACAAACTCAGAAGAAGGGTGGAGGAAATGTGATGGAGTTGGTGGTTGATATCAAAATATTGGAGGGGTTTGAGGATGAAACAAATTTGGTTGGAAATGAAACTACTAACTACCATGAAAGAAAGTGAAATTGAGAGGGAACAATGTAATAAAAAGTAAGTGGTAACAAGGTGACAGGTGATCATTCACAAGGTGGAATGATGATGAAGAAAATTAGAGGAAGGTATTGATAATAACAGATTGTCTTAGGAAAATAGTATTTGCCGAGTCTCTTGCGTGGTAAATGTTCATTTCTGACAAGGGTCAGGAGCATTTATCGGGGAACCAAATTAAAACGGATTTTTCATATACATTTTTACTTTTTTTTAACATAAATCGCCATTTTCTTAAAGTAATGAAAATAGTAATGTTGAAAATTATTTAAAGTTTCTTTTTATATTTATGTATACTTATAGGTTACATCTTACAATTATACTTTTCAGTTTTTATTTTTACAATGAACTTAATGCAAATGTTATATTGGAAGTTATTTCTTTGAACTCTCAATTGGAACTTATATATCTCATTCCTATTTGTTTAAAAAAATTATGGCAACATATAAGGTTTTGTTTTTACCCTATTAGTTTTAGGGCATCTACAGTTAAGGTCAAAAGTGATATTAAACTATTCTGAAAAAATAACTTGTAATAAAAAGATATTTTATATTGGGCATAGTTATAGAATTTTTTTTAAGAAACAAAATCTCTCTCCTCTTCGGAAAAGCATTTTTTTGTTGTTGTTTTTGTTAGATCAAGGTTGGCTCCTGGTTATTATATAAAGTGAGGTTTATTCTGCATATACATATGTAATTAATTGGAAATTATTTTTTAACACTTAATTAGAAAGCACCAAGTGAATTATGTGCTTGCTATTTTTACATGTGCATTCCTTGAGACCGAATTAAGAACCAAATTAATTCAATGCATGTAGATTTGTGATTAAGTATTAGAAATTAAATTGCATCTATCATCTTGGATTCTACGAGCGCATATCCTTTCTCTTTGCAGTGAGTTTGAATTCGAGGAACAAGAAATATTGGATTTTACCAGGGTTCATGTTTGATCATTGAGTCTTGTACTACATCATAGTTCAAATATTTCTATGATCATGTGATTATTGATACATGCATGTATGGGATAGTGTCCTCTTACACAATACATTTCAAATGTTTATAGACAAAAGGTAGCTATGGAACTTTGGAATGAAAAGTACTTTGTGACTAATAGTATTCTTTGGTCAATTTACTTGTATTATTAATATTATTATCTATAAGAGGTGATTTTGTTCAAGTTTAAAACATCCACAATATAATGGGATAAATTCTTTTAATCAGGTCTTCTCAATGACATTGATTAAATTGAGAAGGATGATAAGATTCCAAGTCAGGAACCTCTGTTTATAGACTTAATTCCACATAGGGGATTGATTAATCTTAAAATACTAAAATGGTTTCAACCTTTTTTATTTTATGAAAAAACTACTAATTTTTAATATTTAACATTATCCGGAAGGTGACAATGTTGAATCTGGTAAAATCATTTGAAATTATTTAATGGAAAACAAAATACTAATTTTTAAAATTTATTTTATGCAGATTCTTAATATGATGAAAGAGACGTTAATATTTTTTTTACATGAAAATTTGATTTTTAATTTTTTTTTATATAAAAACATATTGGGAAATATTTTGTATGGGATGATATGCAAGGAGAATATTTCTATTTGAAAATTGTTGAATGTATTAGACTATATGTAAAAGAATACTTCTAATGTATTTGATCCAAACTGATGACTAAGTGTATTTTCAATTAGTAATTTTCCTAGTTTTCTACTAGTGAGATAAAATGTTGTTGCTAATATCATCAATAATAAGTAATAACAACCAAATTAATCCCACTCTTTTTCTCTTCTATTTTAGATATATCAAAATATATAAGTTGATTTCTATTCATATTATGTTTTACCAGTGTTTAGTGTTCTGTGAATAATATTTGGTAACCAAAAAAAAATTGTTTACTAGCATTGACACTCATAATATAAGTTTATTTATATTATTAAATATTTTATTTTAGATTATTATATCACATTTTTATATTGAGTGTATATGATATTATAATTTTTGTGATAAAAATATGAAAATAAATTGTGATATTATTACAAATTGTATTGGTTGTTTGATATTTTTGATGTATGTAACTTCCATTAATATTTTTTATTCTACGAGAAATATTGTATTTTAGTTATTTAAAAGGACAAATTAGGGAAAAAGAAATTACAATATAGATAAAGAATTGAAAATTACATATTTACCCTTAAGTCATGTTTTCATTTCATAATTCTCTATTAATTAGTCGTATAGAAGATTGTATATCATTTTATTCATTTACAATAACATGGACAATATAATAATTACAATAATTATTATATTTAAAAAATATATATACTAAGAATTTGATATACTAATATTATATCATCTATTATTCATAAAAAAATAATATAGATGTATAGTAGAGATGCATAAATCTTACTCGCATATATATTTTACACTCAATTCTAAAAGAAACTCATCTATTAATATATATCTAAAAACTAAAACGATAGAAGATAAATGATGTAAGTGAAAAAGCTAACAAATTAACTGAAAAAAAGAACAAAAAGAAAGAAGACATAGAAAATAAGATTTTCCATTAAGCATAAAGAATTAGAAAACCCTAACTTAGAGCTAGTGCTAAGATCAAACTTCCCTACTCTCTCTCCTTCCTTACTCACATCCTTTCCTTTCCTTTCCCAACCATACATTCTATCCCTTCTTTTTTCCCATTCCTTACATATATCCCTCTCACTCAACCATCTTTAATGATGTCTTAATACATTGGTTGATAGTGTACAATGTTTCCACCATGTCACATTCTTTATCTCTCAACCAAACAGTGATCCATGTTTTACTATAAAACCAATGAATCGCGCCTTTTCTTCGTAACAGCTGATTCTGTGTTTCCTTTACACATCATTGCTACAAACTCGTCATAGTTAATCCGACCATCCTGCACATACATGCAACTCAAATTTATTATATGATGGTGTGGTTAATGTGTTTGTTTCCTTAATGTTTTATACTTAAAAGTGTAACAATATCCTATATCATTAATTCATTGAGTATCTGACTTACATTATCTGCATCAACTTCTGCAATGATTTCCTTGATGTCCCTGCCATCATGCATGTTATATTCATGGAGAGCCTGCTCTAGTTCTTCCACAGTAATGTACCTGATTTATGACAATTAGAACCTTCACTTTTCAACTTTCAATTAGTATAAAAATATCTTTACCCGCTATTGTCTTTATCGAAGTATTGGAAGGCTGTATAGACATGTTCTTCTCTGTTCATTCTGTTCATGTGCATTGTTGCTGTTATGAACTCATCATAATCTATGGTTCCATTACCATCAGCATCAGCCTGTAAAGAATGTTTTCCTAAGTAAGTGAGTGTGATGGACTAGTGAAGCTATATTTGGGAGTAAAAAGGATACTGAAAACTTACAGCTTCCATTAATTGCTTAACTTCTTGTTCTGTCAACTTAGTCCCTTGTTTTGAAAGTCCTTGCTTCAGCTCTTCAATTGTAATGGTTCCACTGTTGTCAGTGTCCATCCCTTTAAACATCTTCTTCAATCCTATGATTTCTTCCTCTGATAGGCACCCAGCAATGACCTATCCATATGTAAATTTTCCTAATTCAGCACTTCTTCACTCATTAGTATGATTCAAATATATATAAAGCATCAAGATAAAATCTTCAAAATGATGTTACCCTTAGAGCTACTTTCTTGAATTGGTTCATTGCTCTGAATTGTTTGAGCCTATTCAGCACTATATTGTCAAGAGGTGTATCTGGTGCTTCTCCATCCTCCTTGATCCATGGATGATCTGTTTTATCATAAAAAGTGCTTGGTTAGAATTTCGCTGAATCGATTTGAAGGGCTGAAGTAAAAATAATTTGCAAATCATGAAATGGTAAATGAATTGAAGCAGGTCATAAAAGACATAAAATCAATATTACTGAGGACTTGGTGGGCTGTCAGTCTCTGCTTGGGATTGGAATTCAACATTTTCCTTACAAGATCTTTTGCCTGAGGTGATATTGAGGGCCACGGGTCACTGCTAAAGTCAACCTGACCTTTTAGGATAGCTTTGAATATCCCGGTTTCGGATTCTGTCAAACAAAATATTGATTTCAGTTCCATGTTCTGCAAATAAAGCATGAGTTATAGGCATGGTAGTCAAAATCGCGATCCTACTTATATGGGAATGCTATTTGTTGTAATTTAGTATAGATGAGTATAAACCTGCCCAAAATGGAGGAACACCACATAGAAGAATGTATAGCAGGACACCTACACTCCATATGTCAGCTTCAGGGCCATATTTCCTCTTCAACACCTCAGGTGCTATGTAATATGCAGTACCAACAACGTCTTTAAACACCTCTCCTGTCAAAACAGCTCTTTAAAATAAATATTTCATGTTCTTCGATTGACATTAACTTTATTATTAGAATTAATAAGTAATGAAAAACAGAACAAAACCTTGCTTGTAGAAAACTGATAGACCAAAATCCGTTGCCTTAAGGGGTGAATTTTCATCCTTGTTCAACAAGAGGAAATTCTCAGGCTTAAGATCCCTATGAATGACACCCATGGAATGGCAAGTATGAACAATCTCAACAATAGTTCTCAACAACGAAGCAGCAGCACGCTCAGTATAATGTCCCTTCGTGATGATACGATCAAAGAGCTCACCACCAGCACACAATTCCATAACCAAATGCACAGATTGCTTGTCCTCGAAGGCACCAACAAGTTCAACAATATTAGGCTGGCCTATTAGGTGATGCATGATTTGCACCTCCCTCCTACAATCCTCTAACTCTTCTTTGTTCACAAGCTTCCTCTTGGCTATGGTTTTGCATGCATATTGTTTTCCAGTGACCTTATGTGTGCACAAATGTGTAACACCAAATTGACCTTTCCCTAGCTTCTTTCCAATGGTGTAGGTGGATTTCACATCCTCCATTGGTCTTCCAAGGACAGGGCCAATAGGGGATGGTCTTGATGGCTTAGAAGGTTTTGATGATGATGGTGGTGGTGTGGTGGCCGAGTCGCTATCGTTGTTAATGTTTTTTCTAGTTTGTTGGTTTTGGTTGGTTTCTCCCTTGTCTTCTGGAGCATTATCCTTAGCACCTAAGCAACAATTGCCCATGGTGAAAGGGAGAGCAATCTCAGGAAAAGGGTGGAAGAAAGGAGATATATAGGTTAAGGAGAATGGACATGATGTCACAATAGGTTTGAGGATTGAACAAAGTTTGTTTGGAAATGAAACTAACTACAATGAAGACAGTGCTATGCATGACAAGGGTGAGGAGGAATTCTCGCATGATGATTTTTGTTTTCTGTCATCATTGTCAATGGATCTTGTTTTTTTTTCTTTTTGTAATAACTGAACCAAGTATTCCTTATTATATCCATTTAATCAGTTAGGCTAATATCCAAATCTATTTCTAGAACATTGCTTTGCAGGCAAGGCAAATATCTCACATTTAATATTTAACCTTAATATTAAAAGCATATGTTGATCCAAAACAAATGCATGATAATGAAGCCTATATTAGCTTAATAATGACAAAGCTTTCCTTATTTGTTGGGTTGTGTCCTTAATTAGAATAGTGCAAAGTGCACCTCCATCACCACCAGCTGAGAATTATGATGTGGCTATAGAACAAAGATAACAAGAGAGATTATGGTATCTTTTTGGCTTCCAAGTGTAACTATAGACCAAGAATGTTGAAAGGTGGTGAATGAATTCAATGAAGATTTTTCTAAGGTTCAAGTATGCACCTTTGCAGAATCCCTTGTTAAAGAATGCTTTGAGGAATCATTGCACCATTCCACCCCCAACTCCTACCACATAAGGTCCACCCAAAGCATAAATTCGTGAACTCTCTTTTAGATTATTAGTCTGTTCACTCTTCATTTTCTTAGTCTTGAATAAGGTTTAAGATGGTCATGTAGTTTTTACTTCAATTCAGTCACACTAGTTTAAAGCAAATGTGGTTATGAATGCATCAGAAGTGGAAAGATTCCAAGGGGATGGTTTAATTATCATGAAATTCATCGTTTGTTCATTTTGCTGCTTTATTATTTTTTACATTAGTTAGTGGATGGTCTTTATATATAGAATCTCAGTGCTTTATGTTCTCACAATGTGGCTGTTAAGGTGGCCCAACCAAGATTGTTCTCTTCTGCATTTTGTAACACCTTCTTTTCTTATTGCTTGCTTTCCCAAAAGTTTATCTCCTCTCTTATCCACCACTCATATAAGCTTTTTAGGAAATAAGTTAATGGTTTAGTTGTGTAAGTTCTCATTAGACCGTCAAAAAGTTCAGGGTTTGACGTTTGAGAGCGACACTTTTTAGGACGGACCCTGAAGAGATTAGTTCCTTATTCAAACCGGCATAATATATCATAAATTAATACTCTATTCCACAAAACTAGCTTATAACTTTTAGTCTTATTGAGTGAGTAAAAAAACTACTAATTGTATGCTACAAAGCGTTGCTTAACAGTGATACAACTTTTCCTTAAAATATGTACCTGCCTTCTATATATTGCTCATGAATATTC
This sequence comes from Lupinus albus, assembly GCA_009771035.1. Classification (NCBI taxonomy): domain Eukaryota; kingdom Viridiplantae; phylum Streptophyta; class Magnoliopsida; order Fabales; family Fabaceae; genus Lupinus; species Lupinus albus. The sequence continues at coordinate 14,226,413 of CM020015.1, forward strand.
TCTGATAACAATATATAAAAATAGAAAGTAGCAGTGTCACCAGTGAAATAAAGTTGGATTAAATTTTTGTTTTATAATCTAACTGTTGTGAATGGAAATGGTTGCCAAATTATAGTTTCATGGAGTAACAGATACATGAGATGTCCTTGACAGCATACTATTAATTAGAGAATCCTTTTTATTATATTTTTCATGGGTCCCGTTTTTGCATATTTATTTCATAAGTCCTTATGAAATTCACTAAAATGCATGCACGTGCCAGCCTAACATTTTGTAGGCTTTGTGTTAAGAAAAAAATTAGATCCATAATTTAACTATATGAAGTTAGTATACTAAAATTCTAATAGGGTTGTTAGGGTACTGCATATTTCCCTTCTCTTCTTTCCTAAGGGTACAATAGATTGTGGGGGAAAAATCAAATACACAGTACGAGGTGATTAGATCGAAAAAACTGGCAAATCAGACCTTATACTAGCATGTCACAACATTTATATCAAGTATATAGTAGTAATTTATCTCATACTCTTATATTTTATACATTTTTTTGTATTATTAAAACCTATTCTAAAAAAGGTAAATCTGAATGCCTAAAAAATCGGTGAAGAACCAAGTGCTACAATCTTTAAGAACAATGAATATAGTTCTAACTTCACTAACGAAGTCTAGGAATTCTATTGTTCCATGCATGCTTCTGAGTTTCTGTTAACATTAAAAGTTTCAAAGAATTTATTATGTGTCATATTTTGTTAAGGGCATTTCATGATGAATGGCAGAAGTGATAGCATATAGATCAAATGTGATGGGTGGTAAGTGGTGACAACAAAAGCTAACAAAAAGACAAAGTTGACAAGTGTAACCTCATTCATTCTTATTCTTGTTCTAAACCCAAATGGACAAATCGTCCAGACCAGCAATCCACCGATTACCTCCACAACTGGTCACCTAAGAGCATTTGTTGTCCCACTCCATGTGTCATTAGTTATGATTGATCAAAAAAATAATTAATAATTAAACTTTAAATTTAAATAAAAAAACTTTCAATCAATCACAATTGATACCACATGAAGTAACACAAATGATGAGAGTGAAGATTTGATCTTGTATTACTTATTATAGTATTCTTCTACCGGACGAGGAAGTAGGAAGTGACAGGTGGTTCAGGACCATTGAAATGCTGTCCAATAAGCTTTCATTGTTATCGTACCGTGACTCACTTTCTTACAAATATATATATATATATTTTGCAGTGCAAGCTAAGCTTCAATAAATGAATGATTTTTAAGTTTGGGTGAAAATAATAAAAATAAAGAAGGGTACATAACATGATGCTATAATTATGATCTATGAAATATTTCTTTTTTATAAATGTTTTCCTCTTTTTTTAATGTGGACGTGCAACTTTGTGGTACATACTTATTATATGCTTAGGGGGGATGAACTAAAAAGTGAACATTTATTTATTTAGAAAAAAGGCATTCTTCTTTTTTGGTGGGTTTAATTATGGGAGTATAAAAAAATTACAGGTTATAACATATACTGAACATCATATTCTAATCTGATTTTTTTTAATGATTTTATTATCAAATTTTAGGGTATTGGTTACATGTTAATCCATTTAAATGATCCAAATTTTTTCTAGACTTATTTTACTCAATTGAAACTCTAACCATCCTCCTCCACACGGATATATATTATCTCTTAGTGGAATCCATTTTTTATTTACTATCTTAATGACATTATTGAACTTTATATGCCATGGAGCCTTATTTTTCACCTACATTAATAACCTAACCCAAGGTCAAAAAGTGGATCACATGCATCAGATGTATCTATATTATCTTAGCTCACATTTATTTTAGGCAGCGTATCTATTATTCATTTTCAATCACCATTGACTCTTAGATAAAGATAATACAAATATATAGTAAATGATACAACAAATGTGTATAAATAGTTCATATATATTAGATATTACACTTTTATTAAAGTGAGTGCACATCAATTTCCATAAGCATGGAGTGAAGTGAAACTTGTTTTTGAACCATCACCTTATTATCATTCTACATGCGTGAACTTTGGTAGTTCAAATTTCTTCTTTTGTAGAGGACAAGCATAAGAACACCAATCTTACTCTATAAATAAATGACAAGAGATAGCTGAAACAATAGCTGTGAAATATAAAGTAAAAGAATCTGGATTGAAATTCTCATATATATATATATATACAATTTTTCTCCGATTAAAAACTGTGACAATAATAATAAAGGTCCCATTAGTAATTGCCCAAAGTGCACGGGTTAATTAGAATGTAGATTGAAATTCTCATATTTAGAGTGCGTAATTATCTCTCATGGTAGGTGCTATTTGCCTTTATGTAATCTTATCCAATATATAATTAAGAATCCTTCTTGACATGCATGTATTAGTTGATTTAATTATGATTAATTGATCTTGGAATATCTAAAGTAAGAAAAAGAGAAAAGTGAAGTGGTATGTATATGATATAATGGGTGTTGTCGATGATAGGAGTAGAACTCATCTCCATTAATGGGGAGATAAATGAATTTTTAATGTGTATGATAAGAGTAAATGTGTAATCTTTTTTTAAGTAGGAAGGACAAAAGTGATATTAAATCTTTTATTTTCTTTGATATTTTTGGATACTTATCTCTCTATTAATAGAGAGAAGTCTTAGACGATAGAGCATATGATCATGTGCATAACAGTGAGAGGAAATCACGGAGTAGTGGAATCATAGCTGCCAAATGTTCCCTACATTATCTCCAACTTCTCTTGTTCCAGGTACCTCTTCACATTCCTTGAAGGAAGACAAGAAGAAGAAAAAAAAAGGTAAATATTTATATACAGTCGAATGATATAATGTCTCATTTTAAACTGACCAAGGTTAATTTTATTATTAACTTTGTTTTGGACTCATATATCAATCAGATCCAATATAAAATATCACAATGGCATAATTTTATAACTTTATGAAAATATTATTTAAGTCTTCTCTCTTCAGTTGTCAATGGAAGACAATTTTCATTTTCAACTCTAGCACATTCTTCACCCTAATTCTACTATATTCTCTTGCAATTAATAAGTTATATAATAAGCTAATAATGTAAAAAAAGTTATAGAAAACGACAAAATCATTTATTTTGAGCAGATAAAAAATTAAATAAAATGAATTTGAATTAGAATATCCAACCATGCATCTTAATTTTTGGAAGGTGTTTAGGTAAACATTGATAATTTAACGGCACTAAACTCAGTGATGTTTGATGACGTGGCACATTTTCATAGGAAAATTACATGACAAGACACGAACTTCACCACACAGAACTCAACACTTTCTCTCTCTACTAAACATTCATCAGTAGAAGTAGTTGAAAAGGAAAGAACCTTTCTCTTCTCATTATTTTTTTTACATTTACAACCCCAACAATCCTCAAACCACTCTTCTATTTTCTAATCCAATCGGAAACTTCGAGAAAAATCACTTTGAAAGTGATAGGAATTTTCAAAAAATAGGAAAACCCAGAACAGAAGGGCTTGCCTTTGTTGTGTTTTATGTGAAGATAGAATCAAGTTGAGATTTTGGTTCACCCCATCAAACCCTAAGTGTTGAAAGTTTCTGGCTTTTGAGGGTCAGATCTTAGGGATTCACTGTTGTCTTTGAAGCTCTCTTACTCTGTGGATCTCTCTGATGGGTTGACTCAATGGAGAAATGGAATTCATTTTGTGGGGTTTCATATGTTCATAGTTTATGTTCAATTTTAGTATTTTTTGGGTTTTGAAGTAAAAGTGTGAGTGACAAATGGTAATGGTGGTTCTTCACTGATAAGCTCTGTGTGTGGGAAATGTCTGCTTCTTTAGCAGCTTTCGAGCGACCTCGACCTGGGGCTTCTAATACAGTATGTCTTTCTGTTAATGAGCTTCCAAGTTTTTTTATGTGTTTTTAAGTAGCTTTTAGTAAGTGCTGAAAAATCAATTGATGAAAATATGTTCAGGAAAAGGTTGTGAATTTTGTAGTAGATGATTATTATTGCTTGAAATGTTATTATGTGCATTTGAAGTGTGTTATGTTAGTTTCCTTGAAAGTGTTATGAAAAGAGTGAACGAAATTGACTTTGGCATTGGTGTGTTGTTTTCCTTGTTAACCGTTGAATTGAATTTCATGGGGAATTATGTGCTGGTGTATTAGTATTTAGCTCAGTTAATTTTACTGGTTATTAGGAAGTTAGAATTTTTGAACATCGGCAACAATTAACTAACTTGATCCAGTCAAGATTTTCCCAATAAACATAGTTGCTTTTTTGGGTTTCTTGTGAATTTTGTACGGAAGTTTTAGACTTTTGTTATTCTATTGTTATGAAAATGTATTATATTAACCAACTTATGCGACCAATGTGGCAGAGTCAGATGCATTTTGACTATATAGTTTAAATTTAATGGCAATATAGTAAATCTTTCCTTGTTTATGTAACTATTCATCAAGCTGACCATGGTCTTTTCGGTTGGACTATGACGTGTTAGTCTACCTGACATTTTGTTGAATGATTGTCTTACGGCCAATGTTCTCTGTTTTCCTTTTGTGTGGCGATCTTTCAGCTGACCCCACCCAGTGAGATTAAGGTTTGGTTGTTGTTGTATGACGATCTTTCAGTTGATCACGATTATATATGTTATAAATGTTATGATTTGTAGTGTTTTGTATAACATAGGGAAATTCTTTTAATTTGTTCAGTTTAAAGGAGCTATTTATAATATTTTAAAGCCTCGCTGGATACATTTGAATTTCACCCACTTTCCTCCTCTAATATGTAACTTGCACGTTAATGACTTCCAACTTTGCAAAAGGAAAACTTATAATTGATTTTGATTTGTTACAACTTACACAGACCTGTCATTGAAAAAGTTTATTCCCTTCTTCGAAAAATTATCAATAAAAAAGAAAAGCGCAACCGAGGCCAGAGTGGGGGAGGATAAGGCATCCTCTACACCAAGCAAATTGAAAAAATAGAACCAATAAAACTATAAAATGAGATCCTGCTCCAAATTAGTTTTTTTGGTAAAATTAATTATAATCACAAGGTGTTATTGATCACTAACATGTTACTATGTTGCAGGTTTTTAAAAGTGGCCCACTTTTCATATCATCTAAAGGTTGGTGTCCGTAATCTATATCTGTTTTCCTTGATTTTTTTTATTTCCCATACTTCCTTGAGAGGATATAAGAGGTATCACTAATTTTGCGGCTCTTCTGTTCTCCGTGGTATTTTTTATATTCTAATAAGTAAGTGATTTTCTTACTTTATCTATGTTTTCCCATTCTCTCCACTGTAGGAATAGGCTGGAAGTCTTGGAAAAAGCGATGGTTTATACTCACACGCACATCATTGGTTTTTTTCAAAAACGACCCTGTAAGTATCACTCAAATATTCCCCATTAATTTCATCATTTGTACTTGGATACTGCTTTATCATTTTTTTGTTCAACCCTTCTGTTGTTCTCTATGATTCTGATTTCAAATAAGTTGATAGAGATACATCATGATTTTGTAAATAAAGTAGAGTATTTGATTATATTAATCAATATATGGACTTATTTTCATGAATATACTTTGTGCTAATTTGCTTATGAAAAACGGCACTTTATTTGCTCCATGGTTGTTATTAGAGAGTAAGATGTGACTTTAGACCTTTAGATGTGTGGATAACGTGATTAAAGTCTTTACTTATTTGTTAATTCTTTTATTTTACTAAAACATATGGGAGTTAATTTTGTTGCCATTATGTATGATTGTCTGATGTTGGTTGGTCATGTAGAGTGCCCTTCCACAGAGAGGTGGTGAAGTAAACCTGACACTGGGTGGTATTGACTTAAACAATTCAGGGAGGTATGCATTGTAAATTGACTTTTCTTAGTTGTAAATTTTGGTGACCTGTTTTAAAATTGTATTTTATTTTCCAGCGTTGTTGTTAGAGAAGACAAGAAGTTGCTGACAGTATTATTCCCAGATGGACGTGATGGTCGTGCGTTCACCCTTAAGGTGATTGTTTACTACTCTGCATTATTGGGTTGAACTTTTACTATAACTATTTTTTCAGATAAAAAAGGAAACTTTATTAAGGAACAAGAGAAGAATACAATGAAAGAAGACGAGATATTGGAAGAAGACTGGACTTAATCAGGAATTGGAAATAATAAGATTTACAAGAATAGACTCGCTAAGAATCCAGAAATCAATCTCTTTTATCATTGTCGATAGAAAATTGGATAGATTCATGAAAAACCACAATGGACTCTAATTCAGTAGCTTGTATTTTCTAAAAGAATGTAAATTCCAAGAGAAAATGAAAGAAGGCGAGTAAATGCGAGCCACGTTAATTTAATGGGCTGTATAAATTATACTATTCTCATTGTTTTTTTTTCAAATATCAGGCTGAGACATCAGACGACTTGTTTGAATGGAAGACGGCTCTTGAACAAGCTCTCGCACAAGCACCAAGTGCTGCCCTTGTTATGGGACACAATGGGATTTTTCGTAATGACACAAGTGATTCCGTTGAAGGATCTTTCCAACAATGTTTGTACTCATTATTCATTACATCTAAGTTTAGCAACTTATTTTAGTTGTATGTCAATATTTGTATTAGTTTTGTTATTTTGGGTGTGTCTCTGAAAGCCTTTGAAGGTTTGTCTTGTCCTTCCCAAATAAAAGAATTTGTCATTGTCACTTTTGTTTTGTGCTTGCAGGGAGGGACAAACGTCTAGTTAAGTCTTTGGTTGTTGGAAGACCGATTCTACTTGCACTAGAAGATATTGATGGAGGTCCATCTTTCCTTGAAAAAGCTCTTCGGTTTCTAGAGAAGAATGGTAAGTTGTGATCGTCAAAATAGTATGCAGTGCAGTTGTGTTTCATTTCACTTTTTATAGTCCCATGTTTCAATTTTTAGGAATTAGGTGTTAAAGTTTTAATTCCTCTATAAGCAGCTTGTTGAAAACTAATGTCATGCCTATCTGGATAAGCAAACGCCATGCCTCAATTTTCCCAATAGCTTGTTCCATTGAGGGGCGTGTTATATATTTTATTTGAGTTTTGTTTTTATTTGTGTTTTGTTTATGTAATAGTGTAATACAAATCACCTCTTCAACTTTCTCTCTTTCGCAAATAGCTCATGATTTCAAATTTTCCAATTAAATTGCTTAAACTTTAAGTGTTAACCACATTTGATAGTTAAGCTTGATCATCAAAAAAGAAGAAAGCTCTTTACTTCTTTAGTTTAATATATTGAGTGTCTTTCAAATCATGCTGCTAAGCCATGTTGGAAATGCATGTCTGTAGCCTGAACAATGAGAACGGGGAAAATGTTAAATGCAAATATGTTCTCCCTATTCTTCAGTTAGGGTTTCTGGTGATTTTACTACATTTCATTCGCAGGGACTAAAGTTGAAGGAATTCTGCGGCAGTCTGCAGATGTCGAGGAAGTAGACCGGAGAGTCCAAGAATATGAGCAAGGTACTGACAATTATCTTAAATAAATGCCTTATCATTCTAAGTGCATTTGGAGACAGTATTATATGTACATATAATGTTGACAATTTCATTAGGCTTTGAAGGTGCTGAGAAGCAAAGAGCAAAAAATCTGTAAGAAAGGATATCTATACTTCATAAATAAAAATTACCCAAAAAGACAACGTATTTTTCAGAGTGGAAAAAGAAATTTGAGTAAATCATATTTTTTTCCAACGATTTCCATTGTTCTGAAGTATATATATTCTTTATTGCCTTCCATTTTCCATATTACAAAATATGGAGCCACTTTTTGAATTAGTTACCCTCTATCGATGAAAGACCATTAAAGATAATATGAAGACTTTAACAAAGTTTAATATGCTGACCCCCTCCCTCCAATGCATGAAACTCAATGCCTTATTTTGCACTGACATATCCAGGCAAGACTGAATTTTCTTCTGACGAGGATGCCCATGTTGTTGGTGACTGTATTAAGGTATCTTATACTAGTTTTGATAATTTGTGATCAATGAATATGAATATGAAACAAACTATATGTTGACAATACTTAGCATGGAGTAAACCGTCTTTATGCCTAGAACCTGTTACTCATTGGCTAAAGCCTTCAGTGCCATAGAGTCAAATCTTAAATGTTGTTCACTTTGTAAAATTTAATATGAGTGAGCAGTAGCTTTGCCCATGATTTCCCATTCTTTAATATTTAAATATTCTGAACTCGAGGCCATAAACCAATGATGCACCCTTTCATATGTTTCAAGTGTTAACAAGTCTCTAATTTGGAAGCAGATTTTTTTCTGATACAATTAAATATAATATGGATCCTGGATTTAGGAAAATGTTCTGCTGGTTTATGCATTTTGTTTAATGATAATCCATTGGGTATATTTACAGCATGTTCTAAGGGAGCTGCCTTCGTCTCCAGTTCCAGCTTCATGCTGTACTGCTTTATTGGAGGCTTATAGTAAGTTTAGCTCTCTTTATTTTCTTTATAATAACCATATGGTTTTCAGAATGGATAATACACATGTTATTCTTGTGAAGTCATGCTGAGTGCGTGTGTTTGTTTTCTCTTTTTGTTTTTTATTTCATATGATTCTGTTATAAGCCAGAAAAGGAACTTGTATCGGTACAATCTACATTTGGTTATAGAATAGAGATTATGAGATGAAAGTGAAAAAAATTTCAATTTTTATTTTGGGATAAATAACTCGTGACAAGAAATGTCATCGTTAGGAATGCGAATATTTTATGCCTTTTTTGCATAAATTTCGCTTATGGGATAATTTGACATTTCAAAATTTGAAATTTGAATGTCATCTTGTGCAGTTTTCTTTTCTCTTGGGGAATATCTTTGAAATTTGAAAACTGTATGTAAACTTATTAAGAAAATGTTAATGTTAATGTTAGAGGGGCATTACTAAATATTGAAATGTATAAAGGAGTTAGGCTCTTTAGTGTCATTTCCTTGATTAGATATGTCATACGTGTGAGATAGGCACTTTTATTCTAGTCAAAGAACAACTATGATGAGCATATAAGGTTTTGATAAAATCAAGACATCCATATGAGTGCTTTGTCTATCAGTAATTTCTCCTTGAAGGTCCTATTTGAATCTTACTTTTTTCATCGCACCCCAATTTTATTTCATCTTGTCTGTGATATGCAGTACCTCTGATGTTGATATGAGTCATATGACTAGTGTTTTTGTTATATTTCCTCTATGAACTTTATACTTTCCAAGTTTTGTTGCATAGTTCTTGTTCTTTGGATTTGAATCTATTCTACAGAAGGTAATGCTGCGGTTACTGTTTTCTATTTTACAAGAAATTGATCGCAAGGAAGCTAGGCTTAATGCAATGCGCTGTGCTATTGTGGAGACCTTTCCAGAACCAAATCGACGTTTATTACAAAGGTCCTCTCTCTCTCTCTCCCCCTCCCTCTCTGGTGGATGATATATCTCTAGTCTCTTCTCCATTTGGTTTAATCTCATTCTAGTACGAGTTTGCATCTATCAGTACTGTAGTAGTATTTCATGGCTAGAATGAATTTCTTATAACTTCAGCCGCTGTCTTTCGTTTCTCCACTCTTTTCCTTAGTGATAGTGTTGCTGTTTGCATGCTGTAAAGTTGACATTTAGCTTTAGTTCCCATTCATTTTTATGCTTTCATATTAATATTTAATAATAAAAGGAAAATATGTTGTCTTTTTTAGAATATTTTTTTATGTGAAAACATCTTGGACATGTAATTTAGTGAGTGCTATTTCCACCTTTTCAGAATTCTGAAGATGATGCACACAATTGCTTCTCATTCTCATGAGAATCGGATGACTCCATCTGCTGTTGCTGCTTGTATGGCACCCTTGCTTTTACGGCCTCTGCTTGCTGGAGAATGTGAACTGGAGGATGAATTCGATGTCAATGGCGATAGTTCAGCCCAGCTTCTTGCTGCTGCTAATGCCGCAAATAATGCTCAAGCAATTATCACTACTTTGTTAGAGGAATATGAGAATATATTTGATGTAAGAGTCTCTCATTTAAGCTCCATTCTCTTGATTAATTGGTTTATGGCATGCGACCTCAAGTTTGATGCTGCATTTATGTTGCGTTCATTCTGAGGTATCCTATTTGTAATTACTCTCAGATTCAGTTTTTCTTTTATCATTTACATCTCTTCTTTTGTTTGCATCAAAGGTGCAAACTTGTGTAAATTTTTTGCTGTGGGATTGGTTTACTAACTTAACTATTTCTTTAAAATTCAGATATGGTGTAGAAAGGTAAGAGGGTTTGGGTGTTTGGCCTTTTGTACCATATGTTATTAATATGCAACTAGAATTGAACGTTAGTGTGTTTCTTACGTCCGCACTAATATGCAACATATGGTACCATAATTTTCTATCTGTTGTTTCAGGAAGAAAATATACAGAGATGTTCCATGTCAGCAGATTCACGGATTGAAAACAGTGGGACTGACGATTCAACTGATGATGATAATATAGGTCTGAAAGAAAATGGTTATCATGATGCAGAGAATGAAGTTGATCAAGAGACAGATGATGATGCTGAACGTGTACACAGTGGAAAATTGAGTGAAAGTAGTGGTTATGCTGGAAGTGATCTTTATGATTACAAGGTTATCTCTCATGCAGCCTACTATTTTCCCCCTTCTTCTGGTCCCATCATTCATGTCTGTTGTATTTTATTTATAGAACCAATTATTTAGGTTCCACCTCAAAACCAATTGGCTATGAGGAGTAGCCCAACATGTATTTTAATCATTCTCGAGATAATGAGACAAGCAATGTGCGACTTATTTCCCAACACCAATAACATTCAATTAGTACTCTCTTATATTATGCAAATCTTCCTTTAATTATGAAATTTTACACACAACTTCCACATATTTATAAAATGCTAAAACTCCATAATGATGTTAAGCCTAACAGATTCAGTAAGCAGTTATATGTAGCCAAGTGTCACTCATACCATATATGCTAATGGCCGAGTAAACAAATCTCTTACGCCTGACAGCATTGGGTTTAGTTGTAGCATTTTTACAATTACAAGGGAGTTTTGCATATGTATGTGTTCATGAGAGGAACAGTCTTTGTAGTAAACCCAAGATATGGGGGTAGAATCATTCACGTGTTTTATTATACATTTAAATTAAATGTATTTCTTCATATATACTTCTGAGTTCTGATCATGCTAGGTAGAGAGATATCTGAATATCTTACTGTGAATAGCAAAGTTCTTTCTTCCCTTTCCTCTCTTAAACTCATTTGTGCCCCTACAGGCATTTGGAGGCGATGATTCTGATGTTGGATCTTCTACTGGTAACCATGCTAAAAATGGAAATAGAAATCTAAATGTTGATCCCAGTACCCCTCTGTCTGAGGAGCAAAACAAACAAAGAAAGGGTAATGAGAACTCAGTTGATGAGAAGGATACTCCAAATTTGTTGCCTTCTACCGAATCCTATCGTTCTATGGGTGAGATTTTATCTTCAATGGACCCTGGAAACCATTTACCTGTGCTTGGAATTGAATCAGGTTATGCGAAGCAAACTGGTAAAGCTAACAGCAGTAGTTTCAGTTCTAAACGGTCAACATTCTGGGGAAGGAGCAATGTGAGTTGTTATTTTTTGACCATTTACATCCTAACTACTCTGTGGAGGCCTGACTTACATTATGAATATATAAGTATATAATCCACAATGACAATTAACATTTATTTATAGGAGAGTGTTTTATTTTTCTGCTTGGAAATTCATTGCATGAGACTTTTATTTGACAATGTACTCAATTACAATGAGGTGTGAATCACATATGCCAGTTTAATATGTTAGAAGTGGATATGCTTAGTTTTCATATAGGAGGCAAAATTAAGATGTCCTGCTCAGTTTTTGTAATGTTTGTAACTTCAAATTTGGCATATGATAAAATTTGTTCTTATTTTGGCAGCCAAGGAAGACACCATCAGTGGAATCAGTTGATTCTTCTGGAGAAGAGGAGTAAGATACTTAATTAAAAGAAATGCAGCACAGTAGCTCCCATCTATTGCTCTACCGCTTTGCATTATGTGATTTACTGCATACATGACTCCCCTTTTCTTATTCATTTTTTTAACTTTGAAAGTCAATAAATTCCTTTTATGCTTTTAGGCTTGCTATTCAGAGGCTAGAGATTGCGAAAAATGATTTGCAACACAGAATTGCAAAGGAGGTAGATTCCTTTTCCTAATTCATTTTATGTCAAATTATATAATGCAGATACTTATCTTTGGTGGAGTTCGTCTTGTTTTCATTATAGGCTAGGGGCAATGCAATTTTACAAGCAAGCTTAGAGAGAAGGAAGCAAGCTTTGCATGAGCGGCGTTTGGCGCTTGAGCAAGATGTAATCTTCATTTTTATATCTTTCTTTTCCCATTATTAAATTGATTTGCTGATTTATTCTGCACTTTGTTGTTTGTTTTCAACATGACATGCAATTTCTAGACATAGCATAACCAACTTTAATTTATTTAACCTGGTGGAATATTCTGTACCACAAATGTTGTGAAATATTCTGCCAAAAGATGGATTCTATATGACTTTTGCTTTTGTACTGCAATTTATGTGAGCCTTAATTTGGGATGCGATGCATATCGTGGGACTACTTCACTCTGATTTGTAATAATGAAACAATACATGCCTTTATTGTTGGAGGCTTAAGATTTCAATTTAAAGTGTTTTTTATCGGAAGCATGGTCGACATTGAAAAGATTAATTTCTTTCATATTCTGTTTAGCATGTTAAAGCTCAAATTTTTATAATTGCAGTTAGTTTTTATGTCAAAACATCATACCATATCTTTTTTTTGTCCAATTTTATGCCCATCGCTTAGTTACACTTTACCTTGGAGTAATATCTGAAAGGATTTTATTCCCTTTGACGCGGATTCTTTCTTAGATTGCAACTCTGGCTAGCACCCTGTTGCTATTTCGCAACAATGACTGAAGTCTTACTTATTTTTCACCACTAACAAAGTCTAACTAATTTTTTATAAAGGTTTCAAGATTGCAAGAACAATTGCAAGCTGAGAGAGATCTTAGAGCTGCATTGGAAGTTGGTTTGAGCATGTCTTCAGGACAGTTTTCCAGTTCGCGTGGCATGGATTCCAAGGTTCTCCTATATTCTACTGAAGGTTTTTATTAATTTTCCCTTTTAATTTCTTTCCTAGTACACATAATCTTATGAAAACTGCTCTGTGAAGACAAAGGTTGAGCTGGAGGAAATTGCACTTGCTGAAGCTGATGTGGCCAGGTTGAAGCAGAAAGTTGCGGAACTCCACCAACAACTAAATCAGCAACGACAACATCACTATGGTTCACTTACTGATGTGGGTGACCGATACCAGCATGCCCAAAATCACCCTCAGCAGTAAGTACGCAGACATACATTAACCTTAAAAGTTGCTTGTACCACCCCACATCTAAAACCAGGTTTTGCATCTCATGTTAAAAAAATGAAAAGAAAGATAAGAAATCGATGTAAGTAGTTGAAGCATTCATAATGGATATTGTTACAGTTTTGAGGAACTTCAAATTGTTGCCAGATCCACATGAATTTGAGACCAAATCAAATTTGAATATCAAAGAGTTTACTGGTTTAGTATATAGTGCCAAATACATATGGCTACTACCCGCTGGCATTATCAGCTGGGAATATTGCCGTTGCCATTAGAGAAGTTTTCCTAAAATACAAAGCCTAAAAATGCTCTACTCAATTTCTCTTTCTCCTTGATTACTTATAAAGAATTCTTTGTATTCGCTGCCCACGTGCTTGCCTATGGTACTCCTTTTAACTGAAAATTGCCATTTATGGACCTAGCCACTTTTCTCTTTCTGTATTTCTTTTATTTTTCTAGGGATCTTAACTTTTGATTGGAAACCTTCTGAACTTATTGAACACCTGGGTTGCTATATAAGTTTATTTGGCTTGCACAGGAAATTTCTTCAGCAAGATTTTGATTCAACCCTTGCTTTTGTTAACCATGAAAGGAAACAAAGGACTGAGGTATGTCTTATAGTCTGTTAATAAATAAATAAGGTTTCCGGAAGAATAGATGTATGCATTACTATTTGATTGGTTTGTCTCTATTTTATGTTTTTCAGTTCTGTTTCTTCAACTTCCTTCCTGTTAATGTGTGAATAATTGCATGACCTAGTTGTTTTTTTGTTTTTTGCTGCAAAATTTATTCTCTTAACACAAGCAAAATGGGAACAAATGTTTGTGTTTTTACAGTTTGTTCAATTTTATGAGAAAATCATTTCATTGCTTCTGAATGATATATTCATTTATGATTTTGGGCACTCTTATTTCAATAACGTGGGTACAAACTGTGTTTTCATTTCATCAGGAGAGTTTGTTGAGCACGGATTGGAGAAATATCAAAGGACAAGTATCGGCAGCTGGTAATGGTAGTAGGCAGCCTTCTCGGAAGCAGTTTATGGACTCAAGTCCTAGTGACTCAAAAAGTACCGAGGCATCAACGAGCATGTCTGGTAATGAGCTCGGTGCTGTTGATTCTGGCTCAGTGCCCTCCACCTCAAGGGCAGCAGAGGTAAGAATCAAGTTCAAGAAATGTACCTTGGGAAGTGGCATACTCAATCTATTAACACCATTTCATTCAATTTGTCAGAATTATGAGTTTCCTATAAGTTGTCATAAATAATTTGTTCCACTAATACATAAGGCCGTCTAGGAAAGCTTATTGACTTTATCTTATCATATGTGCACTAACCAAGTATTTGGAAGAGCCCATGACATTCATAAAAGCTCTTAGCTTATTTCAATAAGCTTGTTAAATAAGTTCTTCCAAATAATGTGATGGGCACTTATTGAACAAGCACTTAATTAAGCCATTTAACCAAACACTTCAATACTGCATCATGTTTTCTTCTACAAAATGATTAGGAACTGACATAGTAGCATTGGCTTCAGGTGACAGAATATGGAAGACATCCATCTGTAGCATCTTCGACTTTAGTAGAGTTAACTACCCGTCTTGATTTTTTCAAGGAAAGGCGTTCACAGTTGATGGAACAGCTCCATAACCTTGATCTGAATTATGGTTCTACAACTTCGCAAGACTTGGGCTATAAACCATCATCGCCATCATGGAGTTGACTTCTAGGCAAATTGGTGCTGCTTCTTAAAATCCATGGTGAAGAATTTTGGCTAATATGTTGTATATCCTTTGACTCATTGCATATAATGGTCCATGTACTGTTTTTATTTAAATTTGTTTTTTTTCTTGTCTGTTTTGGTAGTGAAAGTTCATTGGAGTTGAATTAAGAAGGTTACCTTATTGTGCATCAGCTTTTAACTTTTTAATGTGTGTGAATTAAATCCCCGTGTCTTTAGGTGGGGTTGGAGTTTAGTGTAATTATATATGTTATGTCATTATGAGTAGTTTGGGGAAATTTGTTCAACAAAAAAAACTATAATGAGGAAATTTTATTTCCGTTTTGGCAAATTCTTTGTACATAGAGGGACTTACAATTTGCTAGTATGTGTCACCCAAGTAGAAAATTAATGTTATGTTGTTAATTAACATCTAGGAGATTATTTATGATGATGAAATTATTTTGAGTTCCTAATTCACCAACAGAATCTTCATTTTCCCTCTTACATTTACTTTATGTTTTATGTAATTTGAATTGTCTTGCATCATGGGAAAAACATGAAAACTGATTTTTAATTTGTTTTCATGATTTCAACCACGTTTATAGCTTCAAATTTGTATACTTTCTACCATTTGGTTATAACTGGTCTTTCCTGATTTGCTTAACATCCAACCGTCACAATGCAACTATATTCTAAATTATAAGTAGGCTATGGCCTTTAAGCATCATGTTCCATATGTTGGTAATACTACTGCTTACTGTTGATTTTGTTTAACTACATATATTACACACCAAAAGGACAAAAATACATAGCAAAAATGATTTTGTTAATTAAATAAACTGAGGGCAATGGACCTGAATCTCAAAGAATCGTATCGATGACAAGGTCCCAAAAGATTACACGGGAATTAAGGGTAAGAAGTTTATATAAAAAATCAAGCAGTTTTACATTTGCTGCATTAACATCACCAAAAAAATCATTATACTCCTAAGAAAAGATGTGTAAACAAATGCCACCATGACATTCCACATTGAAGCTTCCCAGAGGTGTCTGATTGGAATGGAATAGTAATGTAAATGGAGTAGCAGAACAGACAACTCTCAACATCAATTGATTTTCCACTAACCATTAGAATCAAAATAAGTACTAAAATGACTATCATTTTCCTTTCCACTAAATGACTATCATCATAATATGAAAATCATTTTCTACCATCAGAATGTGAACCTATTTCAAAGTTAGGTCTCCAAACGACAGTATTTTCTTTCAAGTGTACAAATGTGCTTGCTAGCAGCAGCTATATAATGCTTCCATAGATTCATGTGTTAGACCGGCACTCTCTTGCCTCTATTGCGGTCAAACACCTGCAAGTTGATAGAAAATTAGTAAGCTCATTTTGAAATTCAGCATATTGTGTACATCAATACGAAAAAAGGCTTCAATTTATAGAAAATAGTGGGAAAACTTCCACATCACATCATTCAACATTCTTATATAGAACCAAATACTAGCATCAGATTTTTCTTCCACTGTCCTACCAGGCCTAAAGTTGTATAAGAATAAATGTACCAGGACCTCCTCCCTAGATATCAGAGAAAATGAAAATGTTTCTCACCCTATAAGCTCCTTTTCCAGCTTTGGTATTATGAGATTATAAGTTACATGCTGTGTAAGTGTTTGTTTTACTTGCTGTCCTTTGTCATTATCTTTTACATTTATTAATGAAACTCAAGATGCTGCAATCAACCAGTGCAAAGAAAGATTTCTTGATGACTTTCATGAACAACTATTTTTGATATGGTATCATCCACAATGGTAAATGTATAAGATGTTTCTGTGAAGACATAAACGTGGTTAAAGCCATTTCATAAAAAATACATACCGATCGAACAAATGGCTGTTGAATCAACCAACCAAGAACAGGAACCTTCTGTATGAAAACAGACAGCGTAGGCCAGAAACCACTGCACAATATAATCAATGATTAGTTTTGACCATATAAACATAAGTAAAAGCCACAAAGTTCTTTCAAATTCCACTAAACCTGAATAGCACGATGAACCCATAAGCCTCAACGATCATGCCTAGAATAGGCCATCCCATGATAAGAATGAAGAATCCAATACCAAATGAGATTGTTCCCTTAAAGAAAAGTAAAAGGTGAGAGGAGAATATTTACCATGAAGAGAACAAAGTACACTAAGCAAAAGATATGGTAAATATGTAACAAATTTACCTTGAAATTACTTCGTTTCATGAAGAATTGCATAGTTGACTTCAGCCCAATGGTTAAGGACACTCCAGAAACAAACAGGATCTGATTTGAGCCTCATAAAGATAACAAGGTGTCAGAAAAGATGCTATTAAGCAGAACCAAATAAGAAACAACTACTTAAGCAAGAAGCCTCTAATAGCTGAAACTTACATTTCCCATGGCTAGCAATCCCTTGTCAAAGAAGAAGATAATCCCAAGGAAAGAGAAAAATACACCAAAGCCAGTTAATCCCAATCCAATCTCTGTATGATGGGCCAACAGCATACATTAAATATAATAAGGAAATAAAATAGTACATAAGTTGACAAATTGGACAGTAGTATATACCAACTATGTAATGTGAAAAATAATTAATACACATTTCAGTCAAAACAATACTTCTGCCGACCAGAATGACAGAACAAAACAAAGGCACCATAACAGACTCGAAATCTGTATCATATTATTATGCAAATCTAACAGTATATGCATTTTAACTCTCAAGAAAACTTTGTTCTTCTAGAACCTCGAGAAAATATCTGTTGGAACTTGGAAAGCCATGGTGTACAATGCAAAAAGTAATTCCATTATAGGTAGATTTCAATTAGTTCCATCAGGTGATGTTACTACTTTTACAGAATCAATGTCACTACAGTACTCGGTAAAAACACTATCATAATTGAGATTGTTACTTTTGACAACAGAATTGGATTATCACTTTAGTTATAAAATGACTAACAGGTCTACTATGCCTAGCTTCTTGCTTAAAAATTTCGGTAGGAAATTATGTTCTTATTTCCTCTAAGTTCCCTCGCATCAATTTGAACCGAGGCACACAGCATGCTTCACATCTTGACAATAAATGCAAGGCACACAAGGTCACATGGTTGAAAGAACCTTGCTGGACCAAGGCCACGCAGATATACTTAACAAATTTAATGATTGCGGCAATAATAAAAATAGATGGCATCATTAAGTGCACACATCTTATAAATTGAACCACCAATTTCTTTGAATGATGAAAAAAATAGGGTGACTCAGTGCACGAGGCTTCCCACCTAGTAGGATCTGGGAGGGTAGATGTATGAAGTCTTAACTCAGCAAGTGGAGAGGCTGTTTTGAGGATTTGAACATGTGACCTCTTGGTCACTAAGCAACAACCTTAACGTTGCACCGAGGCTCATCCTCTAGTGATGAGAGGAAAAAAACATCTCCACATCCTTTCTAGTTTAACTCCTCTAGTTGACCATAAAGCAAGGTAGGGAAAAGGAAAGCCACACAAAAAGTTGCACGCTCGTGGATGGATCAAAACCAGTTACCTATGCTACCTAATAACTGAATAAGATAAGTAATATATGTAGCTATAGCTAACTGTGAAATAGTATATTCTCAAACATAAGCAATGAAGCCAAGCAATATCACTTTTCTATCATACAAAAAATAAAGACAGTAGATCAATTATATATTATCATTAGTATTGATCTAAGAAAAAAAATATCATATTCCACTTACTCTTTCTATCATTCATCTCAAACGAAACCATTTTTGCCAACAACTCAGATGTTCAAGCACCTCGCCTTCTCTGAAACACATAAAAAATAAACAAACTCAGTTAATAAAACTAAAAAGTATCATATTCGCTGTGCACAAATTGATTCAAAGACCATAACACAACATAACCACCTTGGAAAATCAAAATCCAATAAAATATCCTGGGAGAAGCAGCTAGTAAGAATTCAGTACAGAAAATATATTCATCTCCCACTGAACAGGGTAAGTGAATTGTAAACATAAACGTTCAGAATAAATCGATTAGTGATCAAACTAAATAGCGGTAATGAATATTTCGATTCACAAGTAGGTGAAAATGTAAAGAATCCTTAAAATCGAAGAAGTAAAAAAGAAAGAAAAATGAGAATAGATGAAATGATGAAGGGGAAAATAGAAGGATAAAGTTGAATTGATGAAAGGAATGGTAGATCGTAAGAAAACGAACCTTGGTGTAAGTTAGGTCGCAAAATGATTCGGATCTGGTTTCGGAAAAGTGCGCAACTGTGCTGTCTTACGGGCTCACCGTGTCAAATAATTTATCTCAGATTCTAGTTTCCTCACTTTTTTACCCAAAACAAATTTATATGTAACTGAGTTTAGCTTATCTCTTCTAATAATTTGATTTTACTTAGATCAAAATCTTATTAGTAATTATACTTAGTTCAATTAAATTATTTCAAACGTAAACAGACCCACAAATAAAATAATATATTTTATCTGGGGTAATTATATATAGTATTCGGTAATTAATTAATTAAATATATTAGTATCCAATTTTTTCCCATTGGGTGGAAAATATCAATTGCTAAAATTTGAATTAATTAGAGAACTTATAATTTAGTAAAGGTACTTAAGGGAGTTGGAAGATAGATTTCAAAAAATTTCTTTTCAAATAATATGCTACTTTTACTAGTTGTTCATGAAATTGCTCTCTGAGACAATAAGTTATAAGCTATTAAATTGGGTACAAGCATATCATACAGAATTATTGTTCATCAAGTGAATAAGCTTATACAGTTACCTGATAAATAAATTGAGAGGTTATAATTTTTTATAGTGAGGTTAGTAGGTTTTAAAAGCAGATTTATGAAAAACTATTAACTACATTTCCAAAAACTACAAAATTTAGTTATTTATGTTTGCTCTTTAATTTTTTACCAGATAATATTATTTGACCCCTTTAATTAGTTAGTTGTTAGATAAATAAATGATATTTAATCATAATAGTTCATAAAGATGCCTTTTTGGATGATTTTTTAACAAATTTTAGTTAGTTTCACATATATTTTTGTAACAACTCTTATTCATTCACTTAAGCATAAAATTACAAGGTTTCACTTACAGCATTATGGCTTTTAATTAATCTCATACATATAAACTACAATCTTGAAAGTACATGGTATTTTGCCATCTTGGAAAAAAGTAGATTATAGTTATGCGATTTAAACATATAGTGGTGGCTTCATTTGGTAGCTTATATTATTGTTGAGTGGCTTAAGCAGCACTTGTGTGTAGCTCCTTGTTGGATCTAGTTTGTTTAGAGTTATGATCCTTTCACCCATGCACTTACTTACATATGAGGAATATAACTTGAAGCACTTACATGTCTGGTAGCATGTAATCTGAACAATTCCAACATGTATTGATCCAATAGCATAGGTTCCACCGTGATCAAGTTATAATGTTAAATCCCATTCAATCTCACCAAACCACTCTTACTACTGTTACCCAAATGATAATGCCATGGGGTGATTTTTGTAAGGTATATTCAAGTATAAAGTAATGTTTTAGTTTAAGATGTGATGTTTTAACAGTATCTCTTTACACCTTATATGTTCGATAATAATGGGACTCTTCAATGATTAGAGGTTTCCAAGTCATGGACATAAAACAAGTGGTGTCATAACTGATAGTACGGCTCATACACGGTAGACTTAACGGATATGGACTAATAACTATGTGTTACCCAATTTTGAGGACGAAATTATTAAATATATTCAAGTATAAGTAAAAGAATTTATAAGGGAAAAATAATATTATAGATTAATATTTTAGTTAAAGTATGATGTATTGAGTTCTCTAATGATATTGGCTGTGGATGAGTCAAACAAACGGTACTAGAGTCAATAGTTCTTAAGGAGACCATTAAATATATTTATATTTGAATGTTGATGAATATATTTAAGTATGAAGTCTTAGAAAGTTAATAAATATTAGATGACAATTAATTAAAATTAAATAAATAAGAAATGGAAGAATGTAAAAAACTCTTCTAAATAAATAATGAATGGGCAGATAATAAAAATAGGGTGTGTTGAAACGGCGTCGTGAAGATTGACGGTGTAATCTGTAATGAACCACAACCCAATAAGAAACATAAATCACGCCCTCTCTTTCTCTTTTTTCTTCTTCTTCTTCTTCTTCTGTTTCTCTCTCATAACCCAAACCCTAACCAACTACCTTCTCCACCCCTTCCTCTATACCGTGATTTCATCTCCATCTCATTACACAGGTCACCTTTTTTCTTCTTCCAATTTTTCTCTGCGCCAATTTTTTTTCTCGTTTTTTCAATGTTTTTTTCCTATTTTTTTCTGATTGATTCATATTCGTTGTTATTATTTCTGGATTTCATGGATCTGTTATTGTTTCTATGTATTTATATATTTTCTATTGTTTTTTCCTCACTTTTTGTGACTTTTTATTTATTTTGCCTTCCTCACAGGGTTTAATATTGGGAATCGAAGGCAATTTTGTTTTATATTTGATATATTTATTTTTTGGTTCCGAGGATACAAATTTTGTTGTGTACTTCATATAATTTTATTGTTTTCTTTGGCTGGCTCAACATGATTTTTGAAATGGAATTGGATGAAGTAGACCTTTTAGTTCACGGACCCAGTAGCTTGTCATAATAAATAAGGACAAGCTTTATTTTGAAAATAATGACAGATTATTTTGTCCCGTTGGATAATCTACATTAAGGGGTCAAATTGACTAAGCTTATTAATTATTATTATTACCAAATTCTAGTTTTGCATTTCCATTTTAATGGGTACGGGACTATGGGTACAATGGTATGTTAGATGTGATAAGTAGGCCATCATTTTTATGTTGATCATTGGTACATATTGTGTTACCTTTTTTTGGGATAAAGATAAACTAATTTATTAACATTCTCTATAAGTTTTAACTGAGAAGTTTGTTTGATTTTTGATTTATAGCATACTCAATGAACATTTGATGGATGATGATAGTAGAGAAGGATAAAATGTCTGCTCCTTCATCTCAGGAGCGTGCGCAACGCCTTTATGAGAAGGTACTCGTCTTTCTCTTTCTTCACCAATTACTGAGAATGTGATCATGAACAAGGGTTTATGAATCTGTTTTAATCTTTCACAATCTTCCAAGTTTAATGGACAGAAATCTGGTCACCGTTACTTAACTCAATTGTGCTTTCTTGGTATAATGTATATCGGAAGTTAAATTATGAAGATGTATTTTTATGTTGTCCAGAGATCATTTATGGCAATGTGTTTTATTCATCGATAGTATTTTTTTCTTCTGATGGGATGATAACTCCATTTTGTAATATTGGGTTTACTCTCTTCTAGTTCCATTTTGGAATTTGTGCTAGATCTTGTTATCAATACCCTCTGGTGTATACTATTGTTGCCCAGAAGTTTTGTATATTTTAGTTATTGGGACCTTTGATTTTAAGAATTATATTTTGCTGTTCCCTGCCATTGCAAACAATGTAGAATATATAACCTTTTGTTGTATGATCTGTGCTATGGATTACTCTTCTAATTATAGCATAAGAATGCTTTTTCTGTGGAATGAACCCAAAAGGTTTCATCGTAACATCTCATTATTTTTTCCTGACTTAGAACCTCGAATTGGAGAATAAGCGTCGGAGATCTGCTCTCCCATCAGATCCAAATGCTTGGTCGCAGATGCGTGATAATTACGAAACAATAATTCTCGAGGATCATGCTTTTTCTGAGAAGCACAATATTGAGTATGCTCTATGGCAGTTACATTATAAAAGGATTGAAGAATTGAGGGCACACTTAAATGCCGCTCTTACTTCTGTAAGCTCAAAATCATCTCAGGGAGGGAAAGGTCCTGTGAGACCTGATCGGATAACTAAAATAAGGCTGCAGTTTAAGACTTTCCTCTCAGAATCCACTGGATTCTACATTGATCTTATTATGAAAATCAGAGCCAAGTATGGGCTTCCTCTTGGTTACTTCGAGGATTCAGAGAATTGGATTGTGATGGAGAAAGATGGAAAGAAATCTGCTGAAATGAAGAAAGGTGTAATATCTTGTCATCGTTGTCTGATATACTTGGGTGATCTCGCTCGTTACAAAGGATTGTATGGGAAAGGTGAATCGATAAAGCGTGAGTTTGCAGCAGCTTCTAGTTATTATTTACAAGCTGCATCTCTCTGGCCTTCAAGTGGGAATCCCCATCATCAGGTTTTGTTTTTTGGCATTCTGCATGTATTTTTTTGACTGCTTGACATTTCACATGTTTAATTGTAGTTCATAGCTGTACTCCACTTTGATAAGTCTATTATTTTCAGCTTGCCTTACTGGCTTCATATTCTGGGGACGAAGTTGGAACAATTTATCGGTACTTTCGAAGTCTGGCTGTGGATAGTCCTTTTACAACCGCCAGGGATAATTTGATAGTTGCATTTGAGAAGGTAATGTGACCGTGAGATTAATTTTGACATTTCTACTAGTAGTCTTTGATACTGATAGCTAAAGGCATTAAAAGTTTGTAAGTTGTGAATTTCTGATGGGCTTGCAAGATTGTCAAGCATTGATTTATGTTATGTGGGTATTTTTAGGTGGATTATGTTCATGCATTATAATTTGTAATTATGATTGATTTATTGAAAAAATGGAACATATTGTGCTTCTTGTGTAAAAAAGTAGGGCTGTTAATTTGGCTTTGGTTCTGTTGGGGAAGAATATGCCTTTGAGCCGCTTTTTTGTTTCTTTTCTTGCTGTGGTGTGTGGGGGTGTTGATATTAGTACTAATTTGCTGTTTTCCTAACTAGCTAATTATATGACACCATGACAGAATCGTCAAAGTTACTCTCAGCTCTGTGGTGATGTTAAAGCTCTTGCAGCCAAGGAATCTTCTGGACAATTAACTGGCAAAGGAAGAAAAGTGGAAGCAAAACTTGCAACAAGGGGTACTGGCGTGGAAGCCTGTCCTAAAAAGGAAGGAGCATCCAACATACAAGAGGCTTACAAATCCTTCTGTACCTGTTTTGTCCGTCTAAATGGAATATTATTTACTCGTACAAGGCATATATTCTTGACGAACACTATCTCTGCATGCCTTTTTATGCACTGCACCATTAAGAATTAATATGTTCTGACTTTTTCCTGTTTTTGTTTCATATTTTTTCATATGGATAGCCTTGAGACCTTCAGCGAAGTTCTCTCTCTTGTTACCTCTGGCCTCCACATGCTTCTGTCTTCAGGGCAACATGAAGAGCTGAATTTTGGAATTGATACTCTTGAGAATGGACTTGCCATTGTCAGAATTGTTTCCATTACCATATTTACAGTTCATAGTGTGAATAAGGAATCTGAAAGTCAAACTTATGCAGAAATTGTGCAGCGTGCTGTTCTACTTCAGAATGCATTCATTGCAGCTTTTGAATTGATGAGTTTCATAGTGGAGAGGTGTGTTCAGCTGCAGGATCCTTCTTCTAGTTATCTATTACCTGGTATTTTGGTTTTTGTAGAGTGGTTGGCATGTCATCCAGATTTTGCTGCTGGCAACGATATAGATGAAAAGCAGGCAATTGTTAGATCAAAATTTTGGGTTCATTGTATATCCTTCTTGAATAAGCTACTTTCAGTTGGGCCTATGTCTATTGAAGACAATGAAGATGAGGCCTGCTTTAATAATATGAGCAGGTATGAAGAAGGGGAAACTGAAAACCGGCTTGCTTTATGGGAGGACATTGAGTTACGTGGATTTGTTCCCCTTCTTCCTGCACAAACCATCTTGGATTTTTCAAGGAACCATTCCCTTGGAAGTGGTGGTGAAAAGGAAAGAAAAGCTCGTGTCAAAAGGATTTTAGCTGCAGGAAAGGATCTAGCAAATGTAGTTAGAGTTGATCAGAAAATGATATGTTTTAACTCGAAAGGAAAGAGTTTTACAATTGGTGTTGAGCCTCAAGTCTCAGATGATTTTGTTCTTGCCCCATATTCAGGCATACCTGATGCAGAAGAGTTGTTGAAAGAAAATACAGCAGACAAAACCAAGGTGGGAATTGTTCAGTCAGACCAACATCAGCATATGGAAGGAGAGGATGATGATGAGGTTATTGTTTTTAAACCTATTGTAGCCGAGAAACGAACTGATACGGTGGTTGTCTCATCATGGGTACCCTATGAAGGCTTGGAGTCAGTATCAACAACCTTTGGTGGTGATATGAAATTTCATATTAATTCGGCTGCTAACTCTCTCAACAATGTGAACCATCAAGCTTCTTTGCCTCCTGTTAGTGGTATGTTACCTCAACACCTGCAATCAGTTCAGCCACATTCTTTGAGGTGGTTAGAGGAGGAAATCACTCTTCCTAATAGTTTAAAAAGTCTCAGATTCTCGGAGAATGGGCATCTAGTGCAACCTGACTTTCCACTACAAGCTGTATCAATCTCCAACCATACTGCACTCCCAGTTCTTACCCAACAACCTGTAAGTGCTGGTACTTATATGCTTCGTGGTCTCTCAAACGCTGAAGACTTTGTGATATCATCGAAAGTTGATGCTATCATACCATCTGGATTTATTACTGATAATTCTGTTATGAAGACATCATCAACGTTGCAAGCTGGTTTAAAACAATCTCCAGTAAGCCGACCTTCTAGGCACCTTGGACCTCCTCCTGGTTTCAGCTGTGTTCCTCCTAAACAAGATATTGAACCAACTATTTCAGATTTGATTAGCGGGAATCCAATTATGGATGATTACAGTTGGTTGGATGGATATCAGCTTCCTTCATCAACAAAAGGTTTGGGACCCAATGGTTCTCTTGCCTACCCTGAGTCAAATCCTCATCAAGTCAGTAACAATGGCTTGAGTGGGACGACCAGCTTTCCCTTTCCTGGAAAAAATGTTCCATCCACTCTTCAGGTGGAGAAACAGAATGATTGGCAAGATTATCATGGTTCTGAGCTGTCAAAAATTCACCATGATCAGCAGCTTCAGCCACAGCAACAGCTCGCAGCTGGAAATCAGCATTTTACTACACTGCCTGAGCAATTTCAAGGACAGTCAGTCTGGACAGGTCGTTACTTCGTGTGATGTCTGTATAAGAGTATTGCTGGTATGTTCTTCTCTTGATCTATCGCTGTTTGTTTGATGGATATATTTTAATTTGTTAATTTCTTGGATCGCTAACATAATTATGTATTTGAGGTCATTGTAGGATTATTACGAATGTGCTTCACCCCTTTGCTACCCGTTCAAACTCCAACTCTGAAGCCTTGTCATTGAATGTTAATGGAGTTTATTTGGCTTAGACTCGTTGCAGCAACTTGCTACTACAGAGGGTAGGTACCAAATTATTCTACATAATGACATTTGGACAATCTTGTATGTCACCCTTGTCCACTTTCATTCAGTTCACCGATTTCCCATCTTGTATCTAATGTTTCTGTTTTAGCCTGGCCTCTCGTCCTACAGTGTTGACAAGTCTTGAATAATGGTTGCTGTTCTTCTGAATTGATGATTGACTTTTGTGTTCACTAGTGAATTTACCATTGCAAAATTTGGTTGTAAATTATTGCAGATCTTGCTGAACTAACCAGTTCGGATGAAGGAAGATAAACAAGCATCTTTACAGTTCAAAGTTCTTAGTTATGCCTTGTCTGGTTTGTGGTGGATAGGTGGTATACAAAATACTATCCAGTCATCTTGGAGTTTGTGTCTTCTGGGATTGGTGGTGGTATGACTATGTTTGTTCACCTCTCTAGTGGAAATGTCATAAATGTGCATCTGTAAGAATTGTTGCATCATCTAGCTGCAGGTGATGATGCATTGTGCTAGCCCTTTTTCTACCTCAGCTTCAGACTAGTTGGGAAGGTTGGTGTAGTTACGAGTTGGTTGTCTGAAGTTTGATAATAAGATAATAATAATAATAGTATGTAAATGTGTACCACACTTGAGTAAGTACTTGTCTTAAGTGGTTGCATTTACACAACCAAGTTAAGTTTCTTATAATGTGTTTTCGTATGAGACCTTATTTCCTAAGTCGGGGCTTTCTTAAATTTACAAATAAATAGCCCCGGTTGAATGTTTGATTATGACTGTTTCTGCTGGTTATATGAATATTATATATCCATCTATAGTTGGATTTAATAGTGTTTATGTTTACTTGAGGTACTCTAAAGCATCTTCTCCATGTTTATATGTTGGATATCACTTCGCTGCCTATTATGTTTATATGTTGGATATCACTGTCCTTTTTTTGATTTTTTTTTTCTGAATTCTGAATTCGGTTATGCTATCTTTGCCCCTGATGCTGTTTTTAAAGAATGTAAAGAAAATCATGTACCAAGAAAAGAATGTAGAGAAAATTATGTACCAAAAAAAGGATGTAGAGAAAGTTTTGTACCAAAAAGAAGAATGTCAAGAAAGTTATGTACCCTAAAAGAAGAATGTCAAGAAAGTTATGTACCCTAATAAAGAACGTAAAGAAAGTTTTGTACCAAAAACCCCAAAAAAAAAGAATGTAAAGAAAGTTATGCACCTAAAAAAGAATGTAAAGAAAGTTATGTACCTAAAAAAGAATGTAGAGAAAGCTATGTACCCAAAAGAAAAGAACGTAAAGAAAGTTGTTCCCAAAAAAGAGCTCCACGACAAGAACCACGTGCTGCTTATTTTTTTGCTTATAACATGTATTATCTCAATTAACTGCCTCGATGTTTAAACACTATAAAGAGTGTACTGTTTATACATTGGCAACATTTATACACAGAGTATATCATCCATCTACACTTTTTTTCCTCTCTTAAACAAATGGTAACATATAGTGACTTGTAGTTTACTAAAATTAATGATTTTAATTCTTTTATCAACTGATAAATATATTTTACCATCACACCTGCCTCTACAAAATTTTGGTCAACAAGTTAATTAACTGAGTCTTCCAAACAGAAACTATCATTGCAAAAATGGAATACATACCTAAAACATGACTAATTATCTTCATCAGATAGTGATTAGAGTTTTGGGATTCTAATTACGTTGTTGAGTTTTTATTACATGATCTGGTGGGTCTGTTTATATGTATTGTCCAGAAAATTGCATCTTTAGAAACTTTAGTTTAATAGTATAATAAAACTTAATACAAGAAGCATGATGTATAAATATAAACCATTTCTGGTTATTCATTTGTTGTGTCCCTTGTTAAAACCTTCCCAGCAAAAAAACTCTCCTTAGGGGAAAATATTGTGTTAGAAAAAAGAGTACAGCACCTATTTACATAACCTCAAAGAAAGTAAAACTTAAGTTTGGATGCGTTCCATGTTCTAGGAATTGCTTTCCATGCTGAATCCCCAACCCCTCACAATACTCCCTTTATGAACTATCAATAAATTCAATGAATTTTTTATTTGTTGTTGAGGCAACATCATCAACTTCAATTTACTTAATCAGAAGTGTCATCTTCCTAGGACCTTTTGGAAAAGGATACAAAATATTCATTACCCATATGTTGAAAGGCCACAAAGATACTAGGCAGAGTAGGTGCTTACAACCTTACTCCTACGAGCGAAAAGACTGTTTTCAGGATTTAAATTCATGATCCATTGGTCACTAAACAACAACTTTACTATTGTGCCGAGACTTGCCCTCTAATATGATAGTCTTAGTATGCCAAACTAAATAAGTCTCACCCAAAAAATGCTAAAACCTTGCAAGACAAAAAAATGAAAAAGATGTTTCCATTGAGTGACAACAATCAGTTGGCAAAAGTATATCTATGCAAAATAGATTGCATGTATTGTACATGTTTTGCATGCAAAGAAAGAACAAATCCTATCTTCAGAACAAGCACAAAAACATTCTTTGTATTCATCACAATTGCTGAGTAAACTCATCTATTTTGACATGTCATTAGTAGTATTGTTGATCCTCTTCTTAAAGCACTAGCATGGAGGACCTGTGGTGTTAAGATTTACTATGCCCTCAGCTTCTACTTGATGGATCCCATTCAGGTATGTTTGCAGTAGCCTCATTGACCATCTTTACAAGCTTCACCTGCAAAATATGGTTCTAGTTTCTATTAATTGACAAATTATGGAGGCTGAATATGAAAGATAATTAGTCATGTTTTCTAAATGATACAAGATGAGAGAAGAGGTTTGGTTGAAGATGATATATTTCAATGATTTCATAGACAAAAATATCTCTGATTATGGTCAAACTTTCTGTCATGTGGCTTTCTTAAGATCGATAATGACTATTTTAGAAGCATTTGAGATAAAGAAATAGTGCTAAAGTTTAGATTGTTAGGTAATGTTTGGTCCATGGAATGTTTATACTTTATACTAATTCATCAGCACCTCCCTTGAGAATATGACATGCCAAAGTTAGGTAGAACATGGTCAGGCAAAACATAATGTTTACATTTCTCAGCTTCTCACTTGTGAAGAAAGGAGAAAGCCTAGACTTCCAAATTTTTAGGTGGTAATGTGATTCACATGCATAACTCAAATCATGCTGGCAACCAAACACCACCTCATGGAAATAGCACCTTTCCAACATTAACTACTCGGCAAGAGGGTTTTGATTAGTAATTTAAAAGCAAGGCACCAGGGAAAATGGAAGGTATGGACTTACCACACTTTCGGGAACTCCAGGAGGGGGTAAGGAAAGGTTTTTGGGAGGAGGACCCAAAAGATAGAATCTCTTGTCAAAACGCCATTCTCCAAACTTCCCATGTGTCGGTTCCCCCTGGAAGAAGAAGTGAAAAGGAATCAATAACTTCTGTATAACACAAAACTAAGCATGGAAGAAAGGCTACATAAGGACCTAACCAAAAGCAATACTAACCAAGGTATTACAATTTCTCTTCCTTTTCACTAATAAAGTAAAGAGAAAAGAATGTACCTTCAAATTGTAGTCACATGCATAAGTATAGTGGATGATAAACTTCTTCTCAACATGTATGTCCCAAGGTGGCTGAATAATTCCAACAGTGCATGTTATGAACTTATGTGATATTTCAGTAAGTAACAAATCAACCCCCCCCCACAAAGGAATGAAAGAGTAGAAAATAAAATGAAAATACAAGACCATATGATCAATTCGAACCTGCAGCATAAAGTCGTCTCGAAGAATATGCTTTACACCATGCAATGCAGATGCCACAGCATAAGCATACCTTTTTTCAAAGGAGAATTAAAGCAGAAAGTTAGAAATATCAGTAATGTAGTTTGTAGGAAAAGTTATAAAATGATAATAGGATTGTTAAACTGATAAGAAATAAAGCTCTTGAATTTTTAGTAATACTCACATTTCTTGCACCCATCCAAAAGCTTTATCAGCCTCTGTATCATCTTTAATTCTCAACGAAATATTCACCCATGTTGGAGCTATTTCCTCCATCAGAGACTGATAATAAAGCAAAATCAATCTCTTAAAGTAAGACTATGTTTGCTTACAGGAAAAATAATAACTACATGTCTAGAATAGTAGCACAAACAGTTAAAGCTATAACTATTAATGGAGACTTCACCTTATGAATGATTACAGGAGAATTGCCAATGGGATCAATATTTGTAACAGGCCCCGTTTCTTCAGGATAGAACTTCCGAATTATTTTTTCATGTTTAGCTGGTTTAATATAGAAAAATGGATATCCAGCTGGTTGGTTTCTCGAAGCCAAATTAGGCAAAGGATTTACAAATATGTGATCAGGTTCTGCCATCAGAATATAACTGCACCAATCATAAAATGCAATGCTTCTTAGGTTTCATTATTGTAATGTATGAAAAATCCAGAAAACTAAAATTAGAACACTTACTCTTCTTCAATATCTGCTTTCTCCAGCCACTGAACAAAAGCCCAAGGTCTATTTAGGACAACATAACCCTGGACCAAAAACACAACACAATTTTTTTGATGACAGTATCAAAAGTGAGGAAAGATACAGAACAATGATACTGATGATTATCAGTAGTTTGGACCATGTTAAGTTAACAAAAAAGAAAGCCAACAAAATTGCAAATGGAAAGGTAAAATCCACTGAAATAAGTCCAAGGTAGAATATCTGATTCCATTTGCTGGCAACTTTTATACTACGTTTTGAGTATAAACATATTTTTAAGTAACTACAATATGGTATCCACGCCTTAGCATGACTGCATTCAAATGAATCCAAATCAAGCCTTTCCAAGTTCAGACCTTGGATCTGGCATACTAATCTTAGCTGAGATTCATACTATTTTCGTAGCCTCGAAGGTGATGAAGCTTCATTATTTGACACAGACAGTGCAATACAATGCACAAGGATAATGATATGTAGATCCCACCAAGGTATATATAATGCCATATGGTTACTCATATCATACAGTCTTTTGTAGTAGCATTAAAAACAGTGAATATGCAACTTTATTATGCCACTACGGATGAGTTTGGAATTTCAGTGGGCTTAGTTTTTCTTGAAGCAAGATGATGCTAGGCTATAGATATGTTTCTACCATAAATGTTAACCTTTTTACTCCATATATCATATTATGTTTCTGCTCTTCAGTTTCTATTGTCTCACGTTCAGTATATTCAAACAAAACTATCATGTAAATCAACTATTCCTTTTATCTCATTTCAATGCAATTTTGCCAAGGTTTGATTTCCTAATGAGTTTTACAAGACCAAACTCGGTTTATGATTAGGATTTAGGAGACACATGGTGACAAAAATTAGGTCAGGAATACAACAAAATTATAAGGCAGGACTTCTTCTCTTCTTTTGCCTCTTATTTCACACATAAGTTGCAACCGGTTGAAATGTATTACATGTTATTTTAAACTAAGCAACTATGTCATTTTTCTCTCCTACTGTAATAAAAGTTAGTAATATTATTGTGGGAGTTAGTAAATTTGATATTAGTCAGGAATTGGCCAAAAAACAAGTTGGAACAATCTGAATATAACCAACAAATTCTGACAGCAAAAGCAGAAAACATATTTACCCTATCCATGCCGTCAGGAAGTGGATCAACAACAAAAGTAGGAATCTCATTCATCAAATGATCTGCACTTCCTGAATGCAATATCCGAGTGAACTTCCCCATGTCTGATCCAGGCATATCCTTCACCTTCTTATACCAATAGTACATAATCCTGCATTGCCATTGGCTATAAACAGCATTATTTGAAGTCAATGCAACATGATACTTTGAACTAGATTTTGCTGATTCCATCACTTTCTCCCCATTAAAAGATTCCACTTCCACTAAACCTCCATTCTTACTATGCTCTATGATCATAGATACGAAATTATATGTTGCAATGGAAAAACCAAGCATCATAAGCAGCATAATCAATGACTTCGCATGCCTCATGTTATTCCTCACAACCATTGTTTTTATTGAAAGTATGAATTCTCTCAATCTCCAAAAGTCAACCAACACAGTACAATTCTTCTATCTGCTATAGCTTCTGATTAAAACTCATTCATATCATCACCTACAAGAAAAATATGCACCACAGTAATAAAAGTAGTGAAAATTTTGGTCACTATACACAATAACCAATGGAAACGAAACAAAACCCATTAAAAATCAATACATAAAAGGCCAGCAACTGAAACCCAAATAAGAAGGGAAACACATAGTTAAACTTGAATCCAGAGTCACGTAAACAAATCTGACCTTGTACCTCAAGGAACCCAAAGGGGAAAGACTCAAACTTTGAATGAGAACAGATGCAAAAGAACCCAACTTTGAAGACTTGAGAAGTTTATGAAGGTAGCAAATGAAGGAGGGGATTAATGAGAGAAAGAGAATTATGGGTTTTGACTTTTTAATTAAAAAAATTGTAATGATAAGAAAATTCCAAATATATGAATGCGCACAGGGTAAGTAATTTAATGTATGTTGACTCAGATATCAACAAAAGAAATGAAAGAAAAATGAAGAAAAGGTTGGTGATTGAGATGGAGTTGACTCAGTCACCTTATTCCAATTTGTCTCTTTCTCAATATGCAAAACAACTACTTCAATGTAACAAATAGCAAACATTCTCTCCTATTCTACATTGTTTTTTGCATAATATATTCTTGTGTGTGCTATGTTAATGTTGATGTTGCTTTTCTTTTCTTTGTTTAGGCTTTAATGGTGCTTTTCTTCACATTTTCATAAAAAATAAAGATGTGATATTTTTTTGATTTTGTTATTAATGGTAATCCTACACCTTTTCTTTTTAGCCGAATATTTATGATCTATCCAAAAGTAAAAATCATTAAAAATATATTTTATTTCCATTCACAAAATAAGAGTAGGCCATCAACGTTATGTGCTTAAAGCAAATGCAATAATGCATTATGTATCCCAAAAAGTGCATACTTTGGAGTTTGGATCGTTAGTTTGTAATTATTGAGGTATTAATTATTTTTATTCCAAAATAACAAATAGGTTTAATATTCCAATTAGATATATATACTAGTTTTATCTACGTGTTTATATAATATATGTATAGTTGAACTGAAATGTTATAAATAAATTTATTAATTATTGCTCTCTATTATCAATCAATTCCAAATATACATTTTTGACAAAGAAATCTTGTATGAGAGTATCTTTCTAGCCAAGCATTGCTTCACTTAAGATGGATACATATGTTATATATAGTATTAAAATATATTAATTGAATTATATAGCATGTAAATTAACATATGCAACCAGATCATAATATAACATGCAAAATCTATATTTCGGATGCAATCAAATTTGGTTAATAAAATTAGATATCAATATTATAATTTCAATTAATTTTTGTTCAATCAACTTTTGTATATTTTTTACAACAGAATCGTGCATGATTATTTCTATGTATACTTGCCTTATCTATGTTGGAAATGTATCATATTATTAATGAAGTTTTGTTTTATCTTTAATTAAAATCAAATCCGTTAAAGCTAATATAATCTTAACACATGTATATTTACATGTTCAGCACGTGTCATTATCAATCAAAATTTATTAATATTATAATATATATTTAATGCATTTTAGAAGACAATTTCAGTAGTTTAATAAGGATATATAGTATAACTTTTTTTATAGAATTTAATAGTGGTATAATATCTGTAATATTATGCGTTATTGTAAAGAATTTATGTCTTCTCAAAAATTAAAATTAGTGGATACATTACTGTGGATCGATGTGATTAAAAAAAGTGGGAAAGTTATTGTGTTGTGTTAGGTTTTGAGAAATTATTATATTAAAAAGATAAAACGCATGAGCCCTTGACTGTATCATATAGTCCTTGAATTATTTTATTAAATCACATTCACCTCTCTCTCACACTTCACATCAGATAAGACATCTCTTAAAAAATATTATTCCTGTGTTGGGCCTTGGCCCATTGTTTCACATTTGTAGTAGTTTATCATTCTAATCGAAGAAAATTATCCCACATGGGAAAGAACACACCTAAAATTCCACAATAACCACCTTTTTCAAACGTGGTTTCATTCCATATTTTGAACTAATCAAAATGTTATTATATCAAATCTTTTGTATAAGGCATTTTCTATATTATTTTCCTGTGGATTAAGGAATGTAAATACATCATTAAATTTGTTAATAATTACATCATATTTATCAAAATTGTTCTTCATTAATAAAATTAACTCATTTTCTCTATCCACTCAAACAATTTGGAGAAATTGCAATATTTTAATCACAAATTCATATATTTTGGATAGAACTTTGAAAATAATTTTATAAATAAGACTAAAACAAAAACTTCAAAATAATTTTATAAAAAGACCGGTAATAATATTCTAAAAATTGGATGATAAAAATCACTATATCAACAACCCAAAAATAAACCATATTAGAATTATTTGAACTATTAAATAGAAATATTAGTTAATTTATCTGGGATCTAAAATAATTGAGACATCTTTCGGTCTAAAGTAATATGCAATAAGATGGAACCTTGTTAGTGATATGAAAATATTAGAAATATATTTAGGGACTAAAATAAAAAATAAAATGCATACTGGGAATGATAAAGTTACTTTTCAGAAAAACAAAATTGGCTATACAGATATTGTTGAAGAATATTATGGTACTCTTTTGTTTTATTGAAGAATATATGAATATGATGACAAAAGAAATGCCCCCAATTTAGTTTGATTATATATGTTTTTCACATTTATCATCATCAATGATGATGAAGCAAATAAGTTGGAAAACAACAAAATGATATGAGACACTATCCCACATCAATTATGGGTACCATTATTGTTGTTGCAAATAGGGATGCTCCAAAGACTGAGGACCTCTTCATTAACTGACACATTGTGTCTCTTCATTTGGATATATGCTCTTGTTCTCTTTACTTTCATCCATCATCCTAATACATTCAAATCAAATAAATATTTGAATAAAAATTATGTTATTTCATTCATTATTTTGGAATTTAATAATTAGGAGGATGATTAAGATGATAGATTAGATAGAAGATAGAAATTTCTTGGTATGTATATTTTGGAATATAAAAATAAATTATACTAATAATTTAATTTTAAAGATAGAAGATTTATTGGTGTTTATATTTTTATTTGTGGCTCCTATAGTGGTTAAGCTCTAGCTTAGATAGATGATGTAAGATTTCTTGGTGTGGATATTTTGGAATATAAAAATAGTATACTAATAATTCATTTTTAAAGATAGAAGATTTTGAAATGTCAATTATTTAGAAATCGAGATAGTACATTAGTAACTAATGATATCATTTTTGTTGTGTTGTATATGTAATAATGTACAGAGAGAAACATAACCTCTCACATCTTTGTATATGATTGACGAAGACATGAAATTTTATCTTATTTAAGATGATGAGAACACATGATGAGTAATATTTAATATATTTCTAAAAACATGCAGAATTTCAGACTCCTGTATTATATTATTTATCTTTTCAATACAAGAGAATGATGTGATGTTTTATTTTTTAATGGAAATGTAACATCTTTATAATGCTAACATTTATATAACTCTGTCTATTTGTACTGATATTCGCACGCTTGCTTTTGCACGTATTTACATAATGGAGATTCACGTGAAAATAGTTAGTGATTTATTATTACTATGTTGATTTTCAAGAGAAATGAAAGAAAAAGAAATGCTTTAAATTCACATTTAATATTTTGTGGTGAATGAGATTTAAACTATCAACCTAAAGCCCTTTATCATTACCATTTGATATCATTATCATTCCACAAGTGTATTTCATGACTTTGAAGTCTTCTATTTCTTTTCATTTTCCTCCAAAATTTAAGTCACAAATAAATCACATGATTCTTAAATTGTTTGATTATGTAATGCTAGTTTCATTCTGAAGTAAATTTTATAAGTATCGCCAACATCAATTTTTATGACATTGTAAGTACCAATAAATTTTATTTTCTTGTAGAAATTGTCTCAATTGCGGGTAAATGTTAGCTAATATGTAGAATAGGGATCACTTGTCTAAAATGGTTATCTTCGCATATCTTTGGCAGGTGTGGGAGGAAAAGGAAAGAGTCCTAAAGGCTGAAAGCATTGGGAAGTTGTAGATGCATGTCTTCTATTTTGGTTAGGTAATCTATGCCCTAACTCTGACCAATATTGAGGAAAAATTCAAATTTTCTGAGCCTGAACTTTACATCTGTCTTTACTTCGCGTAAATGGTGGGGAAGAAACAAGTTTGGGAATACAAATACCTTCAATGTCTCAATAATGTAATCAAATTTCTTTAACGTGTAAATGATGGGGCGAAAGCGAGTTAAACCATACACGATGATGGTAGTCCAACTTATTAGAAGATAGTAGTGCACTACCTCTCTAACTCTCTCAACTTTGACCTAACACTATTCTAAATTGTATTACTAAGTAATTGTGTTTACACACAAGTATTAGGGTCGTCCAACCCTAACTATTCTAAACACATATTACTACATAGAAAAGAATAATTGTGATTATCTTCTTTGCATGGCAGGGAAGGATTAAGTCTCCTTAAATATACCTTGTAGTACGGGTGAACAAGATTGAGTATGGGACAAACATGGACCAGCCCATATTTGTAATGGACAACAAAATTAAGTCTCTTTATTCAATTGTGTATAAATTAATAACATCTCTTTAGTCGAAAGTATCAATGATTATCTAATTTTTTATCAAATATACATTATTAACAATATGTATATACATATATCATTTACAAAACTTTATCTAAAATATATATGAATTATATTTAATCAGGTCTAGGATTGAGTTCATGTTCAAAGATTATCTCAATCGATATTTGGGGCTATGTTAGTTTCAGATCTATAACTGGGTCCAAGTTTAAAAAATGACCATACCAACATTTAGGATCAGATCAATAAGAGTCGTAGAAGTCTTTGGAGGTTTATCATTCTATTTGTACGAATGCCAATAGAGGTGTTGTTACCCTTGTTTCAAACGTGGTTGCCACGAGAGTTCATATTCGTATAGATTGCACTATTCATGATTAGGAACATCAAGATATTTTGTTCAATGGTTTTGATTAAGAATAAAAGAAACTAATCTTCTTCATTTCAAAGGGCAAATAATCTTTATACATAGAGTACGCCCTGTAGCATGGATCATTGGAAGAAATTCCTACGAACCTTTTGTTTTCTGATACGCCATTGCGACCGAAATCCCCAATATATAGTTCATAATTTGGAAGCGGGGTAATCAATTATCCTTGACCTAATAGACCCAATATAAATTATGCTATTACTTTGACTCGGACATGACCGATAAGGACCGAGTCAACTTGTGCCCATAATGTATAACAATGAATCTACTTAGAGTGAATGTGTGACTAACGTTAGGGCCTAACTAAATGACAACTTATTCAAAATTAGACAAGAAATTTGTTATCTCAAACTATGTCTCATACCAATAATATTAAAGTAAAAATAGAAAAAATAATGAACATTTAAGGTTTTCAATTGACATAATATATTCTTAGGGCACAGTTTGGGACAATATATTATTCCTCAAACTTACGTAAATAAGAAAATGAGTTACTCTAATCAATTCAGTTCATTTCATGATTGCTAGCTGAGGCAGCTCAGATGCAACTCAAACTTACTTAATAAAATATCAACCCATTAGTGAATTATAAAATTATATTAATTGCTCATAACTTTTTAATTCATCATATAAAACTAAAATATAAAATATTTTATCAACCAAGTTTTTAACAAAAACTGATTTTTTTTATATAACCAACAATATGTTCTTACTCTATCGGTAGTAAACTAATTTCTTTTAGGATGTTTAATCACCCATTCAATAAGAATCATTTTTATGAATCAATCTTTTGATATTTTGGTTCATCTAATAAGAACTTAAAACACTAAATTAATGTATTCTTATGTGTTAGAAAGATTGTAACTTATTATTAACGAAATGAGTATAATATTTATATATTGTTATTATATAGATTTATACACAATACATTTGGATTACATTTTGAAAGAGTCGATTATCATTAATAATAAATGATAAATGATATGATGAGAATACATTCCCTAACCAAATTTAATGTTTTTTTTTAAGAAATGAGTGAAAAGCTAGGTAGTTTTAAAATTGTTAACATTTGGAGAGAAAAGAGCAGATTAGGATAAGCACAAGATAGAAATGCGCGTGGGTGGGTCGAATCTTGTGTATAATGCAGAGAACCCCACTTTCCCATCACCCTATGTTCATAAATACTGAGTTACTTTCATTCACTCTCTCTTAACTCTTAACTCTTAACTCTTAACTCTTAACTTCTCTCTCTCTCTCTCTCTCTCTCTAACAACAATCATGTCTCGTCATCGACGCCAACAATCCCAAGTCCTTCCACCGGAGATTCTCTCCGGCGACGAAGACCTTCCTAAGTCATTTGACATCACTGCCAATCAAAAAACTAGTGGAACCACTACACCCACCACCACCACCACCACTACCCAACCCACCAAACAGACCCCTCCGACGACTACTCCTTCTCCGGCCACCACAAACAAGCCGCCGCCTTCCAAATCACACTGAATATCACTGTCTCCGCTTCTTCTGCAGCACTTTATTATGTTTATGTCTTCATTTTCTTGTTTTTTTGTCTTCTTCATGTTTTTAAAATGTTTCTTTTGTTTT
Source organism: Lupinus albus (assembly GCA_009771035.1). Classification (NCBI taxonomy): domain Eukaryota; kingdom Viridiplantae; phylum Streptophyta; class Magnoliopsida; order Fabales; family Fabaceae; genus Lupinus; species Lupinus albus. The sequence continues at coordinate 14,265,854 of CM020015.1, forward strand.
TCACATAACAGCAGAGAAGCTCATGTCTAATAGCCCTTATAATGTAGTCATCTTGATCTATCTATGAAATGAAAAGGATTTCCTTTTTATTTATTTATTTATTTATTAATAATGGCGATGTGTTCTATGCATTGTCCTCTAGAGTTCATCGCTGGGAGCATGTCATCCTTTTTTGGTTTATGGGTTTTATGAAAAGTAGTCATATATATAGAACAGTTTTTGCTTTCACAAATATTAGTACTTCTATCTTCAGGTTCAAGTTTCCCAAGTTTCTTAGCAAGAGGTTAATCCGTTAATGAATTTGGATCTAAAATTTGTTGAAAGTTTTTTTAAATCGATTCCATGCTACTACTACTGATTCACACTTATTATTGTTGCATCCTCTTCATATGCTGCTTGGTTTTTGAGGTCCGTCTTCAACAAATAACCAAAGAATTACAATTGCCCCTTTAATTGGTTCAAATTCCCAGTGACTAAAGTAAAGTATCTTATGCTTTCTTTTCCTTCTGGGTGGTTTATATTAAAAACACAACATTTATAATAGTTATTACACGTGTTAAAAGATATTGAATAAGTTACAGATGTTCTCTTCTTATTGAGAAATAACAAAGTGTCTACTTAAGAGATAACACTTAACTATGTACCCAATAAAAGAAATATACTTCAGTTTTCTATTATATATGAACATTTGTCATTAAATCTATGAATAATTAATATTAGAATATAAAGTTATGTAACTTTTTCAAGTCATCATCAGATTTTTTCTTAGTGATCATACTCATACGACTATATTTATATTAACTTTTAAACACAATCAATCATCCATGTTAGTGTAATATCAAGATTTATTCTCCTTACTCTCACATAAAAGGCTCACTTATGTAATAAAAAAAGGACTATATAAATATAGTATAATATGCATCATGCGTTAAATTTATGAATCTAAGAAGATAATATTGTCCCTCAGATGCTCTTAGTTTCTTGAACTAGATGAAATGCTGAAGATTTATATTCCTTCTACCATTAATTTGTTTATTAATTTTGGTTAAATTTCCTGCACTATAGTTGACTAGTATATGAATGCCAGGCGGCATAAAAATAATAAAAATCTTGAACTTTTGCATAAATGTTTTACAAGTATACTAACTAGTAATGGAAAAAGAAATAAAGTTAGAAATGTAAGGCTCTCTATAATTCATTTTTCAAGCAACAGAGACAAACCATATCCCATATCTTGCTACTACCAAGAAACTTCAATTCAATATTGATATGTACATTATATTATCAATAAATATTGAATATTCGAGAATGTGGAGTTATTCGTGGAGGGTTTGTACAGCTTCTGCTGCATTCTGTGAAGGAAGTAGAGAAATTCAAGAATCAAATGGGTTTGGAGGGGGAGATAATCTAATTTTAAGTTATTTATTAAAATAGTATTAGTAAAAAACTTAACTTGAGTTTATCAATTCAGTATAATTTTAATCAATTTTTTAGGTACACATTAGACATTACTATCAAGTTCCTTCATAAAATGGACTCAGTTTAACAAATCCTTAATTTGTAAATCTACATATTTACTATTATAAAGGTCATTATTAGTTAAGATGGCATAGTTTATTTTATCATTAATTATTAAGAATTTATATGACTACCTGACAACCTATTCTTTGGAGAGAAAAAATATGTACATGTCAAATTTTTTTTACACTTTCATTGCATAAACTATTATTCAATTTCAATTATCATTAACTATTAAATAAAAGTTATACAAATGAATGATTAGTGATAACAATATTAATTAAAAATATAAGCATGGAATAATTTTGAAATTATATATTATTTCCTCTTTAAATAATCATTATAAACAGTAAGTTTTATTTTTAATTCTTAGCAAGTGCCTCTAGAGGTTACCTTCTTAAAAATAAATGCATGCATTCAATATTTCAATTCATGTTATAATAACAAATAAAAGTTTTGGTCTAATAATGAATATTTTTTTAAAATGCAAAAAAACTTTACATATTGGTTAAGGAATTAAAAGATACTTTTTTATGAAATGCATAGTTTTTTATTTCTAATTTATTATGTATTTCACTTTATAATAATAGAAAGGAATCTTTAATTTCTAAATTGTTTACTTTAAGGAAACCATAGCAAAAAAATAATATATTCAAAACTCAAAATCTATTTATTATATCTTTCTTGAAATATTTATAATTATTTATAAATAATGTTGTTTTAAGGAAATACTTATAAATCGAGTGTCAAAACCAAGCATGGTTGTTATTCCTTGGCTCATCGAACCATCTAATGGATAATTTGATATATTTAAAATATAAAAGATAGTTATTATTTCATTCTTAAAATATCTATAAGCAGATAATTTAATATATTAAAAATTAAAAAATATTTATTATCTTTTTCTTGAATTATTTAGAAGTAATTATAAATGATAATTTAATATATTCAAAAGATGAGAGCTATTTATTTTTTCATTATCGAAACTGGTTTTGACACCCATAAATATTTGTCAAACTATATTTTTTAATTTTATAAATTTAATATTATAGATTAATGATAGTTTTAGGATTGGAGAGATAATATGATAAATTTATTGTAATGGATATTAGTATATCTAACTTTATAAAAATAATAGCATAAATGTTCTTACGAGCTATAATAATAGATATAATCTTGAGAGCTATTATGGTGTAAGTTGAAAAATATAAATTATTAGTAAGAGTTAAATTAAAATATATGATAATTGCATTATACATTTATCCTTGTGTTCCTTTACCAAAATATTTTCGTAAACCCACGAAATTCAAAATATATATGCAAATGAAATAAGTATAATATGAATAAGAGCATTTAAATGGTGATCCTTGCAGATGGAAGATTTTGATGACTTGTGACCTTGAAATTATGATGGGTTTAAATCATGGATGCACTCTACTTGCATTATACGAGTAAAATTGTAACATATTTCCTCTTTTTAATTCTCTAGCTCGAAATGTCATACAAAGAATCAACTCTTTATTTTTATTTTTATTTTTTTGTTATAAGTGAGAATATTTGAAAGTGTTTATGAAGTAAACTTGGTAGTTAGACAAAAAACAAAGAAGGATAAAATAATGAGAGGAGGACAAGCAAATTTTCACTATAATTACTTAAAATTATAGTATTATATAAAAGAACAAGAAAAGGACACTGTAGCATATAACTGAGTCAATAGCATAAAACTCTTAATATAAAGAAATTATATATTGTATAGTCGAGAACTAATGATTTCAACCACATGTAAACTGTTGATTTTGAATAAACTTATAATTTTAACTCATTAATCATCAACAATTTAATTGTGATAGAAATTATTTGTACAAGACAATGCAATAATTTAACTACAAAAACATAATATGGTAACTCTGAAATTATTGGAGAGATGAATTAATTGTCCTTAGTAATTATATGGCAAACGATTGAAGTGGTTCCACTGCATCACATTATTGTTGCCACCTGAACGATCAACATTAATTTCACCACCATAGGCATTGTTATTATTCTCATCATTTTCTTCATCAACAATATTTTCATTGATGAATGACAACCTATGAAACTGAGGATTCTTGGAAACAGTGGCTACCACCATCACAACAGAAGCTGCTATAACCCTCCCTCCAATAACCCCACCAAACACCTTCCCTTGAGGCCCTGCAACCATAATTCCAAAGGAAGAACAAGGATGAAAAGCATCAACGTTGGATGATGCGAACGAAGGTAAATGGACACCAATGTAAGATCCAGTGAGAGATAATATACGACAGGTTCCATTGATAGGGAAAACATTGTGGCGAAGGGTAATCTCAGTGACAGAACCAGAACCACTAAGGATTGAGATGCTTACACGGTGATGATGAGCGAAGGTGATGAGGGCCTCAATGATATTGTTTCCTATAGGAATTTCAATTACAACGGGTTTCAGAGAATCTTCACTACTTTGTTGTCTAATGACAATGGGTGGTTTGGGTTTGTTCTTAGAGCCAAATGGTCTTCCCCTAGGTCTCTTTAAGGGTGTGGCCAACACTTGTTGTGATTGGTGGTTCATGTTATGTTCTTGGATGGTGCAGTAGCCAACAGTGGCATGTGGTGGTGGGTTGTTGGTGAGGGAATAGTGCTCTTTTGCACCATTATGGTTAGAAGAGTTATCTTCTTCATTGGAGGTTTGGGAGAGAGAGGGTGCATGATCACTATTCTCTGCCATTGTTGGGAGATACCAGCAATATGGTGATTTATGTTTATATAGGAGTTTTAAGGTTTGAGATGTGTAGTATACTCATACATGCCATTCTAAAAAACAACTTTAACGTGTAGATTCTAAGTTATTTTTAAATATAAATTATAAATTATCAAATCCACTTTTATATCACATTTTACTATCGGAGATGATCTACACTCTAATCATGTGTGGGTTTGGTGGTGTAATATCAAATACATCTCTTGCATTCTTAAAATATTTTTTATTTTATATTTAAAGTATTAAATAATAAGGATTAAAACACCTCTAAAATGGACCACATGCATAAATTTTATAAAAATAAAAGTTGTTAGTACTTCATTCAAATATGGTAGATTGGTAGAGATAAGAAATGTAATGTGTGAGCCCCTAGATTTAAACTTTGATAGTTGTATATTTTTCCTTTCCTTAATAAACTCTATCTATAAAAATTATATGTATATTAATTTTCAATTTTTTTCTAAAAGAGTTTAATATTATATAGTTTTATGTACATTTTTTCACACGATTAACATATCATTCACCATTTAATGACAATTAATATATAATTGATGAATAATGTGTTCAGAGTACAAAAACTCTTACATTGGCATCATATAAATTATTATAATCCAATGATTAAAATGATAAAATTATTTAAAATATTAATTATTTATGAGTGCGTTGGGGTTACAACTCAAATTGAATTTAAGAATACATAAAAAAGATTACTCACATCTACAAGAAAAAAAAGAATGAAAATTCATTCTCATGGTCCTTAACGCGTTTTACTCATGCCTAATTTATTAATCTGTTGAAAATTTTAATTAATATTGCATTATGGAAAGCAATGAGTGTACAAATTTTGTTGGTATTATATTGATCAATGATTTCTAAATTTTTAATCTATAACGTGTCTCATGTATTTAATGGTTGCAAAATGTCTCATTTCAACTTTTTTGAGAATGTATGTATAATTGACTTATTAAAGTTTTTTTTGTTTCTTCTCTTCATCATATGCCTTTTTTTATTATCTTTTGTCAACGATATGCAATAATCGCTTCCATTATACCAACAGTATAAACTACAATTTTTGACATGTGACATAATATTTAATATTTACTTTGATGGGAATGAGTATCTTTAAAGCAAAAGAATATATTGGGTAAATATTATAGTTTTTATCTCAAAAATTGTGTTATTTCATGTTCCATTTATTTTGATTGATTGAAAAAATATATTTAAATTAGAACTTTAATAATTAAATATTTTTCTGAACAATAATAAATAGTATTACATGGAGTGAACTTTTTCTTTTTGTTGAAGGAAATATGTATTTCCAATATCTATAGCTACAAATTAAATGTTAGTTTGATATTTTTTTCAACCAGTGTTATATGCTTAAATATTCATTTCTCATCCAAATATATAAATATGTAATTAATTTTTTGGAATATAGAGAGAGCTATTGAAGTGATTTTGACTCCACCAACTTTAATATTAATTAGATTATTGAAAGCTTTTAGATTTCATTGACTTCCTGATCTATCCTTTTAAATGTATACATGCACATTTTACTTACTCGAATTAAATGACAGCCTATTATTATTAAATATGAGTAAATCGGTGGTATTCGGTTATGAAATTGAAATTAAGATCGGAGGACAATATGGAAGAGAAACTCCATGGGATCAACTTTGAGAATTAATCATTGGTCAAGTACAATGTAGATGAAAATTACAATGACATATGATATTATTAACAATTGAGATGATTTGGAATGGGTTAAGGTGAATATATTCACGAAAATTATTTAAGAGTAGTCAAGACAAATAATCAAGGATTAGGTAAACGCATAAGGGTGAAGACTTTAATGGAGTTACATATAGCTCTCATTTTTGTTTAATATTAAAAAGTAATATTTTGTAAATTCATATTACTCATGATAGCCATGACTTGCAATAAATTAAGTTGTGAGAACCAACCCTTCAAAATGATTTTATTTTCAGGGGATGATGGACAAAACTCAAGTACTAAACTTCATAGAATAAAGCTTAATTTCCTGGTCCAATTATATCTTGACAAAAAATATTACATTGTGTTAGCATAAAAATAAAAATAAATAATTGATGATATATTGAGTTGACTAAATTTGAATATTCTTCTTGTTACTTACATAAATGTCACCAATAGTCTTTTCTTTTAAAGTTACAACCAATCATGTTGAAAAATTTGACGGATTTTGATTGTGTAAACAGCAATCTCCGAACCAGAACAATATGGACATGGATCTTAAGTTGCTTATGTTAGATTTCTAAGCCCTCTGATTATTTACATTTAGGTGGAAATAGATCACTTATCCCGTATGGTGTTTCACTCTTTGTCTCAGATCAATCGAAATTTTACTACATGAATAAAAAAGAAAAAAATTAAAAATAAAATGTAACAAAAAGTAACATTTTGATTGGTCTATGACATGGAACGAGACCGTGTGAGACGAGTGACCCTGTCCCATTTTTTTCATTCTTCTCACTATGTGGTCGACATTGTGTTGACAAAATTGGTGTGAATCTGCCCCACCACCCACCATAAATGCAATGTTATCAACGAATGTTGGCTATGATTTCTCATCGTATGATCATGATATTAGACTTTTTTGTTGAAAGTAAAAAAAAACATCAAATATAGATCTGCTCTAACAAGGGATACAACTAATAACAATATGAGATTGAGGAATCAAATCCATCTCAATGTTATCAAATGCAGCCAATAAAACTTTCAAAATGAAGGGAATATTTTGTGTCCCTATATATGACTTCACTTGAGGATGGTAATACCAATCTCAAAGTCTTAAACAAATAAGAAAATGTGATGGTAATGCAGTTTTGGTTACATTATAGAAAACCATACATATAATCATGAAAACTTCTTTAGAGGTACACAATCATGAAGTTAAGCAATAAAGGCACATCTAATGTAGAGATTATACTAAAGGGTAGGCTAAATAAAGGAGGTTGAACTAAATGTTACCATAAATATGACTTGAGGAAATTAAGGTACCTGATGTTATTATTGTTGGCTATACTCTCATGTCTTACCACAACAAAACCATTTCCATGTCTCAGCATCAAAATGTGATTAGAAGAATGCCCGACTACCATAAAACACACGCGATCCGTCCTTTTTGTTGTTCTTATCATTGTCTAATTTGCTGTTGTCATGAATTTGAATCACATCACCATGGCCTTCTCTTTCAGGTTTGTTAAGGTCCATTGGTAGCTTCATTTTTGCCAATGATTCAGTAAACTGTTGCATGCTCCTCATATACATGTCCACTATTTGCTGCTGCATAACATTTTGCTCAGCCTCAATATTGATATTCCCTAATGGAGCTGAAAAAACTTCACCAAATTTTGCAGATTCTATAATATTCCTATCATTTTTGCTTTCATTTTCCTTGCTTGACAAGTTTGCCTCTTTGGCATCACCTTCTTTCTTGGAAGTTGGAGTATCTGGAGAAGCACCAAAGTTGTGAGTACCTTCAACAATGATTGACACATTAACAGAAGTTGATGAAACACCCCCTAAGTGATTCTTTTTCTCAACTAAATCAGCTGAGTTTTTATCATCACTTAAGCTTGTAGTAGTAGAGCTTAGGAACACAGAATTCTGAATGCTCTCATTTGGAGAACTGGACTCAAGTGGTGAACTCATAGTCATCATTTCACAATCATCAAGTTCAGGTGATGCACAAAGGTGGAGAAATGGTATGGACATAGAACCAGAAATAGAACCACTAGAAGCCAAGTTGAAGTACTCAGAAACCATTTGTTGATTTTCTTTTACCACATTCACATCTGGAAATTCAATTCTAGCATATTCAACTTGGTCTAACATAACTTGTGAGATTTTTCTATCAAGCAAAACAACTTCTGAAGATATTGATGAGTTCTTTGCTGATTCAGATACCAAGATCATAGATGAATTGGCAGCAAAAGATGTATCTAATGACAGTGTTAAATGTACAGTTCCAGCAGGAGAATGGAAAAGATCAGTGGAGGAAAGGCTATAATCTTGGGTTACCTTTCCTTTGCCAAAAACTTGTGAAATTTGAACCAAAGAAAAGCCTAAAAGCTGGTCTTCCAAGTGGTTTCTTGACCTACTGAACATCCAAATCTCACACTTCAAAACAGCATCCATTGAAGTAATCTTCATCCTCAAGTTTTCATTGAATATTGGGTTTTTACCACCTCCATTGATGATTCTAGTGGAGAGAGTCTCATCCGGGTTGTAAGTAAGAGAGAATTTAGCATATACATCTTGATTATCATAGATGCATATGTTGTGAATATTCGTAGCATGATGAACAAAGATATCAAGAATCCCTTGGAACTCAGCATCATCATATGCATCAGTAGTGTTCAAATTTGGATTGTACCTGAACCCAGTACTTTGATGACTCTGAATGAATGCATCCATTCTAACCTGTGTTATGCTTGTCTTATAATAAACCAGAAGAAGGAATTAATTTATTCAACCCAGCATACTTTTGGATACACAACTTTGTTATAAGGCAAGCTTCAAATAAGTGGAAAATTTGAAAGAGACTTTTCTAACCTAGCAAAATGAATGGTAATAGTAGTAATAGAGCATTGGAAAACCTGGATCTCTATGTACCTTGTGGTGGTTGAAGATGTTTGTAAGATGAATCCATGAATTCAGGAACAAGCATGAGGAGATAGAGAGGGAGAAACTTATGGTTCAAAGAAGTAGAAAGTGGTTAAAGGAGCTAGGTTGAGGTAGAGTAGGTGAAAGTGAAGGATGAAGGATGAAAATGAAATGAGAATGATGTAATATTATTTGTGTGGATGCTACTATACTACTCTTTCTTTAGGTGTTGGGTGGGGATAGAGGGTTTTGCTTTGCTTCACAATACAGCTTCCATAACTATTGGTATATATTGAAGGACCCACTTCCTACCATCTTCATTATCACCTACTCCACTCTCATCTTCACTTCTTCTCTGTTGGTCAAGAAATTATCAAGAGAAGTGGATATTGGTTTATTTTATGGAATCAAATGATAATCTTTTTTATATCATTGTTTTTTGGTTTTATATTATTGAACGTTGTAACCAAAAAACTAAATATATTACGCTGCATGTAAACCAGATAGCACTGCCATAAAGTATATATTATCAAATAATTCTAAACTTTGAAAGATATAATAAAGTATATATTATCATATAATTTGAAACTTTATTGACATGTTCTTCAATAGAGGTTGATATATTCATCACTGTCATAGGCATAATTCCAACTTAAATGAATAGGAGCTTACTTTTTCAACTTGACTTCAACAACGTCATGATGTTTCTTGCTAATTGTAATTTTCTGTTCAATGCTAAACTAAGGTGGAAATATATTTACTAAGCTATCTTTACAAAGTATTTTAATCATGAATTTTATTTTTTTGGAGGAAGCACTCCCGAACTTTATACTACTTCATATGTCATTTGTTATTAAGTAAATCATTAATTAAATATATATTAATTTTATATTTTTTGACTAATGTGAAGTACATGGTACATAGAGTGATACACAATTTAGGAGAAGAATATTTGTTACTTTTTCACAAAGTATTTTAATGTTAATATTAACAAGATAAGTATATTTTTGGAAGTCATTTCAAACTAGCTTCTGAAAGTACAATTAAAAAACATGAAGATATATTTTTGAAAAAGAGTCAATTTTTGAAATAAAATTAAAAAAATTAAGAAAAATGGTGAATGAAATGATGGGTAGTGCTGTTAAAAAACTTTAGGCTTGGGCCTACTTGGATAGGACATTGATGCCATTGCCCAGGTAGAAAATTATGGTGGAGAGTTGATCGGATAGTGATATAACATATCTGGTTGTGTGTTAGTGTTTTTGGCCCATGGACTTTAACTTTTTCAATTGCAATGATTTCTTTCAGATTGTGTTTAATTGGTATCCCTTTTTTAATCCTCTTCGCTAACGATTTCTATTATAGAAATGATCAAGACCCGTCCAAGAGAAAATAGCCCAAAGGAAAGTGATGTATGTGGGGGATAAAATTTCTTCTCATTTGTTATTGGTGAAAGGGGAGGGATTTACTTACTCCTGAAAATACATACTCCTCGTGAAGTTAAATATCTCACAGAAAATAACTTGTTAATCACAAACGTGTGATACAACACATGAAGTTAAACATTTAATTTTGCCTCATGTTTATAATCTCTGACTTTAGAATCATAAAGTTGTTGCGATTCCCTCTATATTCTTAGTATTCAAAAATAATCTTAGACATCAGATAATTTATTTATTTATAGTGAATTAGATAGGAAATGAATTTTTGGAGAGTTAGCTAAGTTGGTAGAATTATGGGACATACAATGTGAACATGTGAATTCAAACTCTTATGGATGCACAATTTCCTCCTTCTCTTTCCATAAAAAAAGTATCTATAAATAACAGAAAATCAAAGGAATGAGATGGAAAATTTTCAGCAATTATAAATGGATGTTAAACGATATAAAGCTTAGAAATCTCCATATTAATTTGTAAGATAATTTAAGAGTAGCGGACAACATTTTATAAAATATCACATGCATATTTTTTTTGTTTTTCCTGAGACAACCTTTTAATCTTATTGAATATTTTCCATTTCTTATTTCAACATGAGATGTCTCTCTTCTAAATACTAATCCCACGAGTTAAATTAATAAGAAAATTTTATATAATATTATTGTATTATCTATCATTTATGCTTGACTATTATTGACTATTTATAAAATTAATACAAATAAATGGTGAAAAATATAATTGTATATAAATTTTATGAAGACAATGTATAAATATTAGACAATTATATTTAATTTTAACTAATGGCAAAAATCTAGAGTCTTTGTACAATGATTGTAATGGAAGAATGAGATTTAATATAATAGTAATGAGTAGTACTTGAGTGTTGGTGCACATGTCCACCAAAAAGCTATTTATGATTATTGGCATTATAAGACTAATAGCTGAGTCAATTGATTAAACAAAATAAGATGCCGAAAGGGACCTCATCAAAAGTTATCTATGCTCTATGTTCTTTTCATATTCCACATAACCTTTCACGAAGCAAGGAAACCGATCATTAATATAATATGTTCAACAAAAATACAATGTGCATGGAGAATAGAATGCCTCTATGAATAAACAATACTTTATTTTGATCCAATGAACCTTAATAATTAAGACTTTTCCCTATCCACTTTTTCCTACCTATCATGCAGCAAAGCTTATTCCTTTTTTATTTATACACCTAACTAACGTGTTTTATATATTGTAACTATATAATATATCATTCATGTTTTATCATCATTCACTTTTAGGAAAAATAATACAAATGAATAGTAAATAATGTATTAACTGTATATAAATCTTTATACTAACAGTCTTATAAAATTAATATAATCACATTCGAAGGAGTAGATGGAGCACATGCAGTGATGGAAGTTAAAAGGTGTAGCGAGGACTAATTAAAGGTCTAACACAACTATGTGTGGAGTTAAAGGAGTGGTAGTTATCATGAAATGGGTGGAAAAACATGTAACATATTACATATGCATGTTCTTAGAAGGGATAATAGCTTTTGGCAATGAACATTGCTTAGTTTATTACTTCATATTTTATTTATTGTGAATAGTTGAAAAATTATTATCTAAACCAAAAAAATATAATTAAAGATAGATTATTATATGGAAGAGCAAATGACACTTATTATGCTTATCATCATTCTGAGACTTTTCATGGATTAGTATTTCATCCTCTTTCATTAAAAAAATCCTTTAAGTGTATCCTATATATAGTTAGGGAATCAGACCCCCCCAACACCCTAAATAATAATAAGTACCAAGAATTGTAATAAAGAGCTTTTAAAATTCAAAGAGAATACCTTTAAGTTTTTTTTGTTTGGGTGATGGAATACATCTATGTCTTATCACTTTCAATATGTTATATAAGAGGCAAAACTACCTATATATATACATTCCTCACAGAACTTTCTATAACATCCCAATATATACATTTCCTACCCCACCACTTTCCTCAACCACTAATTATTATTGCCTATTAACGGTACATATCTCATTCAGCTACCCTCTTTTTGATTTTTTCAAATTTCATTTTACTATTTTATTATAAAATAAAAAATCGTTTATTAGGTTTATTTATTTATTTATTATATATATAAGTAATTTCATTTGAATTTGATGGATATATATATAGGAGGGGCTAGTGTTTAGGTGTGAATTATATATTATGTGCAGGTTTTTATTGTCCTTGTGCACCATATATGATAGAACTTGGCTATTTAAAGAAAACATTGCATTGGAAATGCTCGACCTTTTTGATTTGATGTCTAAGCAATTTGGTTAAATGGACCAAATGCTCACAATCATTAGTGCAGTTTTGCTTAGGAAATAATGAAATTTTATTCATCATAGAACTCGGTCAAGGAAAATTTATCAGACACACATAGAACTAGAACCTTTGCAGCCTTATATACATATTGTATAGCCATTGATTGTGTTAAAATAAAGGGACACTGAAAGCGGTTTACTACATGAAAATAGTAGCTATGGAAAAAGTTCAAAAGCAATTGAAGACCCTTTTAAACGGTGAATAATTTGTATTGGTAAATATCACATAATTTAGAACGCCATTTCAACATAATTTATATTACTTCAAAAGCTTTCTAGTAAAAAACAAGAAATGAGCTATATTTTTTTTGCAGATGTATTAAAAAATAGTAAATAACACATTTTAAAGTAATAATTATGCCCCACCCTTCAACAAAAATATGTTATTCTTAATACCATGACTTAGTTTTACATGAAAAAACATAGGTATTTCTCTTCATTTCTAAAATTCGTGTAGTTCGCCATTTTAGAACGCTATTGTATTTACTTGAATACTCTCCCTTTCTTGGTAGTTCTAATATAAATTAGTTTGCAAATAAACACTTTCTTACAATTGCACGCTTTAAAAAACTATACCCCAATTCTCCTATCTCTGATCATTCTTATACACCCAGATATGTACCAATGCAAACAATATGTAAATCAAGAATTATGATAAAATTTCATACACAATGAAGAACCGCATGAAGATATCTACTGTTAAACTTCTCTACATGTATTGATATAGTAAAACTCAATGAAATTACAGATAGTAAAAACTTATTCATTTTGGTTTGATGTATTAGAAATAGTAAAAACCTAAGATTAGTCTTGTATATAACAAAGAGTATGCCCAGAAAATAAACCACACAAAACAGTGAAGGGAAACCTAACTTTTCAACATTGGAAACAAATATAAGATGCATACCCAAGAAATAATATACTACAATATTAAAACTAGAAAAACCCTGCACCCAATACATTAACCTCTGATAATATTTTAAAATAAAAAAACAAAAAACATCATAAAAACACGACCGAAGATGAATTCATCATTCGGCACATAAAAAAGAAGAAAAAAAATGGAGCATACCCAACATGCCTCGTAAAACAGTGCTAATCAAGCAGATGCACAAGATTCAAATGGAATTTGATGTGAGAAATTCAAGTGTATTTTCTCCCACACTACTAGACATAAACATGAATGCACCACCATTATTTACACCACCCATGTAAAGTATTATAGTATTATAGATTCTTACAATTCTCAAAAATAACAAACATGAGGGAATATGATCCAAATCAATCATTCAAATTGTACAACAAAACAAATGGTGTTGAAAGGAATCGCATTATACATATACTCCCAAATCCCTGTAATGCAAAACAAATTGCATGAACAAAATAAACAAAAATGGCCCAGTTGCATGACAAAAACATGCATTATTAGGACAAAAATAATTTGTTCAATTTTCCAATACATCCCAGACATGGACTTAAAAGATGTGGCAATTGATACTCCATCTGTGAAAAGGTAAACACAAAGATTGCTTTCTCATTGACATGATGGGCAGTGTAGGACAGCTCAACAATGAAGCAAATTAAATCACACAACACAAAAAAAGAGAAGAGGATCAAGACACAATTAAAAGTGCAACCAACTTATCCATCAAAGAAAAAAGTATAAAACTTTAAATTAGACCCAAAAATACAAATGCAACCAACTTGATCCTTCAAAGAAGAAAGTGTTTTCAAATAAATTCCCAAAAGTTTAAAATTATTATACTGAAAATTTTAAACTGCCACCAAATATGTTTCTGATAAGGGCAATGTGGTAATATTTTTAAACTTCCAAGAACATACCACAAGCAATGCTCTATATGCTTCAAAAAATTCATCCTCGCAGGATACCATAACAAACACCACAAGACAAGGATATTAAAAAAAAGGTGATTGCAATTCACATGACCAAATCCACCAACAAATAAAATAAGTTCAGACAAGTTATAGGAGGCAGCAAGTGCAGGAAAAAAGATAACCCAAAACATGCAATGAATAGAGACAATCCTTCAATTATTTAACCATATGGTCAGAATTGGCAAGCAAGCATTTAGCAAAAAACAAGTAGTGATACATCTTCAACCTTTCCCTGGAATAAAGTATAGAAAAAGCCAAGCAAGCAGACTTTACATGAATTATATCTTAATAAGAAGAAATGACATACCAGGAAACATTTTGAATATTAACACGCCAAATAATATTATACAAATATTACAGCAACAATAAAAAAGAAATTGTACTTTAAATCATGCATGGAAGCAATTTACAAAGGACAGCTTTGTGTAATCAACATAAAGAAAAGAACTAAGCTTCATATATTGCTGATTAAAGTAAAGCATGATGGAACACCAAAATGGTGTGGAAAAACCATTAATCAACCTTGATTTTTACTAGAAACAAAGCAAAACGAGTATTAAATGTTAGATTAGATAAATGGCCAGGCAAAGGCTATTTTCAGAATTCTAAACAAGAAATAAAGGAAATAAGAGGACACCTTGTCTTCATGAATTCAGAAACTTTGCACACTGATTGAGCATAGCGTAAGAGATATTATGACCAATAAACTAGGATGAAAAAGACAGCCATATAATGATGGTGACGTTACAACTACTTCTCATGCTATAGCCTTAACAGCAAGTATCTGTAAAGCTCTCATTTATTAAGTCTACACAAAAAACAATTAGTACAATAGTCTGCACAATTTAAAACCAAGTTAAAATATACACTGAGTGAAAGTATTATATAATATATGAAAATGGAAATAGTATATTTGTCTGAGTAAACAAAAGGACGAATAATACAGAAATACTACGTAGAGCGAGCTGAGAAATGTAACTGGCACAAGGACTGAAAGGACAGCAATAACAAATAGCTTAAAATATTAATATTCGAAAATACTTTCAACTGCAGATTTCACCATTGACAATTTTAAATTCAAAACGATAAAAATAGAAATAAAAGGGAGGAAAGTGCAAAACAAAAGTCCTAGGCAATCAAAACAAGCGAAGATTTATTATAACCAACAATGAAAATTAACAATTAAAACAGTGGGTTAAGTAAAACAAGATTAATCCACCTTTTGATTTCCATGTTTAGCAAATTGGGAACACGAACTTTTCTCTAACAGATAATTAATAAGGCACCTTTTTTCATTCAATCATTATCTCATGAAATTACATGGGAAAATAGGGAGGGAAAGAATAGAACCAAAATTTAATTGAAATTTTGCAGAAAGAGTGACATACGCAATAAGATACAAAGCCTAAAATAAAATTATTAGAGTAAATCCCCCCTCAAACGTTAGCAAAAGAAGAGAATATATTTAGCCTATAACTTCAACCTCCCCAAGCCCATGTGTATATTAATAAAACCTTGCAAAGGGAAGGACTAGTTCAATTTATTGGATTACCATAGGTTGAACTTCCGAGTAATCCCCCACCATAAACATCAGAAGGATCCATCATCGGCGATGAAGATGAAACCACATTTCTCCCAGATCCAATGCCACCACTTCCATTTCCACCATTGCCGCCACCTAAATGCAACTCAGACAGATTAGGATAAACATCTCTATTTTCAACCCCTTGATCATAGAGAAACCCTTTAAACACATGGCCACCAATCTTGACAACAGCTTGATAAGCATACTCATCTTCTCCATCCTCTACTGCAGTCACTTTAACACACTTAAACACTGCAGGTGCACGTATTTGACCTGGCAGCGGCTCTTTCATACCCGCATCTGCACACAATAATTCAACCACATGTCATCGCCCATCTCAATTTCCAACAACAAATGCATTTTTCAAATCCTAAAAGAGCAATGAAAACAACTACAGGAAACAAACTTGTGAATATTATAAAATACTCAATTTTATTATAAAAATAACTACCCACCAATGAAATGCTTGATTGGCCCTAATCCCATCCCTAAAATACTAATGGCTACCAAAAAATTTATGCCTATTTTTGAAAACATCAAACATGAAAGAAACATGTCATATTTATACTTTATAATATCCAGTTTCGAATTCTTAATTCCATAATATATGTGTGAAATCATATTTTATGAAAAAACTACCTACCAATGATAAGTTGGACAGGATAGATATCTCGAAAAAAACTGAAGGGTACAATTATTTAAGCATACTTGGGTAAAGTATATAGTTGAAACTGGAAAGCACAAACCTTGATGGCTAGAACTAGTGTCAAAACTTCTAGGAGGAGTAGTGTTAGAAGTTGAAGTATGAGAAGTAGTAGTGTGTGAAGAAATGAGCTTAGGTTTCTTGGCACCAGAAGTAGAAGCAGTAGAACCACCAGCACCAGTAACCGCTTGCATAAGCTGTCGTTCTCTCCGGCGTGCAGCAGGAACCCACGTGCTCTTCACGTGAGTAGGGCAATCAAAACCTCTACTCTTACAACAAGTCCTGCACCTTCTGTTAGAGCAATCTTTCTTAGCTTGGTTCCCACAATCTTGGCATGTCATTGTTCCTCCACTATTAGTACCCGAACCAGTTATAGTTAATCCAACACCACCACCGTCGCCGGTGCCACCACTCTGAACATAATTCTCTTGACTACCATTCACATTGTGGGTTTTAAAGTAATGATGAGGTTGTTGATCTTGCCAAAACTGAATTCCCTGAGTTGCCCCGCTGCTGTGGTTACGGTTACCCATCATTGTTTCATTGTCGAGACAAGGGGTAGCAGCGAGGAGAGGGATGATGCCGACACCGAGTGCAGTGGCGGGGTTGGAACTATTATTGATGGAATGATGATGAGGGTGGTCGGAGAAGTGCGGTTGTTCATGCTGATGGTGGAAGGTGGAAGCGGGTGTTACTACGAAAAGGTCACGGAGGCCAACCATGCCCATTTCTGGTGGTGCAAGGTTGTAATTGATTGACCTAGTTGAGGCACCGGAGAAGATTCCTCCGGTAGTTTGTCCGGTGGCATTGAAGCCAAGTGATAAGTCGTCCGGTGGGGCGGCGACAGAGCGGTTGGCGGCGGAGGAGGAAGTTGCTGCCCAGTCAACAAAAGCACCACCACCAGAATCTGAAGCCAACCTCCTTGTAGTAGCCACAACTGTAATTGTTATATTAATATCTCAAATATAGTTTTTGTTTAAGAAAGGTGGATAGATAGATCTTGTGATGAGGTGGGAATGGAAGGTGAATCCATGTGTGTATCTAATGTAGGTGTTATTCATGAAGGGTCTTTTTCTCACTATATCTATCTCTGTGCAAGAGTATCAGAGAGAGAGAGAGAGAGAGAGATCGTAGGGAGAGAAAAGGGAAGAGTGAAAGATCTTGTTTGTTAGGAGTGGGGTTGTGTGAGGTAAGGTGGGGTGGACTTTAGGTTTTCTCTTTATCTTTTCTTTCTTCTCTGCTTCTTCTGTTGCTGCTTCTGCTTCTTCTGATGCTTCTGCTTCTGTTATTGTGGCGACTACTACTGTCACTTTGGCTTTATCCACAGCAAGGAAAATAAAAACAGTGCAGAAGAGATGCAGTGAACCAAGAAAATTTGTAATAATGACCTTTCTTTCTTTCTAACTGTGTGAGAGTGAATGAATGAATGAAAGTATTGTGGTTATCGCTGTTGTAGTTTCCTACCTTTCTCTCTCATCACCGTCTTCTTCTTCTTCCTTTGTTTCTTCTGAACTCAGCTTTTTTCCATTTTGAACTCCCTCACTTTCAAAACTAAAATTAAACTACTTTCCTTTCTTTTTGCTCTCTAAATTGGCTTGCTTCCTAAAAAGCGAAACTGAAGGTAGGTTCCTCTCTCTCTCTCTCTCTCTCCAATTATCAGTATAATAGTAGAAGAATGAGAGTGAATTGAAGAGGAGCATAAAGACTTTTGTTCTCTATTTTTTAGACCCAATAAACTCATGTGACGCCACTCAGCGCGTGGTCTAACACCCTCTCAGCGCGTCCTATATTTCTCAAACTTGTACCCATTCACACTTGAGTGTGCGACAAATTAACACTCGAGTTTAGATTTGGATTATTTTTCGGGTCATTCTAACAAATGCTTCTCCTAAACTAGGGTAAGGCCGAATCCATCCAAACTTCTCTCATGCATTCAGTAATTATTTAGATGTATTATTTAATTCAAATCATTGAGTTTCCCAGTAATAAGTAATCATGGAGTATGTGGATCTTTCTCCTTCTAAATATATAAAACTATTTTATTTGATTTAATAAGTTATTTCTATAGACTTTGGACTTTTTAAAAGAAACTTGTAAAATATCTAAGTGGGTTATAAGTAAAGGCTATCAACCTTGTTTAACAAAACTCAATAAAATACTTAATAATTTTCCTATTTCATTTAGTATTATTTTATTACAAAGGTTGGAAAATATGAAAGAATGAAAAGATAAAAAATGAAAAATAAGATTACAATGTACAAAAGAAAGATAAGATGATGGTGTAAGAGAAAGATGTTTAGAATATAAGGCTTGGTTTTTTATAGGTGAAAATATATTTAAAAATAAGATTATAATACGAATATATGACAGACAATTGAGCGAGTGAATGCGACGCGAGTGAATGCGACGCGAGTGGCACTTATGTGGATTGTTGTTATTAATTTTTGGGGAAAAGAAAGTATTAACAGTGTCGAGTAGCATTCAGCTAGACGCAGTCTAAACTGTTTCAATTCTTTATTAACACTCTTTTCTTTACTAATTCATTTGTTAGTTATTTTTGTAAAAGTGCAATTAATGTCGCTGAAGTATTGAAAAGTGTGAATAGGGTAATTAGAGTATAAATAGTTTAAGAAATTTTGGGAAATATAATATTAACCATTATCCTTATTTTAATGAAGTACAACCAATGGTGAATTTAAAACATCAACCTCGAGTGAACTTATGTCTCCATTACAATTTTATTTGCACGTGGAAATAGTTTTGTTTTTTTTGGTACATTAAAATAGTTTTGTTTTAATAAATAATGAAATTTAATATGATAAGTTTGTCAAGTTAATTCATGTTTGAGAAGATAAATTTAGTAGGAAGTAAAAGGTTTTTAAACAATAGTTTTCATCATTTTAAAATTAATCATATTTTCTATTTCATTCATAGACAATTAATCAAACACATAATATTAGTTTTTTATATCCCATATATCATGTATGATGGACAATCAATTTTTAATCAACAAATATTTATATTTTATTATTAGGGAGACTCAGACTGATAGTGTATTTCATTTAATTCCTTAACCCACTCACCAAAATCACCAAAAAGTCCCCTATCAATTTCTATCTAACTTGGTAGTTATAAGGTTATGAAATGTAAATAAAAACTACCTCCTAAAAACTTTATCTTGAAGACTCAAAATATTATCCAAATAAATCTATCATTATTATTGATTATAAACAAAATGTTGATTAAGTAGTGTAAGATTCTGCAAGATCCTAGGATAACCAATGATTCGATTTCTGTAAACGATATTTATTAGATGACAGTCACACACCCTGAAAGAAAGTAGTTCTTCACCCCAAAAATTGAGGATACTATTGGTAATACAAAAAAATATTATTATCCTTAATGAATTTTATAAATACTTTATTTCTAAAAAATTGTTTATGGATAATTATTAATTATAATATTAAATTATTTAATTAAATAATTGACTGGCACGATATTACCCATCAAAGAGCCAGTTGAAAATAATGTCAATTCCTCGGAGCTAACTCAAACTACATATGAGCTCTTAATATTCATATTCTTTCACAATGATATATAGTTTAATCTTACCACATAATACAAACTACCTAAATAAGACACCTAACTTCGAAGTTTTTTTAGATCACATAGGCCATGTAGTACAAGTGAGTAAAGTCACACTTTCAAGAATTTCAACTCAAATTTTTATATAAAAGTAAGTTTGGTCTGCTTTAAAAGAAACTCAAGAAAAAACTTTTCTTAAGATTTCACTCTATAATATACTTCTAGTTTAACAAATCTCAACTTCATTAGCAAATACGATATATATATCCAAAATAATACGGAGTAGAATTGGCTTCTTTCCTTCATTACTATAATAATTTTAAATTTCATACTTTGAATTGTCACTTTTTATTTCAATTTAATATACATAATATATAGTATTAGTAGTATTAATTTAATATATAATCATATGAAATTACAGCCATTAATGATAGATTAACATACAGTGATTACAAATATAAGCAACCCTCGAGATTTAGAAAAGAAGGGAGTAAGTTTTCTCTTTTTTTTATTCTTTCTCCAAATAGATAAATATGATTATGATATAGGAATAACAATAAAATAATATTAGGATTCTGTTTTAATCAATTAATAAATAACTTCCATATTATTATTCCAATAATTTATATTTGCACTAAAACTATTTAGATTGAATGAAATATTTACTTAAAATATTTTTCTTTATATATCATCGTATTTATACTTCAATATAATATTTTAATTAAGTATGTTTTCTCAATTATATAGTAAAAACAATTTAATATACTAAATAACTTCATAAATCATATTAACACAAATGTAGGTGTTACAAATTTCCTTCCACAAATGTGAGTCTAACCACTCGTTTGAGTTCCAACCAAAAAGTCAATCTTACTCAAGTCTTTATACATCTCGAAGCCGAATCTTAGCCAGAGTAACTCATTTCTAGACCATATTTTGAATAAACCACTCTCACCCATAGTGAATCGGGCTCACTAAATCTTCTCCCCTTCCCCTTCCCAAGTATAACATAAGTACAAAATCAAATTAAATTCAGTATGGCATATGACATTTTTTTAACAAGAAACAATTTTGAAGTTGTTGCTAAATAATTCCCCTATTTTGGCTTTTCTTTAACTTAGGCACTTCTACATCTACAATACTTCATTTTCAAGATCACTTTTTTATATAAGAGATAAAATTTACTAAAACGGACATATGAAGTACAAAGCTAGAGTAATAAAATATAGAAATACAGTTTGTCTATCAAACTGAAAATCTCTTCAACTAAGACACAAAGAACATTGTATGGGTTCTGATATTGGAATGCACTTGAGAGGGCATACTATAAATATCAATATGCATGTATAAAGTTCTTAAGGGAAAAAAGTGTGAAGTTTTCTTTAACACACCACACCTTGCGGTTAATGGAAGAGAAACAAACATATAAATAGGCCATTAGTCCATTACCCATAACCATAAACATAGGGTTTATCAATAATTTAAATGTTACATTACAAATTTATCAAAAAAAATTCTTTGCCCTATGAAAAATGTAGAGTCGGAAATTTGGTTGCTCCATTCAGGTTGGATTTAAGTTGGGTTCAATCAGATCAACTCAAACAAATTGTAAAATATATTTGGGTTGAAAAGTGATTATTAATTATCAATATATTCATCTTTTAATACTATAAGGTCAATTTTTTTTTATCGGTAAATGTTAGTATTTATTATGGGTGAGACTTGAACTCTCAACCTTATTCTATTTACCATTTCTCATTACATTAAACCATATTATAACTTTGTTATAAGGTAAACTTAATTATAAGTAATTCGGAGTGCTTAGCCAAAATAGCTTGAAATCTATTTAGATTGATCTTTTAATGTTTAAATACATTCCTTTACCAAGTTTATATCGATCGATCTATTTCAGTAGGTTTAATATAAAATAGATAAATGATCATTTTATGTGAATCTTCTTTTGTCCTCACCATATCCGTATTATAAGACATTTTAAAATAAGCCGTTGCACACCAATAAAAATAATTACTTTTAACTATTGATATATAGATATAGATAATCATGTAATACAAAAAGAATTTTAACAAGTTTAAAAAAATAGTTCACATTTTAGTTTAAATTTCACCAGTTTATTATTTAGTCACTCACATATCTCCATATTATTTAGTCATTTTTCATATTTTCATTAGCGGAAGGGCAAATCCTTGAAAAACTAAAGAGATATACAACATTCAAAAACACATATATTTATTTGATTACAATGAAATTATACTTTTATTATTACAAAATAAAAGAAAAATATGCACTTGTCTCTTCATTAATAAAGAGAATCTTAATTAAGTGAATTGATCCATAGTCATGAGAACCAGATCTTCTCCCCTTAAATTATTTGTGTCTCATGAAGTAATTAGTATTTCCTAACAAATGAAAAACAATACTTTATTTTAATTTTATTTTACAAAAATAATATATTATGATATAGACGTTTAGGTGGAAGATTGAAAGTTGGAAAAGAAAGGAAGATATAAATATTCCAATAATTGATGCCAGAAAAAGGCACCCCTTTTTTTTGTCATAAGGTGGTGTAAAGGACACTTCCGAGATTGATTAGCATGGTAAGATGATTATTAAGGATGAAAAGCGGATGGGGATCACATGTCGCCATTCATGTGCCACTTTATGTATCAAGTCAATCAGAAGGCTTCATTCAATTAAAAATAAAAAATCAGAAATTAATATTTTAATATTCTTTTATAAAGTTTGATTGGTTAGAGATAGAAAGACAGAAAAATTATAGGATAGATAATCTTTTTCCATGAAAAGCAATGGAAGCAATAGCATTGGTATATTGGGCACGTGAAAGAGAGAAAGCTAAGATATAAATGTCTCTTCATGCACTCTTTTGGCTCTTATTTCTCTCTACTTGCTAACCCTTTGGGGCCACCAAATTTTAATTTCTTCATCTCTTGTCTTCACATCAGTCACTTCTCTCAAGGTTCATTCAATTCATTCCCCTCTCTCTTTAAACACACTCTTCTAACTTGTAAGCGACCGTGTGTCAAAGTAATACCCTCTTTTTTCAAAGCATGCATATCCCATCAAAAATCAATTCATTTCTCTCTCACACAAACTGTGTTAATGTTGCATTTGAAAAGCAATTTCCCATCATAGAGTCTTTTCTTTTCTACTGTTTAACTGTGATTAAAGGAAGCTTGTTCTTACTTGGCTTAAAAGTCTCTAAGTAGTAATATTTATGTTACTCTTCTTTGCAAAGATTATTGCACTGACACACAAAAGCAGCTTAGTTTGGTTGCTGCCCCCTTTGGCCTTTGTTTTCTTTTCACTTTCTCATCGGTTCTTGGCATTGCCCACCAGATTATCACACTTATGATAAACATTATGTTTCATGCATTTTTTTTTGGAAAATCATTGTAAAATTACAAGTTTGTAGGAAATTAAATAAAACATATCTAACCAAATTAATGGTATATAAAAGGGACATATATATATTACATGCTTACGAATAAGTGTCCAAAACACAAAATTTGTAACTTCTTTGCTAATGACAATAGCAAATTATAGTCTTGCTTGAAAATAAAAAATTAATAACCTTTTTGCTAATGTTCAAATTAACTACTGATTTTTTTTAAATGACATGCATTGATTCACCTTTGTTTTCCCTCTTTTGTAGGCTGATATATCAACTAGGTTAATTACATGTTATTAAAATATTTATCCCATTTAATTTTATGTTAATACAATGTATTTCATCATCCTATGAATTTGGATATATATTTTCTGGGGTGTGTAGCACATTGACATTCCGAAAGATTGAACAATAATCTTTAATTTGATTATAAACGATATCTCAAAATCTAATACAATCGTGACAACACTTTATCACTTTGTATATACTATTTTATTATGCTATATATACGCATGGTGCCATTGCTCATCCTTTATTTAACAAGTGGTTTTCATCATTGATCAAATATAGAATAGTTTTGCTATTTGTTTAATTTTGAAAGGGCAAAAGTGCATCACATTGTGACCATAAATGTATTACTTGAGTAGTTTGGCTTTAATTTTCACCGACCAAATTATTTTTGGTAATGGATGATCATTTTTTACTTTCTTAGCTCCTCTCCAAGCAAATTAAAATGGCAAAAGCATTACTACCAAAGCATCTGTTATTCTCTTCCATTCATAATGGCAATTAACTATGGGTCACTTTCGTTTTATTCTAGAACAATGCTTTCATATTCAAAAAAAGAACATTCGTAACTAAAATTGTTGTTCTATCTTCGTTACTAGTGATGCATGGTTACTAAACAAATAACTATGAAATGTAATTATATAAAAAAAAATTAAATTGCTTTCAATAAATGAAAATAACATCGGTACTCGGTAGAATTAATGTAAGATTCTTACATGTTTTCAAGAATAATTTTTATTTTAATTATGTGAAAGAATTAACAAAATTGTTGTTACTAATTATTTTTTGGTGGGACAAAGATAATTATTTACCTCTATTTTTAAATTAATATTTTTGCAATTGAATTTTCAGAAATTTATTTATGTTGTCAAAATTAATCTAGTAAAATAGGTGACTCAAATTCCTTCCAAACTATAACTGGAAATGACCATTATTTGATGAGCTGTTGCTTGGTTCCATACAAGGTGATAACACAGCAAACCAAGTAGCTAATACAGTGATACTATATAATTAGACCTACCCACAACCAAAGACAATAGCCACATAAAAATCTAGGTTTGGTGTCAATTAAAAACATGGAATTCTCCTACTTTAAACACTTCATTGGGGCATCTATCATGGGAAGCTGCTAAAAATTAGCTATGTCTAGAGGAATTGGTCTATGTGGTCATGTGGCTAAAACTGTAGCATTGCTATGCCGTGTACTAATTAATACTATCATGTGAAGAGCAATGAAGTCTACAAGTAATAATCATACTTTTTTTACCATGAATTCTGACTCTTTGCAATTATATAATACATTTTTAAACGAATTCATGGTGAACACGTTAAGAATTACCACATGCAGTTGCATCTTGATACAAGAGAGTTTAATATCTGAGGCTAGCAAGTTGCAAAAGGGATGGTGGAAATTAAATAGTAATTAAAGAGTTGGTAAGTAACGAAACAAGTATTGGAAATAGTTAGTTAATTCAAAAGGCTATTTCTAGAAGTCTGTTTTAGTAGTTATGAGTGTATATTAGTTTGATGAATGAATAAGAATGTTTGGTGAATTTTGTTATAAAACTAAAATTATCTTTGCATGCATTTCTTCTTCTTTGTGTGAGTAAAGTGAGGAGTGTGCAATCTTCCAAAGAAGAAGAAAA
This sequence comes from Lupinus albus, assembly GCA_009771035.1. Classification (NCBI taxonomy): domain Eukaryota; kingdom Viridiplantae; phylum Streptophyta; class Magnoliopsida; order Fabales; family Fabaceae; genus Lupinus; species Lupinus albus. The sequence continues at coordinate 14,291,748 of CM020015.1, forward strand.
CAAGAAATGAATATAGGGAAGACAGGTAAGTAAGGGAGCCCCGTCACGTGAGTCACATCAAATGTAAATTCCAAAAAATGTCAACAAATGTCGCACCAATGTCCAATCTTTACCGCAACGTTGACCCATGAACAGTTCTCCACAAATTATGAATGAAAGAAATAGAATAAAGCAACAATCCACTCAAATCCAGGAACCCAATATCTTCATAATTTTATAAGGACTTAACAAGTGACTGTTGTGTGAGATATATAGATATAGTTTCTCTAATGGCAATATATGTTAAGAATATTTAAGAAAGTAAATGTACATAGAAAATGAGCATGTTTAATATTTTAGAATGTGATATTTCTAATTCTCTTATAAAAATTTGTTCATGAAACATACTAAAAAAGTCCATATGAATATAGATGTATTACGACTATAACATTTAATATAAATCTCGATCTCAAAGGCTAGAGGATATACATTCAATATATCATTAATTTTTTATTTATTAGCATATTGTAGTATTTATTTTAATTTTACCCAACAAAAGATAGTAATTCCTGATGGGAAGACAGTATTTGTTATAGCAGATAAAAATGTTATTTTATATAAGCTAAATAATTTATTGAAAAGAGTAGCATAAGGGTCTACCCATTACATAGGAGATAAAATAGAACCCTAGCCAAGAAAAAGAAAGCCAACGTTAACTCATCCTTTTCATGGAAATGATAGAAGTCGTACATCGATAATAAAAAATGATACTAACCCCATCCAAAAGACACAAATAAAGCCAAGTTTTAACACTAAATTTGGTTTTATGGAAAAGAAGAGTAAATAAAAGATGAGGAAAGAAAAGTAGTGGAACATGACATTTTCTACCATTGGTTGACACTACAAAGGAGATAATAGAACAAATATGCATGGATCCTACACAAATTTTTCTCCCAGTTTGTGAATAAAATGAAGAAATGTTACTTAAAATTACCAACCAAATGATAAATAATAAATAAATGAGAAATATAAAATGCAAATGTGTAGAAGTGAGATTGTTAAATATGAGATATGCCTTATTTAGACACATTGGTGAGAAGAAAATATAAGATGTTAATGATTTTTATTGAATTTTATAAAAAAATATATTAAGCTTAGTCAATATGTTACTTAAAAATATTAATCAATATTATTAAAAATAAATTATTTAGTTATTAATTTGCAACATTAAAAAATAGTGTTTAAAAATTAGACATGCACTATATATTGTCATCTTAAATAATTATTTAGTTTTATAATTTAGTTATATAATGAGGGCACTTATGTTAATTTAAGTACACCATGTTTAAAACTACATTTTCTTTCCTGACATTCCTTCTACTTTCTTTTTCCCATTTTCATTCCTTAACCAAACATAGTATAAGGTTGGTGACACAAAAATGTTATGTTAAATAATTAAATGAATGTAAATGTATGCTGGAAGAATAACTTATTAGTTCTAGAAGTAATATATTTATGAATTCTCATTCAAGAAATCTTAGCTAAAAATAGAGAAAAAGTATATGGACTTACTGTTTATAAATTTTATACAGTTTAATATTCAATTTTTATTTTTAATTATTATTAATTTTAAAAAATATATGAATAAATTATAAATAATATATTAAATATATATAAATCTTTATATTGACAGTAGACAAAAAAATAATATAAGAATGAACTACCTATCTCGTTTCTTGGTATAGAAATGTTGGATGAGCATGGTGATGGTGTGTGGGCTTATCCACAGGCCTGATCCAAAAGTCGTTTATACAATTTTATGCAGAAAGGGATTTGTTGTAGCGACTTTCACACATGTGACTCTTTAGCCATTGATTTTTTATTCTGACTGAAATAAAACTAAAGAATTATTAACCATTACATGCTTCATTTAATGCACAAGCAATTTATTTACTCAAGCAATTTGATGGAATGAAGAGATTATTTTATTTATTTAATGCCATTCTAAAAACGTAATGTAAAAAGGCCAGGACCGAGGAGAAAGTAGTATTGAAAATTAAATATTTAAAACAAAAACACATTTTTAATTGGTAAGAAGTAAAAAGAGTTGTAGTACTTTGACGTTGCAATTGTTTAAGAAGTTAAGATCATTCAATTCAGGTGAGTGCCTCCAATTTCAGGATTGTTTAGTAGCTCCTATGCTAGGGTTCTGTAGTTATATTAGTGCTAGATTATGCACGTTTACCTCCCTACAATTTTGTACGATCAATCAATCTATCACATACAATTCAGTGTAATTCCTATTACAAAATCTAATAATGTTTTTAAGCTAATGATTATGAAAGATTCCAAGCCATACAATCATTATTATTTAATTAATAAATAGTTGTCAATAATTATTTCTCTTATTAATTAACTAGATATAAAATTCAAAATGATCATCATCATTACATTAATTTACTAAATACAAATGAATTTAATTTAGTAAAAGGAAATTTGAAATAGTAATAAATACTACAAAGTTTTAGATGCTTGATGAGAAAAACCTCAAAAACTATATAGTGAATTTTAACAACATAACACTGAATGACTTAAATAATTACTTTTACTATAAAATTCACATTTGATAGAAGAATTAAATAATGTTATGGAGAATATTACAAATATTTTGAAGACATTATTACTTAAGAAAGTTTAAAATGAATATGATAGATTAGAAAATATAAAGATACAGGAGGATGGGGCAAAAAGATAGTGTGAAAAGTAAAAGTGGCGAGGAAGTTGAGAGAGTCGAATCAATAAGACAGAGAGATTAAGAACATTATGTGGGTAGAAATAGAGGAGAATAAACATTGGGTAAGTTAAAGTAGTATCGTAGTGGAAGCCACCTAAGTCCTAAAAATGCTACTAGGTAGGTTGCTTAGGTTATAGGGAGTAATCGAACCTAATAAGTACTTATTATAATTAATTATAATTTAAGCGCACATGACGAGGTGGTAGCTTTTTCCTTTGCCTCGAGCCCTGCAAAAATGAGCACCACCACTCACTCACTATGACTATCATTCAATCTAATCTTCTTATTCTATGTTGCTCTTCTCTTTCCAATTCACGCGCTTTCTTTCTTCCTTTTTCTATCATGTGGGACCTACTTCTTAGATTCACTTGTCGTACAAACACAGACAGCCGGGCGGCGCGTGTGCTGTTTTTCTGATTATACTAGACATACCTTGTCTACCTCTGCTCCACTATAACATTATTTATTTTCTGTTTTTTTATATAGATTTTGTTTTTTTACTTTATATTTTTATCTTCGTCCTTTTAATTATTTTTTTCGTTGTTCATATATTTTTAAATCTCATTTTCTAAGTATGAATTTTTTAAAAAAAATTATAGTAAATTTTGTAGATTCTTATTTGGACACTAAATTGTGAAGTTTGAATGAAAGTTATGAGAAAACTTATTACCTTTAATTCTATTACATTAATTTTAATATTACAGTAACACAAATTAAGAAAAGCATATTCATATTAAATTTTTATATATAATATTTTATAACTATAACCTTTCGCATTCAATTAGAATTAGAATAAATTAATTTATTAACTTTCTCACTAATTATGAAAATTCATCATGATTAAATGACTTTTATTATATTGTGATGCATATTTACAATTTCCATAGTTAATATGTTGTATTAAATTCATATAATATGAAATATTAATATATCGGTTTAGTGATTTAAAGCCTCACATCGGCTAGATCAAAAGATAAACTTTTGATTGTTTTGAACGACAATTGTTAGCAAAAACAATTACAAACTTTGAAATGAATTAATTTCTTCTCAGACTTTATTATACCAACAAAATTATATAGTATTTTATTGTTTAGTTATTTATCACTCTTCATTTATACTACTTATATATATATATAGATAGACGATTAAAACCGAACCCGCGGGTACCCTTCATACCCAATCCGAATTTAACAGGGAAAACCTGATGTGATTGAGTTCGGGTTCAGGTTTTACCCGAGTTCAAGTTTTGGGTTTGGGTTTGATATTGTTAATACCCTACCATGAACCCGACTAATATATCTAAAATTATAAAAGTATACATAAAATATATATATATATATATATATATATATATATATGTTTTGTTCTGGTTTTTTTGGGTTCGAGTTACACGAAACCCGACGGGTTTAGAAATAGTATCATTGGTTTCAACCCCGCTTAATTTGGATTTAGGTTCAAGTTTTGAATTTCAGAATTGGGTTGAGTAAGCACAAGTCCGAGCCCGACCCGCATATTGGTTTCAACGTTTGGGATGTTCTTTCTGCATTTCTTCTACTATTTACTTGCTCCTTAAAATCCTCACCTTTCCCCTTACACATGCAATATTTTACTAACTTCTTAACAAACAAATACGATTAAATAATCTTAGTAAGTTTGCCTCTCTTGTTGATGGGCTAAATCGTACTAGAGTTGCAACTTAGTCACTTCTCAAAATCTCATCCAATTTATCTACCCTCGATAAAACAAAATATTGAACCATATCTTCATTCTTACAATATGTCACTCAATATGATATGAATTGTAATTGGTTAAAAAATAATTAATAATAAAACTTTTAATTCAAATACAGTTTTTTAACCAATTATGTTTAATGATACACGGAGTTGTATAAACTATGAGATATCAAATGTATTCCCAATAAAACTTGACCAAGAACCAAGTTAAACAGTTAGATTAAATAATAAAAAATAGTGACAAGGAACGAAGTTCAGTTCAAAAATGTTATACTATACATATGGTAGGATGTGTATTTACTATAAGAGAAAACTGCATCTGATAAAACCTAGCAAATTAAGCCAACCCTTTCCCTCACTAACTAAATGTACTACACAGAATGTTTTGATTAGGCAGATAAAATGCATAATGATCGGGTTCTATGTCGGTCTAGGAATTGTTTACTGCCATATTATTTATGAAGAAGAAATATAGGGCAACGCCTATTTAATCTTGACCCACAACATATCCTTCACTAAAAATATATCTGTAGCTGTGCACATTTACAACAAGGTGGGACTGATCTTGTTAATAAAGACTTGTTGTATATGCAAAATTTGAAGATGAGATTTTGATGAGGAGGAATGAAATGTGTATCACCTTAACCAATCACCAATATGACCCTAGACTAAGGAATTTACAGTGATGATTAGATAAGGTTGTTTGTTGGGGAGACATAGCATGTGGATGGGCTGAAGTTGGGCCCATATTAGATTCAATGATATCATTAACCACATATATCTATAGGCTATAGCATATATATAGATATAGAGTGGTCCCTCACAAAAGCCTGGGCTTTCTTTCTTTGCATGGGTCAGTACAAGGCAGTCCCCTACATAACAAAAATCTTCTGCGTACACTCACCATCATTATTGCTAAAATCCACTCAATCCTACCAATGTTCTTTCTTTACTAATAATAATTTGTTTATGATAAGACCCACTTTTTCATTGGTATGGGCCCATTTATGAAAGGCAAATTGATAATCAAACAATGCTACCTCGCTGAATACAAAACATTTTTCATCGTAGGTAAAATGATATATCCTCGTACTAAATTTTCATATTAATCCTCTCACTCACAAGAAAATCACATAGGTCACTTATAAACCAATCACTAATAAATAAAGTATCACTTTGTGATATATGTCACTTTTTTGTGAGTAGGAGAATTTAGTAAGAGAATATGACATTACCCATATCCTATTATTATAACTTATGAATGACCCATTCAAGTTAGTGAATCACTACATATCATGTTAACTCAACTTTAATTCTTATATTAATGGTCCAACTACACATATATATTACTAACTTCATTCATTTTTTCTCCATATTTCATTTCCTACTTAATAAATCATAGACTTCAAAAAAAAAGTTAATCAATGAAATGGTTAACTTCCAATATATATTATCCGTTATTGCAGTGGTCAAAAGCAAGCGTTTTATGAAAGGTTTTTGACTCAAACTTTTGAAGGGACACGGGCATTGTCGGGCTTTACTTTGCACATTTTTTGGGAATGAACCATATTGCTTTAGCAGCAGTTAACAGGTACCAAACCGGGCCATGCAAACCTTTTTAAACATATATTCTTGTAGCCCAAGTATCCTCTCACTCCAAGAGCTTCAATCAATACCCCATCACTATTCATTTTCCATATTTTCTTTATGCTCTATTCCTAAATACTTAAGTGGTCATTCTCCTCTTTTATAATTTAATGAACTTGTCATGTCATTTAAGAAATGAGATGGAACATTGACTCCAACCAGAATGTATTTGCTAAAGTTAACTTTCAGTCGTAATCAAATAACTTCAACCTTGTTATATCCAACTTTATATTCATCAAACTTTTTCCATTACTATGAACTTCATCAATCCATTTAATCCTTATGCTACTAGTAGGAAAAGAAAAGGGATTATAGATCACCGTATCTAATTACCTCTTTCACATTTTCACTTCATTGGTACAATAGCTATAATGTATATATGTTTGTGATAAAGCCCACAACCACTCCAGCAGGCCCATTCGTATATTCAACTGACACAAGGACTATGTCATGAATTAAGGGACAACTGTTGTCCTTTTTATTGTCTCTTCAAATTATATTTATGTAAGATCCTACCAAATGTATGATAGAGATCATTTCAGATTTGTCATTTTTCCCTTTAAAAGCTATGTTAATTGAAAGAAGATGACATATTCACTTTTAGAATTCTCTTAACTCTTTAATTTCTTTTAGTTATACTTCTCTCCTCCAATCAGTTTGACTTGTGATATATTCCTGTAAAAGAACTTAAAGTTTGAATAGTATAGAAAGCTATATATGTAATGTAATTTTTTCAAAAGCAGTTTTTTTATAAGGAATGAGATGAAAAAAGTTATACAGTTGCCGAGGTTCCAACTCACATGTTTACATTTTATATGTTCATAACTTTATCAATTGCGTTAGCTCTTGAAATATATATATATATATATATATATAATGTAATTGATTGGTGAAAATATCTCATCTAGGCCATATATATGTGATCGAGTAGAAATTACTTGATAAAAATCATGGAAGACAAAACATGGAGCAGGACATCAAATTTCTGCTTGAGAAAAGTCTTGAGAGTTTGAAAAATAATAACAAAGTATGATAAGAAGTGCAAGACTTGTAGTAATTAAATTGAAATTTTTGTCACGGGAATGTTTTGCTGCAGAAGACAGCAATATAGGAATATGTATATAACTATATACAATATGAACCCCCTTATGGGAAAAGAAGCCTAATCGATAATATTTTTGACCAAAAAAATATCATTACCTTGTATATATTTGAACAGAAACACATACAAACATCATGAGTGAGTGACAATGGGACGAGTCGGACGAGTCATGCTTGGTCTCTATCCGACCCTAAATATTGGCTGAGTCTAATTTTTGAACCCGAACCCGGCCATAGACCCGATGAAATCCAACCATTTTTAGGTCCAGCTGTCCAGTTATGATAGGACCATACCGGATGAGCGGGTATGGTAGGGTCCTACTCACCCGGTACTTAGTGACAAGAGGGGACCTTTCTGGAGGCTCTTGAGGATGAGAGCATTAAAACACTTTATGTTTTTGGTGGACATAACTCTAGGATAAGACACGTTATCATATATCCTATCATTAATCAACAATTTATTCTTTAGAGAAAATGCTAAGATAGAATTCTTCCACATACAAGGGTCTAATATTTTTGGACGGATGCATTCAAATTTCTTCTATATATGCATTTGCCAGTGGATAATGAAAACAATTTAACTCGCAATATATATAAATTAAACATTAAATAGAATATAGAAACAACTGCAAGTATCGTGTTTCTTTTAATCATTGTACATAAAATTAAAGACGAAATATGTATAGTATTTAACAAATCTTCAAACAAATAATTTCCCCCATATCATTTCCACAAAATTATAAACAAGGAGGAAGAAACTATATGAGGCCACAAACAAGGTAATGTTATACATGATCTATATATTAGTGTACAAAATAATTCGAAGGATACATGTCTTTTGACATTTAACTAATATATATGAACAGTTATAATCTAGTAAAGATTTCCTCTGATTTCTCCTTTTCTTTCCATTCTAAACCTATGAATCTGCATGGTGAGGACCTACGCTTGTATTCCGAAATGGTTTCAAGCTTCGGTGACCATGTCTGATCCTTTGACTTTACAAGGTGCTCATATTGCTTTTGCAACTCAGGAGTACTACAAAGGAAGCTATTACTAGAGGAACCATTATTTTCTCCACTTATTAGCCTAGTGATGAACTCTGGCATGACCTTAATCAAAACCCTTCCATCAGAGCCCTTCAAGTACTCAAAAGGGCATGCCCCAAACTTGATAGGGGACTTGTTACTAGCACATGAACCTAAAGCAGCAAGTGAAGAAGCTGAGAGAGTGTGACATGCAAAGATATCAATAGGGATAACAAAATAGGTTTGACCAGGCACAAGTTTATCATCTATGGATAAAGCAGGAATAGGATGACCAATGAAGAATGAATCTGCATGGCATACCATATTTTCTGGGAATTCAAACATGATCTCACCAGCTATGTGTTTTCCTTTAAGGGATCTTGATGTTCCTTCCCAGAAGATGAGTTTCACGGTTGACTTTGATGATGATGAAGAAGAAGATGATGATGATAATGTTTTGTTGTAAAGAAAACATGGAGTCATTGTATTTCCCATTGTGGAAGTTAGAGAGAAAAAGAGAGAAGTGGTTGGTATTGGTTAGAAGTTTGAAGATATGATTATATGAAGAAGATTAATGGAAGGGTCACAAATATATATAGAGATGAAAGTGAAATGAATTGACTTTGGGAAAATAATAAAATATAAATTTGTTTTATAGAAAGAAATTTATTGGGTTGGTGTTCTGGTCAGCCAAGCCGGCTTTGAAAGTTTTCCATTCTCACTTACTTTATCTTCATCACTCATCATATGGAGGGCTCGCTCGTTATTAATGAGTAGGGAACCCTTAATTTGCAAAAGTAACTCATAACTCATAACCGGAGATCTCAACACTTAACCCTTCACCAAAGTAACTACCTTGTATTGGTTTTGAAATAAATGCAGCAAACTTCAAGCAAACTAATTGAGTGTATTTCTTTCTTAATTGTTTTTATGCAAAAGGATTTTATATAGGAAAAATATATGATGTGCATCAACTCTATAAAAGTTTTTATATTGTAAATGTATTTGACTAATAATTGTTAATATTAAAACAAGAGTAATTTACATAAATGATGATGATATGGCAATAACGTAAATAATTTTATACGATGTATATATATATCAAACTATCTTATGACTAATAATTATTAATATTAAAATTAAACTCTTTTATGAAATGAATTGTAATGTAAAAATAATAATGATTAAGCACCTAAAACTTTCACAAATTATATCTGAGAAATGCTACTCATCATAGCTGGGTTATTGGATCAGCTTCCTACTATATAAATTAGACCCAATTATTTTGAGGTCTACATTAGGTTATTATACTTTAAATCATGACATCCCAAAATAAAAAACTATACCCTTTTAAAGGATACATATTCTATTTTATTAGTATTTTTGTGTGATTTTAAAAGGCTAAACGACCCTAAACAAACTACTACACACCTTTTTTATAGAGTAAAAGCAAAGAAGTAAAAGTAGGACAAAAATTAAAGACCCTAGCTAGAACTATAAGGGATAGTATGGCCATATCACGAACATCATAAACACGAAGAGTATCCTCACCTTGCACATATACAACCCCTTTGAAGAAAACAAACTCGAACCTATCTCAATAATATAATATGTAGTTTCATGAAGATCTAATTTTTTTTGGCTAATACAAAAATTATTATAAAAGTATAAGAAGTGTTTGAACCATATATGAAGACTTAATTTTTATTTCCAATACACCAAAGGTTCTACATTTATCATAAAAGCGGTTGAAAAGTAAACAAATGATGATTCAAACCTAATAAATCTACTTCGTATTTCTTCACTACTAAAAAACTCAAGTAATGTTTGGCATATTCTTCGATACAGAAATTTAAACATTATCCAGCAACTAAAGTTAACTCCATCTATTTTCATTATGAAACATCATGGGTTATAATACTAAAAATCATATCACTTGCCAATTACCAACGTCATTCTAAGATACGAACAGAACAACCAAGTGAACCACAAACATCTAAATTTGAATTAGTTTACTCCATTTAATCTATTAGCCCAAGTAGTTTATTTAATATTCTTAATTAAAGAATAAATAATTATTTAAAATTAGTAGGTGCTCGTTTCTTTCCAACTTAAATTGGCTCCATAGACTAAGTCGGTGTAAGTCACTTTATGCTACAAGTTCCTTTCGTCATAGGCAGACATCAATCGAACTAAATTGTCCGTTTATGACCAAGGTTAGGGGTTAGGACTTTCACGTGCCAAATTGCTACTTTTCTTTTAGGTGCATTTAATTACTTATCTAAAGTCAAGTGGCAGGTTTATTATTCGTTTACCAAATTTATATCTTCAATCCACGTAAAAGAAGCCCGTAAAAGTAATTCACTATAATAAATTATGAAAGGAAAAAATAATTGATATACAAAAAATAAATAATTTAGCCAGTCTTGTATATATAGTATAAAGATTACCAGACAGCAAAGAAAAATATATGTTTAGCATAAAGTTAAGAACATAAAATAATATATGAATGATCGGAATTCTTATTATGTGTTTGGTATATGCATAAAATTACTATATGAATGATCGTATTTTAACATTTTACCTAATATGATATTTATAAATCCTGTATAACCTTATACTATTAACAAATAACTCATTAATTACAAGTTTGAACTTACACTTACATTTCATTCTCAATAATTTCTTAAGTTTCAAATGACTCATTAGTTTCTTTGTAGATGAATTAGAGTATTACTTGTTTTACTATCCTTATTTCTTTATTAACAAAGTTTTCCTATAAAAAAATTAATTAGGTATTTTTTTTGAACGGCAAAAAAGAAAATTAGGTATAAATATAGGATAAAAGAATTTTTTAATAAAATATGGGTTAACCTAGCTATAAAAATATACAGATAACAAATCCTTGTAAACATTTTTATATATCCTTGATGAATGCTAAGATTGTGGAAGATACATCGTGCAATGTGAACAAAAATCATCAATCTCAACGGCAATTTATAATAAGATTTATAAATATTATTTATCACCTATGAAAAACTGAGAATTAAAGCCCAGATCATAGCATATATGAACATAAGGTTTCGTCCAATGTGTAACCTCAGCCACAAATCCTATAAATTAATATACTAAAAAAGTCAATTCTTTAGAAAAACAATAATCACAAAAAATGAGAAAAATGCCTGCAACTTAAGAGAGGATATCATTTAAAAATAAATAATTTTTTTAATTATTTGTACACGTGGTAACGCTGATATAAACTGAAGGAATACGTGTGATAATATAAAATATGAAACGTGTGAGTTTTTCTTTTAAGAAATTTTTTGTACTAATAAACAACTAAAAGGAACGTAATTAATGAGAACTGTTCAATATTTTCATTCGATAGATATCCGATACTTTTGTCTCAAGGCACTAAATGGCTGACTTTTAATTTGTCAACAGAACAAACGACAAGCAATTATTAAATAAGTTTAATTTTTTTGGGTGTTTTTGACGGAATGTTTCATAAACATTGCAACAAGATTAATTTTTTGTGAAAAGGCTTATGTAATTGTAAGGTGATCTTCTCTATAAAATTATATATAAAGTGAGAATGTTAAGGTGTAAATAACTTTTTGAATTATTTATTGAGTTTGAATTTTCCTGTAATACTAGATCAGATCAAGGGTGCACATATCATCTCTTCACATTCAATTATAATCTCAATATTGTACTTAAGTTAGGAGGTTTTTTAACCAAATAGACTAGTCATTTGGGTTGGATTTTCCTCAAGTGCTTAAGTCCTAACAATTTCATTGAGAGTTGTGTCATGGAAATAACTACCTATTGGTTGAATTAATGTATATTACCAAATACTAATAGGTGAGTGAAACCGCTAAAAAGAGAAAGGACTATCATCGTGTCAGTGTCAATAGAGTGAAATCAGCCTTGGACATCGATCCTTAAAGGGACGACAATGTTAGGAGTCCCACGTTGATCTGAATAAAATTGAAAACTCAATGTGGTACTTAAGTCATAAGGTTCTCACACCTAATAGACTAATTTTTTAAGTTTGACTCTCATCGTATAGTTAAGTCTTAATCATTCTTATTTTAGAGGCAATTCACTTTATGCGAGCTTGACCCACAAATACCTAAATATGGATGGTAAAAATAAATGTAGATTGCGCCCTTACAAAAACTTTACTCGCAATGTTAAGAGCTTGGTAGAATATTAGAGTCATGACTTTCACATTCAACTCTTCTCGGATAATATTTAAGAGGAAAAAAGACAAATTTAATATCAAAAACTGAATTATATTTATTCATTTGTTAACAATAAAATTAAATGTTTTGCATGTCTTTTATATTGTTCTTGAGAGACATATAAGTTGGTCAATGAATTTGGTTAAAAAGTAAGTATATAATTATTTAATTATGGAGGGTGATTTAAAGAAAATTCTCGAGTGAGAAATTTGATTTGGTAAGTCAAATGAACTCATTTATAACTATATAAATATATCGATTTACTTTTGATGTACAAAATGAAGTTTTATTTTATCTAAATAATATTTTCTTAAACTTGAACAACAATGCTCTACATATCTTGCAAGAAATCAAGGGTGCACATATCATCTCTACATATCCATTTACTCTTGCAACAATGCTTTACCGTAGTTTTTTTTTATCAGCAAATTAATAAAGAGAAGAAGATGTTACAAGCAAAATAAAGAAAATAAAAGTTACAACTTGATATTTAGACAAAGAAGAGGTTTAGAAAGCAGTAAAAGGAAAATTCTACACCTAATATGTTCTTAATCCAAAGTCAAACATTCACCCTAGTAGTGTCCAAGATGTGGTTAATGGAAAGTCTAGTATTGTTGAAAATAATGTCGTTCCGATGTCTCCAAATAGCCCAAACTGTAGCGAACTAGATGAAACTCCAAACTTTCCAACCCTTCTTGTCATTGACCAAACCCACATGATTTAAATAATGGTGTAAGGGATTTTGAGGCAAGGTAACAATGATGTTCAACCAATTATAAATTGATTGCCAAACATAGTAGGTAACTTTGCAAGATGAAAAGAGATGGGAAGCAGATTCTGAATCGCCATTACAAAAAGGGCAAAGAAGCCCACCACCATCAGAAAAAGTAACTCCGGCCTAGAAAGAGCAGTCTTTGTAGGGATCCTATCCATGAAAAGTCTCTAAGCAAATGTGATAACTTTCGAGGGAGCCTTTGATTTCCAAATAGAGTAAGAGAATTAGACATTATCTGAGTTCAGAGTGGAATATTGGTTGAAAAGTTTGTAAGGTGATTTTTAATTTTTAAGGCCTAGATTGTGATATAATATTAAGTAAACATTTTTTCGGTTCATATTAAATGTACATTTTATATTCCTATATATTTTACTACCACGTTTTAATTTCCTTTTCCCCGTCTACGTAGATTGAGGTAAATTAAGGAAAATTGGAACCATTAATATAATTTGTTATATGCATTTTCTGTAACTACTAAGATTCATCAAAAACTGCAACTGCTGAAACAATGTTTAAAAAATATTGAAAGTCTACATAATTTACTCACCATGTGCTGCTATAAGATTTGTACTTTTAATATTAGTCTTATATTTCTTGTAGTTTTGTGCATGTGACAGAATATATAAAACGACAGATGTAGACTATTATTTTATTTAATAGAGGTGGCGAGTGAAGACTAGTGGAAGTGGTTGTCAACTTCTGCAATATAAAGAAATTAATTTTTAATTATTTTATCCTGATGTGGACACATGATAAATTTATGTGTTTGGTATCTAATCTTGTGAAAGGATATGATTAATCATTTAGATTTAATTAAATTGTTTATATTACATTAGTATTTCTAGAATGTTTTAGTGCTGTAAGATGATGAGACTTGTAAGATTATCATCATATTATGTTGTTTTCATTCTCTTTAAATATGTTATTGTTCATCCATAGAAATCAATGAAAAAATGAAGAATTTAATCTTTATTATCTTCTTAGTTTATATCTTTTCTTAGGAGTAGATTAATTTTATAGTGTTTTTTCATAGATTGCTATTAGTACTCTATCATCTTATTTTTTTAATAAAGAAGTGATTACTATTATTATTTCATTTCAAAGACCAATTGATAAATAAGCGGAATAATACATTAAATATTTAAACCATTTCTAGTATAATAAGTTAAGAGATGTATAACTCACTTCCCTATCATTTGGTTTGGTCACTAAAGATTGTTTCATAGAGTAAAATATTTAAAATGGGAGGAGAGAGTTTCTTTGAATTGCATATATACTAGATTTTTTGTTGTCCAAAAATATAATATGATTACTAGTTTTTAGCTTGTGTGGCATGCAAGAATTGTTAAATTTTATTACATTATCTATATACTACTTTTGATGTAATATTTTTAAATGAAATTATATATTGAACGGAATAAACGGTTTAAAAATATTATTGTTTAAAAAAACTTTAACTCATAAATACCAAACATAACATTAAATAATGTGAGTAATTAGCATCAATAAACAAATAATGGACTGCAACAAATATAAACGAATTTCCTAAAATTTACAGCTTTTTTATACTAATTCATGTCTTTAATGTGATTAACCATACACAAAATTAATTACCTCATTTTTTATTACAAAAGAATGATACAAATATTTGTATTTCATTGTCATTCTTCTAACACATATATCAAAGTGTAGAAATATTTCATACAATTTATGTATGCTAATCTTTGTTGATTTATTTTATTAATTAACTTTTTGCTAGCTAGGATATATGAGATTAGAAGTACAGGAAAGAGATTATTTCTAAAAGTAATAGTTGAAAAAAATGTATGCACTAATAGTATATTAGTTTTACTACTGATTATTCAAAAAATACAAACGAATGATGAATAATGTATAAATTGTGTATAAACCTTTATACCAATACTTCGTAGATATTACACTCAAATATTAACTAGCTCTTTTCTTGTTCTCATTTTTCATATTGGTTTTTGTGATTGTGATCCCCATACAAATAATATATATATATTTTAGTTAAAGCCAATTATGTGTGAGAAATGTTCCTTTATAGGCTAAAATGTTTTTTTATTGGTTAAGTAAAATTGAAATTGACATCTTGATTAAATATCTTAAAAAATAATAGATTTATGAGTTCATTAACTTATATAATCTTTAGATTATCCAATTGTATATGATATAAAACTTGTTCTTTAAATGTACATTTGGGATATCCAACAATTCGAGAAAAGATTGGATTTTAACTTGGTTTATTGAGTTAAGATTGATACAATTTTTATGAGTCAAAATATGGCCAACCTAGCTTGGCCTCTCGAGTAGCAATAGAGAGGATCCACATTCAACCTTACTTATGCTTTGTTTTTTGAGGAGGGATCCACTTACTCCAAGAGTAAGTGGAAAATGACTTACTCTACATCTTAACCATCCAATATTGGAAAATCCAATGGTTTGAATTGGTAAGTACATCTAAACAATTGAATTTTCCAAGATTAAATGGTTAAGATGTGGGGGAGGGATCCACTTACTCTTGGAGTAAGTGGAAAAACACTTACTCCACATCATGACCATTCATTCTTGGGAAATCCAATGGTTTGAATTGGTGAATACATCTAAGCCATTGAATTTTCCAAGATTGGATGGCTAAGATGAAGAGTAAGTGTTTTTTGGAGTAAGTGGATCCCTCCCTTAAGATGTGAAGTAAGTCATTTTCCACTTACTATTGGAGTAAGTGAATCATCCCCTTATTTTTTTTTTTGCTTAAATAATCAACAAGTTGATTGGGGCAGTGCTTAAATCCACGGTTCAAAACTGGCCGTTTAATCAGGACTAGTCAAAATAAAAGAAATAACTTCAAATATATATATATATATATATATATATATATATATACATGTCTCTCTCATTTCATACGTACGCATATTGTGAGTACGTACAAACAATATGATGATCTTTCCGTACGTAATTTGCTTACATATTTGAAGTTTACTTTTGCATTATTATTCTGTTAATCAACAATGAAGTACTTCTTATACGGTCCATGTTCTGTTATCAAATTACATTGAAGCAAGTTGCTAGCTGTTTCAATCCCTCTACTCTACTTAACACCTCTCTGTTAAATACCATAGTCAATAACATAATACGTACACATTTAAAACAACTCTCTCCATGCCACATACGTTATTAATTTGTTTTTACTTTTCTACTTCTTAACATTATCTCACTTTTGTAATATTTTATACAATTAAGTATATCTTTAATAAAGTTGTGTTTTGTAGATCAAACAAATTACAACTATCCTTATAGTATAATATTGTTTCTTTTAAATTCTTTTACTATATATGATTTACACTTGAAAGGAAAAGATAACTATTCAGTCAAAGAAAGGAAAATTAGAGATCTAAGTATATATTTTACCCAAAAAAGTAAAGATAAGATATAGTAAAATCATAGTTAGGATGACCACATACTTATCCATTTCCATAGTTTTTTTTATACACCATGATCAGCAATGACGAAGAAACTGTTGAAAATTTCTCTTTTGTTAATTAAAAGTTGAAAGTCTTAATTATCTCAGTCAATGAACGTAATCACCATCATTGTCAATTTCATCATTAGTCTCAAAACACAAACCACTCACCCGTTATACATTTCTTTCAGCCGCAGATTCATTTTCTTAATTGTATAACGTTAATGGAAAAACAATGTCTTTTGGGTTGAGCAATGAGCACTGAGTTTTTGTTTCCTCATGCAAATTTGAATTTGTCCGAGCAAGCAATTTGTAGGGACATTTAATTCATAATTAGGCCCCCATTCAGTGTTTTCTCTTGTCTATCTGTTTGGTTGGATATTCAAGTCAATTAGAAACAAATTTGTGTCATTTTTAGACAATATAATCATGATGTCGTTAGATTATTGTATTGAGATGTCCACTGCCAAATTGTGGATTTATTATAATATTTTTTCCCAAAAATAAGTAAGAGAAAAAATGTGCGCACAGATGATGTACTAGTTTTATGTACTATCAACACATCATTTACTATTCATGTTTAATTATCATTGATTCTTTAAAAAATATAAATGAATGATTGATGATGTATTTATCTTGATAATGCATAAATATTGCATACAATAAGTAATTATGTTTTCTCTTGTATGTTTTTATTAATTGTACTAATGATTTAAGTGATATATGTTTGATTTTGTTTAAGTGTTTTTATTGCATCCAATAAGTCAATTATGTAAGAACTATGCTTGATCTTGTTAGTTACTGCAGTAGTTGCTCTAATTTGAAAAGGTTTTGAAGATTTCAATTACCATAGGGTTGTTGTTTTACATTATGTTTAGTGCATGAAACTCTACTTTTAAGAGGATAAAAACTGAGGAGCCCAACATTCCATTTGGGGAGTTAGGATCCTATCCATTAACGGATGGACAAATATTCTAAAAAGCAAAAGAAAATTTAATTTTTATTAACATATTTATCTTTCTAATTACAATAAAATTACAATTTTACCATTAAAAAATATATGTATTTGTCTTTCCATTAATGAATGAGATGCCGATCCCATTTGGGTGTTTTGTTTATTTATGACCAGATTGAGTGTGGTGGGGCATGTCTCCAAACTTGATCATCCTTTACTAGATCTACAATAATTTATGTTTATCAGATTCATCATATACTCTCAGATCTAACTAATCCACGTACTGCCAATGATTTCCATGTGTAGTTATATAAAGAGTGTAATATTTATACATTATCAATGTAAAGATTCATACATAATCACTATATTATCCATAATTCATTTCAATTAATTTTTTGAAACATCAATAATGATTAAATATGAATGGTAGACGATATATTGCTGAAATGTAAACGTGTATGAAAAGGTGAATTGATCCCTTCATTAAAAAGAACTGTTCAATTATTACATTGAATCTGTCCTGCTTCCTGCACTTGAAATTATAATTAGGCCTAGTCAGATTGTCAAGGGCAGGTAAAGGAATTAAAAAAAAACATATAGTATAGAATATGATCACATTATTCACATTATATTTTCATAAACCTAAACATTAGCTGGTTAATTATGGTTGTTCTAAGTTTGATTGAAGGTTTCATTGACAGCACACACCAGGACTAAAACAATGTTACCAATATAATTCATTATTTCACATGTTCCTTTTCATCCTTTTTTAACACGTTTTCCAAATTATTATCTTGGTACATAGATGAAATTAATATGAAAGAAATAAAGTACTCCTATCCTAGGTACCGAGCTAGAATTTATGCATCATTTGTGAAGTGGTCATTGGTCAACATAAATTTAACAAATGATGAGATGATCCAAAGAATCGACATCTTCAACTGTTTAAGCCAGCATGGGATGAAGTATGAGGTATAAGATTATCCCAGGAGAAGAGAAGGGAATGTTTTAGCAATAAAACTTGTTTATTTGATTATTTCAATGGTGTCGCATGCTGATTAATTTTGAATATATACCTTAGATTTCTATATAAGGAGCATGAAACCATTTTATTATTTATTTGAACGTTATAACAAAAAAATAATTAAGTTTTTATATTTCATCTTTTTGTTTATATTTGTCATGATTTTTTTTTTGAGTTTTTCTCCTTTGCTTTATAATACTTTAAATATTTAATTAATTTTAGAAGATAAATTATCTCTTGATATAAAGATATAAATTAGGTTTTATCCACTTATAATAGATTGACACATCATCAACACTTTAATGTTATATAATATTTGATGAAAGAATAAGAGGAACATATGATAAGATAATTTATATCAAGGATATATATTATTAGGTTAATTTTATATATTTCAACTATATATTTGGGCCACTTTTCCATGAAAGTAAGGGGCTAACAACCCAAACAACAAAACACCAAAATAAAACTATATACACTCAACATTTCAAGACCAGGCCGAATTAAAAAAAAAATAATTACATCTTCAATATTCTCAAATTTATACCAGATTATTCTTCCTTATTTATGAGAACTTACTTAAAAATAAGTAATATGATCTTATCTTCCTCCTACAGTAATGTGGTGTTCATAAAATTAATCTTCTATTTCTCTCTATTGCTCTAAATTTGATTCTATACTCATAAACTTCTCATCCTCCAAACCAAAAACTCAATGATCAGCTCCTCGATTCAATATATGACCAAACTGAATTTAAAGAAGTGTTTTTTTATTTATACATTACTAAAACACTGAAACTCCCTTGTATTTCATCAGTTACCCATTTCATTAACCATAAGTTTTATTTGCCACAAATTGAATAGTTTACCAAGTTATAAGCACATTAGCAAAGATTATAGTTTCAATTACACGTATAAGCCAAGGTTAAAGGGATAAACAATGGTGCAATCCCCCCTTTGCGATGAAATTCTACAATAAAACAGCATTATAAATTTGCATATGATAAGTTACACTATTTTTTTTGTCGGCAAAAGATAAGTTAGACGGTTGAATAGTTCCTTGATCTATCCATTATCTTGCAACATTGCATAATAGATGTGGTGGGAGAAAAATGGATTCATATTTAAAACAAAAAAAGAAATTTGATATCAGTTTAATAAAAAAAAGATCCTTGAAGTCACACTCATGATTTAACTAGTGAAGTCAGACCCATATGACAAACCTTTCAACAACTCTACTTAGATAAATGGACGGAAATATGACTTACCACCCAAAAGATGGCTACAACTCCATTAAGATTGCTTTAGAAGGATTTTGCAGTTCTGGTACAAAATAATCTGCAGATTCTGCATCCAAGGAATGGCACAGCCATAGGCCACAGTTAGACCTAATAGGCTAACACAAAACAAAAATGCATCAGAATGAGTAAATCACCACAATGACACAAAATCAAGGCTTATAACAATGAGGCAAACTTGGACGAAACTTGAAGATAAAATGCCCCGCCTTCATATTGGGAATTTAGTATAAATCACATGATTAAAAGATTCTAACACTAACCCTAGTCGGCAATGCGCATTATTAAAAGTATTGTAGGTCACATTATCAGGCAAGAAACCCTAAACATGATCCATTCTACCAAGAAGAGCATTAAGAAGCGTTTATTACTTAAAATGTGAAACGCTTCAGACCCTTGTCTCAAATTTGTAGCTTGATGTATACAAGTCCTTATCAACAAATCAGGAAATGCCGATCTTTCCAATTATTCTGAGAACGTGGATCATGGTGGAGAAGGATAAGGATGAGTGGTTGAGATTGGGAAACGTGGATGATAGTGGTTGGAGAATCTGTATTTTAATTTCTATATTTTAATGGAATTAAACTGCAATAAATGGATATTTTTTGCAACATTCCTAATCTTCTTGATTGAGTACAATAAAAAAAGCAATTTGTTTTAATTGTAAACTAGTAGTTTTCGTGCATTCGCACGAGTGATAATATATTTTACATAAATTTATTTAAACCTATAAAATAATTTATAAATTAAAATATTATTGATGATTACCTTATCACTATCATATTTATGTAAGTGAATAATGAATTAGAGTTATGGTTGAATATCATGACGTAGAACTTCTTGTATTAAATAACATGGCTGAAAACTTAATCAATAACTTTTTAACTTATAAATTTCCTAATCCAACACACTCTAAACTAGTTAGTAAGTAAACATTTGTTTACCTCATTAATCATTCTTGCATTCTTGGTATCTTATACAAAAATATCCAATCTTACATCTCCTTCTGAGAGCTACAACCCAAACTTTATTGATAATATTTTAATCAATTGACTCTCGCATGGATGTTAAACTAAACATCAATATAAATAAATAAGAAATAAAAATAACAGCAGCCTATCAATTTATTATCTTTCTATGGATTGTTTGATATATTATTAATTGATCATTTGCAATTAATAGACGACACAAATATTGTTTTTCTCAATATGAATATATTATTAGGTAGGACAAATTTTTTTAATACTTTGCATTGCTCTATTTGAAGATAAATAACGTTGAACTTTATAAAATATATTGAGAAACACATCATTATTATAATAACTAAAAAATCATGAATAAATCATATGGAGGTTATTATTTAATATTTTGAATACATAAAATCAAAATATTTTAATTTAATAATAGCATTGTGTGCGATTGTTTACATTTTTATGCAAATAATATAACTCACTAATATTAATTCTTGAAACGAAAGTATTTGTGAATTATTTACCTTTCTTCTAATTAGTATTAAAAAATTATTTTTATGGAATAAATTTATTGTCTATCATTTTTTAAATCATGCAATCATGCAGGATATCAACAAATTTTCTTATTAATTGTAATATGATAGTTCATACTATTAATAATAAGATTGAATTTCTACTATTTAAGTTTTAAACATAATTAAATAATATTAAAAATGGTTATTTTATGAAATAAATTCTCTCAATCATTTACTACAAATGCTGATCGTTTATTACGTATGATTGTAAAGAGAATAAACAAAAATAAAATGAATAAAATGAGTGGTTGAGACGTCATACCAAATACTAACTATTATAGTTTGGTTGAAAAACAAGTTTTTTTTATCATTTCTTCTGCTCTTCTACCACCGTCACCCAACTCTGACACATAAAATATAATTAACGTCTTTAAATTTTTTTAAGTGTATCATTGTTGTAGTCATATGCAGCATGTGCTTATCCCCAATACATGTTTTATTACCCAACTCTGTTCAATTATTGTTGTTTATTTGACTATAATATTTAAATTTAATAATAGCATTGTGAGCTATTGTTTACATTTTTATGCGAATAATATAACTCCCTAATATTAATTATTGAAATGGAAGTATCTGTGAACTATTTACCTTTCTTCTAATTAGTATTAAAAAAATATTTTTATGAAATAAATTTATTGTCTATCATATTTTAAATGATGCATAATATCAACATATTTTTTATTAATTGTAATATCATAGTTCATTCTATTAATAATAAGATTGAAATCCTACTATTTAAGTTTTAAAACATAATTAAATGATATTAAAAATGGTTATTTTATAAAATAAATTTTTTCTCAATCATTTTAAGTTAGACAAAATATCAACATATTTTCTTATCATTTCAAATAACATATCTCATTCTACTAATAATAATATTGGATTCCTACTATTTAATTTTTTAAAATGATTAAATGATATTAATTAAGAACGTTTTAAGATCTATTTACATGCATAATTATTACATATTCCATTTAGCGTTTTAATATTTAAAAAATAATTAAATTATATTAATTGAGAACGTTTTAGCTACTCAAAAATTTAAAACATATAATTAAGAGATATAAATAACAATCAATGTTATAAAAAATAATACTTTACGACACTTTATGTTTTGTAACTTGTGTCGTGAACTAAAAAATCAAGAAAAATATTGATCCAGTAAAAATGTAAATAAAAATTGAACAATATATTCAACTAAAGTTTCAGATAACCAACCATAAGGAAAATATTAAACTTAGTGAAGATAAAATGTAAAGCTAGTGCACATGATATGTATTATTGTTTGACCAAGTACCTACACTGAACACAATATGCTGAAGTAGGCCGAAATAAGCTTGAAATAAGCTTCATGAAGATAAAATAACCAAAAAATGTTAACTTTTCAAGTAAAAATGTTATCTTTTTAGTAAATGTTGATCTAAAAAGACAACAAATAAATAAGTTTGATCTACTAAAAATGTTCTCAACAGTTCCAAAATAACATGCATATCCAAGACAACACCAAAATTGTTATCTTGAACTAAAAAAAGCGGAAAATAAATTTCATGGAGCAAAAATAACCAAAAAAATGTTAAATTTTCATGTAAAAATGTTATCTTTTAGTAAATATTGGACTAAAAAGCAACAAATAAAGACGTTTGAGGCAAAATAAAGACGTTTGAGGCCAACAAAAAGCAACAAATATTGGACTAAAAAGCAACAAATAAACACGAAAAAAAATGAAGAAGGAATGATGAAGAAAGACGTTTGAGGAAGAAAAAAAACTGGAGAAAAATGTCAACAATGGAAGTGGAGAGATAAGAAAAATGAATGAAAAAAAAAGAATGAAATGTTTAGAATGGGAATGGAGAGAGAGGAGTATGCAAAATTAATGCAAAAATTGGTAAAGACAAATTTAACCCTTAAAATGTCAAGTGTCGGTAATTTAGAATGTTTATTGTTGTAATTACACCAGCCCCTTATATTCTTATTAAGATAGTAGAAGTCAAGGAGAAATTGACACGTGTCCATAATGATGTAGCAAAAACATTTTTTTCTTACCTATGTAGTAGATATCAAATAAAAAAGCACAAATTCAATAAATCAATTCAATACAAATCATTTTAAACTTATTTGGTTCGGATTTATCATTCGAATCAAGCAATACAAACCATTTTTTTATGTTTGGATTCTATAGTTTTTGTGTGTAAGAATTGATTAAAACTAGATACTAATTAAACATCTCTAATTAGGTTAGTCTAAAATAGCTTTCATCTGGTAAGAAAATTATGTCATTTTGTTCATTTTTAAGCTTCACTCTACATTTTTGCTAATGAGTATTTTACTTAATGTATGAAAATATAATTTTTGCATCGTAAAAGAAGTTTAAGTTTAATAATCAATATCGACTTTTCAACCAAATTTATAAACCATTAGACTTTTATGAATTTCGTTCGGAAATCAATTCAAAAAATAGTCAGTTTTAAAAATGTTTTAAATTTGGGTCCAATATTTTCATTATACATTCTGCATAAACCACACGTGGTAATTTGCTATAGATAGAGTTAAAAATAACTTTATGCTTCAGTGTGGCCTTCTTCTTAGCCCCTCTAAAATTAATTGTTAAAAGACATTTTTTATTACATTTTGAACCTTAGCATTATCCAACAAAATATTATTAAAGGTCAAACTCAAAACATTGTTAATGTACATTGTTGTTCACGTGATAACCAGACCGGACTGGACGGTTCGACCGGTTCGATCACTGATCGGATTTGATAACGACTCCGTTTTGTAGTCTTAATCGAATGAGTAGTTGAACTGCTTTGAACCGGAAAAATTCTGGTTTGACCGTGCTAAACCCGGTTAAACCAGAATAACCGGGTGAAAAACCGGATGGTTCACTTAAAATTTTAAAAAATGGAACATTACTCTAATGTTTTCTTTTATTTTGATTCAAAAAAGATAGAAAGATATTACTTCATATAGTTATATCATGAGTATGACTTAAAACAAATTGGTTAAGGCCATCATCTTAAGGCCACCTTACGAGTAAGGAATATCATGTTTGGGAGTATATAATCATCTGATTAATCAAAGCAAATATAATATAGAGTGACATATATTATGAAACTAATATATGTTCACTGAGAAAAGTACTATTAAAATGAAGGGGGTGAAGTTGTAAAAAAGTGATGATAACTTGAATAAGTAAATTAAGTTGAATCGAAATAACAGTTTTACCCTGATATAACATATCACGAATTAAACTTGTTGATGTTTCTCCTCATTCACCAGAAGCTCCTCCCTCTGTTCGTAAGCGTTATTTTGGGGTCATTTTCAAAACACACAGAATAATGGCAACAATATATTAATGTTGTATTCACTTCTGGTTTTGGCGTATAAGGGTATTACTTTTCTAAGAAGCATCTGAAACAAAATCTTGCACCTTTGGCCCCAAAACTTGTACAGAGACGTGAAATTCACCACTATTCCTCATACCCATGGAAGGTATTGTGTTTTTCTCTCGAATTTTGCTCTTATCAGAGATTTAGGTTTTCGTTTTGGAGACTGGTTTTGCTCAGATTACTTTAATTTTCATGCAATCAAATTGAATGAATGGCTTGATAGGAACCCATATTTTGAATTGTTAGCATTATTGAGGAGTTGTTCCAATGGTGAATTTTGCATGATGGTTTCCATTTGGGGACTTTGGGTCTGGGGAAATTAGTCAAATATAGGGTAAATGTGGGGTTTGATTAATTTTGATCATTACTGACATTTCATATTTGATGTCCTCATGATACACTTTTCTTATAAACCCTAATTCAGGACAGTTTTTTGATCTGACAATGACCAATAAACTGGTTTCTATGCTTGGATCTGCTTTCTATGTGGGAGATGGTTTCTTTGTTATTGTTGTGTGTTCTTCCATTTGCACTGGTGTTGATTAGCACAAACCACGGTTTCTTTATGGAAGACTCTATGAGATTAGAATATTCCTATTTACATCATTTTTATTTTTCCAGGTTGTGATTAGAAAACTTTGAAGTGATAAGAATCAGATTAACTGATCAGTAGCTATAAATTAGCTGGTTTTAATTTGGTTTCGATGTGCGAAAATCACACTTCAAACACGTACTTAATAAATAATAACATTAGTTGTACGTAGGGAACATAAATGCCAATTTTTCTTGTTATATGTTTCGATATATGGTGAACATTTGCATGACCATGTTTTTTAACAGAATGTATCCATATCCAGAATAGGTATGAAAACTTATTATGAATGGACATATATGTGTATTCTTTTTAATATTTTGAATTGCTTGGCTGTCGTCTGCTGGTCTCGCGACAATTTTCTATTTGCCAATGCTCTCTCGTAGGAGTGCAGCTCCCCTCTGCACTGACATTTTAACCAAATAATACAAATTTAACCTACATATCTGAATCTTTTTTTCTTTGAATAATATACTTTACGTAGGGAGGGGATTTTTAATTTTTTGCTGAACATTGTTGACATATGATAAATTCTGTCACATGGGATTGCGTACTGATATATAATTCTGTTAGGATCTTTTTTTTTGGGCTTGGGTTTAGTTTTATTTGATATTGTTAGTTAGTTAAAGTTAATCTTTATCAGTTATTTGGTACTTGGAAGTATCTCTTCATCTTAAGTCTATCTTTACCTATTAGTTGGTTAAGATTATTTTTCTTATCTTATTTGATAGAATGTTTTGAAGTATTCAGATTTTCCCTTGAACGGGGGTTCTCTTGAATTAATTTCAGTTTAATTTCATAATTCTATCTATTTTCTATTTTCAGAATTTCTATTTTCAATTTTTGTTTGCTGTTATGATACTTAAATTCTAAAAAATTCACTTATAAACTAGTGACTTGATGAAAGTTGACACTGACTTGTTGCATTTACTGAGAGCATTGAATTTTGGTAGCTAAGGGAGAATTTCATCATGTATGTGTTATTAACTTATTAGCGGTCATATATGACAACCTCCTAATCTGTAAAAATATATATTGGAGGGTCTATATCATTGAAGAAGCAGCTCCTGAATTATGCACGCTCCTTTCAATCTTTTTTTTCCCAATTGGAAAATCATTTTCTTTTAAAATCTGATGCATTGAATAGGTTTTTGGTTAAGTATTTCAAGAAAGCAACTATCTGACTCTTGTGAACATTTCTCATGAGTAGCTTGACTTCAGTTGCCCATGCATCCATCTTTTCTCATGTTGTCATTACTGTTAAGCATATAAACATATTTGTGATTTCATGACATTGGTGGATTAAATTGAGTCGCTGATATTTATTGATTTTTGTATCTTCTTGCTTACAGTAATTATTTTTAATATTCTAACACATGCACCTTCTTGTCTGTTGGTGTTTAGAATCAAGTGAATTGCATAGAAAAAAACACAAATTCCTTATGGTGAAAAATAAGAAAAGAAAGCTCAAAACACCGTCCCAGGTTGCAGGATTGGAGAAACTTTATAATGGTAGTTATACTATTTTTGTCATGGATGTTAATGCATCTTGATAAATGCTAATTGTTTTGATTACTTATTTCTGCCTGTTTCCAGAGCACAAATATCCCACAGAAGAAATGAGGATAGAACTTGCTAAAGAGTTAGGGTTGACAGAACAGCAAGTATCTGGATGGTTTTGCCACAGAAGGTTAAAAGATAAAAGACTGTTGAAAGATGAATCTGTTGCTAATGGACGACAAGATCGTTCGAGTGGTGTCATCCAGGATCATGGCAGTGGACTTGGGCAAGATTCATGTGGAAGCAGTAAACATGGTGAATACAAGTATCTGGATCCCAAAGAGGTTGAGACCCAAGTCCTACACAACAATGGTTTTTCAGCTGCAGGTTTGGCCTACGGACATAGGAACCATTGTACAGAAAATGTCAGCGGAATGGAGGACACTTCATCTGAGAGTAGCTCATATTTGCAAGATAGATTGTTTCCTCAAGGCCAGGATCCATATTATATGGAGTCTTCTAGATACCTTACACCTAATAGAGCTCTTCCGCCCCTAAATCCCAAGAGTGTAATTAACGCGAGACACAAAGCAGCAGGATATTTGAAAATGAGGGGTGAGATAGAAAATGCTGCTGTAACTGCTGTTAAGAAGCAATTAGGAAGGAGTTATCGAGAAGATGGTCCACTACCTAGTGTAGAATTTGATCCACCTCCTCCAGGGGCATTTGAAGGCCAAAATTCAGATACAGTTCATGGTATGTTGTAGCATATTCTGTTCTCCTTTTTTCCCATGTCTCATACCCTCATCCATTTAGTCTGCAAGACTAAAATGTTTAGTGTTGAAACATTATAAAGTTGCTTCATTGGGCTAAAGGAATTGCACATATCACATTGTGAAAAGGTTATATTGGCATTATTTTTCTGTAACAAGAAGTGAGCGCTTAAGGATAGAACTGGGAATGACAATGTTTTTTTCTAGAATAACCAAATAAATGTTTTTACAGCAAACATGCATCATGGTTATGTGCTATGCATCGGCATGATCTAGAAGATGCTTTGTATATGATTGTTGTATCATCACCAAGTTACTTCAAAGAGGCTGACTTTGGGAAACTATAGGATTTATTTATTTCCTTCTTGTAGCTCAATTCACTTTTTTTACATTAGTATTTACTTATAAAATTAACATGAAAGCTTAAATTTCAAATTATAATAGAAGTAATATTTTTGAAAGCTGGCATGAATCATGGTAAACACAATAAAATGCTAACATCTGTCTAATTATTGTAATTTTTCCATCTATATTGGTATAAAAATTCAAAAAATGAAGCATAAAATGTACAATGCAGCTAAGATGGTCCAAAAGTGTGAGTGAACTATCTGATATGAGTATGAGTCTGACAACAAACATAATGGCTATTTGAAAGTGTATGTGATTCACAAGTGTTAAGGTTCATGGCTGGTCCTTTAAATTTTAGTCTCTGTGGACTGGAAATATTTCATCTTAGCTGAGGCTTGAAGGCTTTATTTTCTCTTTCTCATAATCCTAGTTCTTGCTTCCAACTGCATCAAGTCATTTTAAGAATAGATTTAAATCATACCTTTCTAATATAATGAATGCTATGGCAGAACTATATGGTGTTGCAAATCCTTCTCTTCCAAATTCTCAAGATATCTCTCCCTTAAAAAGGCAACCTATTCTTGGCTCTGTAAGTGGAACTTTTTAATGTATTCTTGTATTTTGATGAGCCAATTGGCCAAGTAATTGAGCTTCAGTCTGTTTAAACTATATGATGCATGTTTGAAAGATTGGGCAGCTACCTGATTATTTATGTTAAAACCTTATCTTACAACTCTCTTTTACTTATGTATTTGCAGAGATATAATTGGTATAATACTAAATTTAGTTCCCAAGATTCACATATGGAAGTTGACTTAAGCTCCTTGCATGGTGGCGCTGATTTCCAGGATAAGAAAGCTCGGAAGAGTATAAAACAGAGGCAAACTTTTTACATTAATAATCATTTTCCTGGCAGGAACTCTTCCCTGGAATTGTATGAAGACGATAATGTCGAAGCTTCTGCTTATAATAGCACTAAGAATCATAGAGCATGCATTATGCATGGTGTTGAGGGAATGGGATCTGATTCTACTTCTGCCCACAACGACCACTATGAAGAGGACCTCGCGGTTAAGCAGACAGACTTGCTGCAACATGGCTATGATAATCTCAATCTGAAGAATGTGCAAAGGAGTGGACATTCAAAATCTAAGGCTTCAAATTCAGTCCTCAATCCTCAAATTTCTGCCGATACTGAAGAAAGAGGGCATCCTACTTGGACGGCAAAGGTTCATTAATATATTTGCACTTCCTCTGTGTGTGTTGTACATTTAATAGTCAATCCATTCTGCTTAGAGATTGCTTAAAATATGTATGTTTGGTTGCATATGTACAGGAAGGGATGTTTAAGGGGGGCAGAAAGCCAAAAAAACAACAGTGTGATGCAGATGGAGCAAAGATGCTCTCAAACGAAATCACGGTGAGTTCTAGATGCATAAACTAACCTGCTCATGTACTATGTGATTATTTGATTTTCTGTTGAACTTACTCCACTCCTTCCTTGCATGTGTGTATGATGTTTTGCTTTGCTTCATTATATAGGATGCAAAGAAAATTAAAGTTGACCCACTTCAACAATACCATGTGAAACAAGCACCCGTTGCTGAGATTGACCAAAGGAAAATTCAAAGGTGGGCATTTATATCTCTTTTCTTTTATCTTTCTCATGATTACATGCTTACCCAGATCGAAGTTGTTATTGGTTATGGCCATCATTTCTAACAGCATTATCATATATGATTATGTAGATCTGCTACACAGATACCATCTAGCTTTAGCGAGGACGAAACTGCTGATGCCAGTTCCTGGCTTGATTAAGTGTTATTGGATATGTATTATTGTACAGTCTAAAAAGACAGATACATTTTGGAAAGCACTGTTTTTAGCAGCAAGAATGCTCACATGATTGACTGGTTCCATTTGCTGTTTTTGGTGCTCATCTATTTGCCTTTGTAGAATTAAAGAAGGCTCTCTAGTTTTGATTTTGATGTAAAATCCCATTTCCTTAAGCTGCTTATGATGGTAGTTTTTATTTGCTGTCTCGGATTATACAAGTATAGTATAAACTGAGTGTGGGACTAAATTAGGACCACTTGAGGAAGAGGGGACCATAAGTTCTCTCACTCGTGTGTGGCTAAGGCCAACTTTTCTAAAAAGTGTACCACAACAACAGTGGTATTGGTCTCAATCACTAAGATAGGTGCTAAGGGCATCATGGGCTTTTGTGAACTTCAACCACGTTGCACATGCATGCATTTTCAGTTAGTTTTCTATTCGGCCAATATTATATATGTTTTGCATGTCCCCATTTCTTGTTACTTTACTTTAGATACATCAACCTTATGATAACCTAAAGTTAATTCAAATAATAATTAAGTTTTGATCAACATGTATCAACCTACTTATTAACCTTCTAGCCTCTAATGGATGGACTAATGCACTATTATTATTAATAAGTCATTGTCATAAATACAGCAAACATGGTAAATACATGATCCGGATTTACTGCAATCAATTTTTGTTCATCTTTCATTTATTTCTATGGTCATAATTGCAATTAATTAATACCAATACCAATATCATATGGAATCCAATTAATTAATTGTTAATATCTTTCCTATGGCACACACTAGAAAAAAAGATTTCCTATTAGAACCACAAATTGTAATATATATAAAAACCCAAATTATGAAAAAATGAAATATATAAATTAGGTAAAAAATCTGTTAATATTATTGTTTGGTCCCAAAGGAAAAAGAATCAGGCATGAAAGATATTAGTCCCGAATAAAAGGAAAAAGTAATCTGAACTATTCATTTATCACTGCTGGCCAATCATGAGAAAGCGATTCCGGCATTTTCGGCGGTGCAATTATCTTGCACAGAAAAATTCAGGAAATTACACTCACCTCCTCAGTTTTAGTGAAATTACCCAAATCATTTCTCATTTTTTTGTAACTACCGCTAATTTTGTACATATGTTACACTGACTACCCATGCATGATATAAACATGTAATATTTTAAACAAAAAATGTATTATGTGTGCAATTAATTAAACAAAATATTGTATATTGTGTAGACAAATTCAAATAATATAAGAGTCAATGCATCTTCATTATTTGACTCGTTATAAAATAATATAAGAGTTATTTAAACATTTATTTGAAATTATTAATGTATTTTTTAATGACACAAAAATAATAAAGAAACATTCGCTTTTGTACTATTTGAAGTGTTACACAATACACAATATTTTGTTTAACTTAATTACATTCATCACACATTTTTTTTTTAATATTATATTTTTATAACATGCAGGGGTAGTCAGTGTAATGTATGTATAAAATTTAGGGGTGATTTGTGTAGGAGAGAATGGTGGTTAGTGTAAGGACAAAAAAAGGATAAGTGATTTATGTAATTTCATTAAAACTCAGGAGGTGTGAGTGTAATTTACTATTATTTTTTTCCAACTTTTAAATTATAATACTATACTTGTTTGAAATAATTTGGCGTTTTGTTTTAAGCTAATAAATAATAAAAATACTGCATTGACTCAGTAACGACCATAAAAAGCCACTATCCCATTTTTTAATTTATTTATTTATCTATCTATCAAATTAAAATCTGCTTAATTTATTTATCCCTACTATTTTCCATATTCATCAAGCAAACACGCGAATCGGGTAAGAAAAGCAGTGGCAAACTTGAGAATTCGCGCAATATCATGTCCAATCTTATTTCATCCCATTCACTTTATATTTTCTTTTTTAATTGTTTTATTATTCATTTAGCTCGTTTCTGTGTTTAACTCATAGTTCTTTTTCACTTCTTTGTTTTTTAAATCTTTTTTATAACTCTCACTCTCTTTCTCTCTCTAAACCTCTCGCTTTCTCTCTCTAAATTTCTCTTTCTCTTTCTCTTTTGGTCCCGCTATTAATCTTCACAGATCACAATTCTCTAACTTCTCCATTTGAAATTTCTCACTCAGATATCCTTCTCCGCCGCACAGTCCTGAGCTCAGAGACCTCTCGATCACCGGAATCCGTGGATATTCTCTCCGTTCCTCGATCGGTTCAGTCCTGCGTAACCTAGAAGCTTCTAATCAGCTTCGGAGCTCGCCTCAGAGCACGCTCAGTTGTTTCGAAGCTCCGGTGTGAGAGTGCACGATGGAGCTCTGAATCATGGTGGATTTCAGCTCTGGTGAAGGGTTTGAACTGTTGAGGCGTCTCAATTCGGGGTTGAGTGAGGGTTTTGAGTTAATTCTTGAGCGAATTGATGAATGGAAGGGTTTGGATATGAAAATGGGTGAATGAAACATTGGTGTTTAGATTTGAGAAAAAGTTTCTAGTCAGTGCTTTTTTGGTTTTTGTTTTTTTAATTGTTTCTACGGGGTGATGTCACGTGGTGATAGAATGACTTCGGATCTTAACAGAACTGGTAATGTTGAAAGAGACATTGAGCAGGTACTTTGGTCCTGTTAACTGATAGTATCTTAGTTTGGTTTTTCTTATTGTTTGCATTTTGTTACTATACTACTGTTTCCTTTATTGATTCTCTATCTATGTTGTGTACTGATGTTAATGATGTTCTTACTTGCTGTTGTGATAATTGTTGGGGGCATTATTTGCACAACCTTCTGGATATCACGATTTTAGTAAATGAGTTGGAGGAGGAAATAGTTAATTGATTTAGAATAAGTTTCAGATGAAAGAGGGAATAATTATTTGGCTTTAGTAAAAGTTTGAGATGAGGGTGGAAATAGTTAATTTCCTTAGTTTCGTTAAAAAAAGGTAGTCCAGTCCTATAAAGCTCCTCCAATGCATGGGTCTAGAAAAGGTTTGGACTCAATTTTTCAGCTTATATTAGGCAACCTTTCCTTACGTTTGCAAGATGCTGATTCTACAACTTGATTATGTGACATGCCACAGCTTCGGTTTGTTTTTTATAGGAGTTAAAATTTTCTGACATGTCAATGGAAGTCCATAGTAATAAGTTTGACTCGTTAATTTGCTTCAACTTCTAACTAGGAGAATATAATCATCTTAAATTAGTTAGCTTTTTGTCCGTAACTTTATATTTTTATATAGGAAAGTACTTATTAGAACGACAAGTCGGTTGATGAATTTGTACAAAACCGCCTTCTTAGGTAATTATCTTTTGAACTTTCCTTTTATTGCATTAAGTGTCTCTTCAAACGTGGAACGATTCACCATTTTGTTACTTTTCCTATAAATCAATTTGATACAAAATAGAACCAGTCTTTTTATATATGGATTATACAATATCTGGCAGTAAAAAGGACGAAGGGCATGATTGCTCAATACTATGCTAGTCATGTCATACAACATGTTTAATTGTTTTGTTTATAAAAATCCTATACTGATTGAAGTCCTTTGTTGATCTTAATGACAGGCCATTACTGCTTTAAAGAAAGGGGCTTACTTGCTCAAGTATGGAAGAAGGGGAAAGCCCAAATTTTGCCCCTTTCGTCTTTCAAATGTGAGTTTTATATTCCTGTAGGTAGATTTAAATTATTCCTTGTTAAAGCATGTCTTCTTTTAAATTTTATCATTGTATTTGGCATTACCTTGCCTCTCTTTCTTTCAAAACCAAGCTCAAAGCCTACACGCAGGAGTTTACTTGGTCCAAATGGTAGGTAGTAATAACAATCATGGAAAACACCAATCACTCAGAGAGAAGGAGCTGATGCGATATTAGAGGGTAGAAGATCGAGCAGGAAGTATCAATGGAACAAAAATACACTGGAGTAAGGGAATGTAGAAGAATAAATGGCTGAGTATGTTCAATAATTGATGCCTGGAAGGTGAAACATAGCTACTGGCAACTAAAACAGTGTAGACAACGAAACAAAGGAGTTCTAGGAACTCTGCAATGGAAAAACGAAAATTTAGGTCATGGATGTGGCACAAGGCTGGCAATGAACTAAGCCAACTCAAAAGTAGTTTGAGGCTAGAGTTGTTAATTAGCTTAATTAACTGGTTTTATAAATCAAATGAGTTGAACTTGAGCTGAAAATTAAGCTCATTAAATAAATGGACCGAACTTGAGTCAAATATACTTCAATTGGTTTGGTTCTTAATCTGGCTTGATATATATATATATATATATATATAATATTTTATATGTTATATTACGCAGTATATCTTTTATCACAAACCCACATCCTTTGTGGTGTGGCCCATGCCAATGTTGGAGACCATCATCCACAATGCTTCTTGATGTTTTTTAATATTATTTAAAAAGGGCACAATCCCAAACTCATGTTTCTTTATAATTTCAACTTCAACAAAATCCTAAATATTGGTCCATATTATAGTGATAGAAAGATAACACTCAAGCTTAAGGGGAAGTTTTACCGCAGGACTATAAGACATGCAATGTTATATGAGACTGAAATGTTGTGTGATAATATGTCAACAAGAGAATAGTCTCCATGTATCATATATGAGAATTTTACGTTGGATGAGTGGGCACACTAGAAAAGATAGGATTAGAAAGGAATGCATCAGAGAAAGTTGGAGTATCTCCTCTTGTAGAAAAGATGGTAGAATCGCGCCTTAGGTGGTTTGGACATGTGTGGAGGAGACCGGTAGAAGCCCCCATAAGGAGAGTAGTTCAAATGGAAGCTAGTCCAATTCCTAGAGGAAGATGGAAGCCAAGAAAAACCATAGGGGAAATGATAAAGAAAGACTTAGAGTTTAATGCTTTGTCAATGAACATATTTATGATATAACATTACGGTGTTGTTCGATCCATATGGCCGACCCCACTTAGTGGGATAAAGGCTTGGTTGTTGTTGTAAAATCCTAAATCTCTCTCCTCCCATTTCATCTCTCTATGCTTTGGCGATCAGACAAATCATGTAGCTGTAAATGGTGAGTAAACCTTCTTCGGCTCTTCTGTCAACCCTCCCATGTTCTTACATCAGGGATTTTCTATTCTAATTAAAAGCTTGCAGTCGTTTTTGGTCCTTTTCTTCTCTGATCTGTTTCTGTAACCCTTTAACTGATATGTTGAGATTAGAGTTGCTCTAATCAACTATGGCAAAGATTACAGTTGTTGCTGCCCATTCTCTCAACTGTATTTTGCCCATCCTCTCTCTTTTATTTGTAACTTTCTGTCTGATTCATGTGTGCCCTGGTTGTTTGGTTTGGTTGCTTTAGAATTCTGAATGGGTACAATTGAACTTTTTTCATTTGCCTGTTCCTCTAATATGTTCATGATTGTCATTGCTCACCAAAAGTTGTTTTGGGTACAATGTAGCCACAAAAATTGTTTAGGGCTTATTGTGTTGTTTGAAATTCGGATCATAAATTATAGCTAATGAATTTAGGGTTTATTGCTGTGTGCGGGCTGCACACTTGTTCTGTTATTTATAGTTTGATTACAATCAATCAGCAAAGTAATCTACATGGCAATTAGAGGCTAACTTATGGCGTAATAATTGGTAGCTAACCTATAGCCTAATCACCTCCTATATTCAACTTAATGGCATTGATCAAGTGCTAATATTGTAGCTTAATGTTAATACTGTAACATAAATGTTAATATTCTAACAGTTACCTTATTGACAATACCATATCAAACTTCGCTGTATTTGGTGAGTGTGCGTGCCTTTTATGGAATCAGCTATGATTTTGTGTTATAGTGATAATCTTGCACGTGGTTTATTTTTTATATACATTTATTCTTTCCATTATATTAAAGTTTGTAGATATTTTCCAGTTGCCAAAAGTTGAAAATATTTGGTTTATTATTGCTTTCAGGATGAATCTGTTTTGATATGGTTCTCAGGGAAAGAAGAGAAGCACCTCAAACTGAGCCATGTGTCTAGAATTATATCTGGGCAACGCACGGTAGTTAAATTTTTTTGATAGTGGAATCCTTGTACTTTTTGATTCTCATATTTAGCCAACAATATATTGTTTCTTCGGATAGTTCTGTTCTATTTGATGTTTCTGTGATTAATACAATTTATGTTACTTATCTCTATATGAACTCTTGTAACCTCCATTTGCTTAAAGTCAAGATATGTAAATATGACATCATTTGTATCCATCTATTAGTAAAGGGCTTTGTTTCTGTTGATGAATCATGAATATTTTCCAATATGCTTGTTAATGGCAACTATTGGATCCTGTTTCGCTTGGAGGAATTTATGTACACGCTCATTTTTGTGCTATTCTACTGTTTTATTCCAGTATGTTAATATTTATTTAAAACGATATCATAAATGCATGAACACGAGTATTTTCGGTGAGCACGTTCATGCATGTGTTTAATAATCAAAATATGTTTGTAGCTGCTTCTTGACTTTGGGCATCTGTAATGAATTATTTCAAGTATGATTTGATAAGGCGTGGCCCCTACTTTTTTCAGCCCATCTTTCAAAGATATCCGCGACCTGAGAAGGAATACCAGTCTTTTTCTCTTATCTACAATGATAGGTCACTGGACATGGTATGGATTTCTTCATTCCCCCTCCTTTTGGGATTTTTGATTGCTTTGGTTGTACAGATTTTATTGTTACTGTGAACAGTGTCAATTATTTTGACTGTATAAGCTTAACATAATCTGGTGATCTGATTCTTTTCTACTAGATTTGCAAGGATAAAGATGAAGCTGAGGTTTGGTTCAGTGGTTTGAAAGCATTAATTTCCCGTAGTCATCATCGGAAGTGGAGAACTGATTCCAGAAGTGACGGTGTTCCATCTGAAGCTAATAGTCCTCGAACATACACTAGAAGAAGTTCACCTTTGAATTCTCCATTTGATAGTAATGAAAGCTTGCAAAAGGTATTAATATGTTCTTATCCATTTTCCCATTTTCTACCTGTTTCACTACATTTCAGTTGAAGATGAATATTCATGGGGTTTTGTTTGTCCTATTCAGGATAGCGGGGATCACCTTCGCCTTCATAGCCCATATGAGAGCCCCCCAAAGAATGGTTTGGACAAAGCATTTTCTGATGTGGTTCTGTATGCTGTTCCTCCAAAGGTTTTCTTCCCTCCAGAGTCTGCCAGTGGCTCAGTCCACTCTGTATCATCCGGAGGATCAGATAGTACACATGGTCACATGAAGACAATGGGTATGGATGCTTTTAGAGTTAGTCTATCAAGTGCTGTTAGCTCATCTAGCCAAGGTTCTGGTCATGATGATGGTGACGCTTTAGGTGATGTTTTCATTTGGGGGGAAGGCACAGGTGATGGTGTTTTGGGTGGTGGGACTCACCGAGTTGGGAGTTGTCTGGGAGCAAAAATGGATTCTCTATTTCCCAAGGCCTTGGAATCTGCAGTAGTTCTTGATGTACAGAACATTGCTTGTGGTGGACAACATGCCGCCTTAGTGACCAAACAAGGCGAAATTTTCTCATGGGGAGAGGAATCAGGAGGCAGGCTTGGGCATGGTGTTGACTCTGATGTTCTCCACCCAAAGCTTATAGAATCTCTAAGTAATACAAATATCGAACTTGTAGCTTGTGGGGAGTATCATACGTGTGCTGTGACACTCTCTGGTGATCTTTATACGTGGGGTGATGGCACGTACAATTATGGTCTTCTGGGCCATGGAAATCAAGTGAGCCACTGGGTCCCTAAAAGAGTAAATGGACCATTGGAGGGCATACACGTTTCATCTATTTCTTGTGGACCATGGCATACTGCTGTCGTAACCTCTGCTGGGCAATTATTTACTTTTGGTGATGGTACATTTGGTGTTCTGGGTCATGGAGACCGGAAAAATGTATCGTTACCAAGGGAAGTAGAGTCCCTCAAAGGACTTCGTACTGTACGGGCTGCTTGTGGGGTTTGGCATACTGCTGCAGTTGTTGAAGTCATGGTTGGAAATTCGAGTTCCAGCAACTGCTCTTCAGGGAAGCTGTTTACTTGGGGTGATGGAGACAAAGGTCGACTTGGTCATGGTGATAAGGAAGCAAAACTTGTTCCAACCTGTGTTGCGGCCCTTGTTGAACCCAATTTTTGTCAAGTTGCTTGTGGAGAGAGTCTGACTGTTGCTCTAACGACTTCAGGCCATGTCTATACAATGGGCAGTCCTGTTTATGGCCAGTTGGGAAATCCTCAAGCCGATGGGAAGTTACCAATCCGTGTTGATGGAAAGCTTTCGAAGAGTTTTGTGGAGGAGATAGCTTGTGGTGCTTATCATGTTGCAGTTTTAACATCAAGGACTGAAGTTTACACTTGGGGGAAGGGTGCCAATGGCCGTTTAGGCCATGGGGACACAGATGATAAAAATGGCCCAACATTAGTAGAAGCTCTGAAAGACAAACAAGTCAAAAGTATTGCTTGTGGTACTAATTTCACAGCAGCTATCTGTCTGCATAAATGGGTATCTGGTGTTGACCAGTCTATGTGTTCTGGCTGTCATCTTCCATTTAATTTCAAAAGAAAACGTCACAACTGTTACAATTGTGGACTTGTGTTTTGCCATTCATGTAGCAGCAAGAAGTGTCTTAAGGCTTCAATGGCACCAAACCCCAACAAACCTTATCGTGTCTGCGATAATTGTTTTAATAAACTAAGGAAAGCTATAGAAACTGATCCTTCATCTCATTCTGCCGTGAGCAGAAGAGGAAGTATCAATCAAGGGTCACTTGAGTTAATTGATAAGGACGATAAATTGGATTCCAAATCTCGTTATCAACTTGCCAGATTTTCTTCAATGGAATCCTTGAAACAAGTGGAAAGCAAATCTTCAAAGAAAAACAAGAAATTGGAATTCAACAGCAGCCGTGTCTCACCTGTTCCAAATGCAGGTTCACAATGGGGAGCACTGAATATTTCTAAATCTTTAAATCCTGTTTTTGGATCATCAAAGAAATTCTTCTCAGCTTCTGTTCCTGGATCTAGAATTGTTTCCCGAGCAACATCCCCAATATCTAGACGACCTAGTCCACCTCGTTCAACCACTCCAACTCCAACACTAGGAGGTCTTACTTCACCGAAGATAGTTGTCGATGATGCTAAGAAGACGAATGATAGCCTTAGTCAGGAGGTTATTAAATTAAGATCACAGGTATCTTGTTTTGTGCATTGGCTTACAGTAATTCCTTTCTCGCTGTTAATGTTTTAATATAATTTTAATAAAGGGGTCTCACAAGTAATACCGTTTTTTATATATAAGCTATTCCTTTATATGACATTAATTTATGTGTATTACCTCTGAAGAAAATGACATAAATAATTAGATACCATGTGGAGACATAGACAAGAATGGAGATGTATGCTAATTCAAACCATTATACTTGAATGTTGGTAGCAAGATGCATATCAATTGCGAACAACTTTAATGACTTGTTGCATTGTTTGATATCTACAATTTACTTTCATAGGCTGGAATTATTTCTTTCTCCTTCCTTTCCTCCTATATTTTTGAAGCTGTGCCAAAGCAGTTTGACTTACTTTTATTTGTAGTAAGCCTGTTTTTTCCTCTCTTTTATTTAGGTGGAAAACCTGACTCGAAAAGCCCAATTTCAAGAAATTGAGTTGGAAAGAACAGCTAAACAGCTAAAAGATGCCATAGCAATTGCCGGGGAGGAAACTGCCAAATGCAAAGCAGCAAAAGAAGTGATAAAGTCGCTTACTTCCCAGGTAGATACTTTGATACCTTAAAAACCACTTTTAACAAATTAGACTCCTATTACATTACAGCCTAAAACTCTTACACACTCACAAAACAGAGAAATAAAAAAGCTACAGAATTGAACTTCCTTGCATAATACTGGGTTTATACACAAATAGTGGGCTAGAATCTTTTCCTCCTCCTTTTGAAACAAATCATCAGTTATTCCAGTAAAATCTTAGCCCGGAAAAAACAAACTATTTCAGATGTTACAGTCAGGCCCAAACTCCCTATATTCTAAACCAATTAGTAGATTTTTTTTGGGTTATGTATGATTGTTAATCTTTAAGACTAACTGATTGTACATTTATTTGTTTCTTGCACTGAATAGTTGAAGGACATGGCTGAGAGGCTACCTGTAGGAGCAGCTAGGAATATCAAATCACCTTCTTCTCTTGCTTCATTTGGTTCCACTCCTGGTTCCAATGAAGTTAGCTATGCTTCCATTGATCGGTTGAATATTCAAGCAACAAGCCCAGAAACAGACTTAACTGGATCGAATAACCAACCACTTTCTAATGGATCAAGCACTATTAGTAACCGTAGTGTTGGTCACAATAAACAAAGCCAGTCAGATGCAACTAATAGAAATGGGAGCAGAATGAAGGATAGTGATTCCCGTAATGAGACAGAATGGGTTGAACAAGATGAATCTGGTGTATATATCACGCTCACCTCCCTATCAGGAGGTGTAATCGAGCTTAAGAGAGTTCGCTTCAGGTATGGAATGCATAGTAGATTTTCTTTCTTTCTACTTACTGAAGCTAATCTACATAGTGTAGAATATGAAATACATGTTAATAAGGCCTTGAAAAAATCGTTCCCAGGTCATTGACAACCTTTAGTGCTAATGGCAATTTACTCTCTTTTAGGCACTGATACATTTTGATGCGGTTGAGAGTACTTGACTTGTACAGATGAGATAGTTATATTATTGTTCCTTATTGTATAAAACAGTCCAAGTGAACTACTTGCTTATGTACCTTTGGCAGTCAAAGCAACCATGTGTTGCTTTATGTCTGAGGAGCCAGAATCACAATTGTGCCCCAGTGTAGCCCCCTCACTGTTTGAGAAATTACACTAATATATGGGGGATCGGAATAATAGAGACTATACGTTTACTTTAAAAAATTAGTCAGAGTCGAAGTGGATGGTATTCTATTATGGCTAGGAGCAATTGTTACAGGACTGTTTTTGTCATGTTTCTTTTCTTGATCAACTACATATTTTCTCTATCTTGTAACTATAAGAATTATTTCCACCATGATGCATTATTCTCTATAATTTGGCGTTTGGTAGGAAATGATCAAATGAACAAGCTTGCAGCAATTCAGATAACTATACAGTATTTCATACATTAGCCGTTTTTATATAGTGAGTTTTAACATTTACATTGGTGAATGCAGTCGGAAGCGGTTTAGTGAGAAGCAAGCTGAACAATGGTGGGCTGAGAATCGTGCAAGAGTATATGAGCAATATAATGTGCGCATGATTGACAAGTCCACTGTTGGAGTTGGGAGTGAAGACTTGGCTCATTGACACGACAACCGGTATATGAGTTGTTTTTCCATATTTTGGTTGGAATTGCAGCAATATTGCAGTGATGAATTACATTTCGCTTCCATATAATATAAAGAGCGAGGGAAGCAGGCCATTGGCATAATCCAGGAGAATAGGAATTGATTGTGGTTTTCTAATTCCTTTTTTTATTTCACATTTTTCCCTATATGTACCTTTGTGTGGGGGGGATTGAGGGTGAGAAATGTAAATTCTTAGTAGGTTACAGGTTCTGGTTTAAAGTAGCTGCAGTGTAAATTTCATAAGCGAATGCATTTGCAAAATTTTCTTCTACACCGGTTATAAATTCCTTAAACCATAGGAGGAGGTCTAAATAGATGTTAGTCTTGGCAAATGCTTTGTTTTAATCTTTGTTGCCAATGCAATACTACATAGCATTATGCATTCTTATTCTCATTCTTATCTAGCAATCAATGTGCCTATGATGTCATATTCATCTATTACTGCATGTGTTATATGATTTGGAGCAACTTCTCCTTTCCTGCCTCTGCATTTATTTATGTGTGTATGGGTAACTTGATCAGTAACTTCTCTTTAAACAATTTTACTCTTAATTATTAGGAGTTTGGGTGGAATTGGAGTGACCAAAAACTTGACTCTCCTAATTCTGGCAAACGTAAAATTGTTATTTTAAGGAATAAACCAGTATCTTCAAAGGATGAATTCCTATTTTATGAAGTAGTATGAACAGAAGACATATTATTGGCTTTTAAAACATATCCTATACCATTCAACCGACAAATCTATATTCCTTGAAGCATGTGGTAGTGGATTTAAGTGATCCCAATCTTGATGAGCATAGCATGGCTCAACTATTTGGGGGAATAAGGTAATAGCCTTCCATATATGTTCTCTGACACTACTCAATCTTTGAAGAAAAAGAAAACTATTGTGATATGATAAATATTTTTAACATTAAACAAAAAAAGGTGGTCAAAAATTCATATTCCGTTGCCGGGAATCGAACCCGGGTCTCCTGGGTGAAAGCCAGATATCCTAACCGCTGGACGACAACGGATCTTATGAATGGTATTCACTTACACAAATTTATCATAATTATACATGAAAGGATTTTATAATATGTATCTCAGAGCACATGTTGGAGATTTCAATAAAATCTCTGCATTACTAAGTATGTCACCATTTATGAATATTCCATCTATTTACTTGATTCATAATCGGATTGAAAGTTCTAATATTTATAGTATATCGAGAAAGAAGGAACTAATAATACAAGGGAGGTTAGATTTAGACCTCAATCCACAATAATCTTTTGTTGTAGTGTTTCTGGGAAAAAAAGTTCCAAGTGTAAGCATAATTTCCCCGTCCCTAGTGTGGACAAATATTCAACTCTCATGCCATGTTTTAACTTACAAGAGTATAATACAATTTGAAGCTTTACGTGAAATTTGTTTCTTGTTGTTACTTCGGTAATTATTATCATCTTTGATTCAAGCCTTTTGATGTTCATCTTTAACTTACAAGAGTATAATCCCCGAGTCTTGTTTCTTGTTGAAGCTTTTTATTTCAACTCTCAGTCACACTCATGCCAAAAATTCTATTATCATTTAAAATCATTCCAGGAAAAACAATCTTTCGTTGTCACTATTTTTAGAGAAAAACATCATTTACACTCATCACTTAAAATGTAGAAGCATGCAAGAATATGTGAGAAGGCAAAGGTGACTCCTCCACCAGAAAGTGAGCCCCCAAAGAAAAGAATGTATATCCATCATAGAGGAGAATAAAATCTCTTTGAAAACCACTTAGGGGGTGTATTATGATTCCACCATGTTCCAAGAAAAAGGCCAATACGGAAGTTCTAGATAAAGATTGATAAACTTCGCTAACCCATGAAAGGCACCATCTTAGAACAAAACCACAACAATTGGTGCAAGAACTTAATCAAGAACAACATGGCAAAAGGTGCAGCATTTCCAACAAATCCATCACTTGAACTGGAATTACAAAGAACTGATGGTTAAGGTCTTGCCAAATAACACCTTCACAGTGAGCTCTGCAGCCATCTCATTATTTTAGAAATTGGCATATTGGTGGCCATGTTAAAAGTTCCAAGAAGTTGGTTGCCTTTTGTCGCGACCCGATTTTCGGTTGGAAGACCGGCCCTGCGACTTAGGGAGAGACAAACTCGATTTCTACCTCTTCCAATTGATTTGGAGTCGCCACTACGTTTTTTGCGGTTAAAACGTAGAAAACTCTAAACATGCCCAATTAGGATAATGTGGTCTTTAACTAGAGATTCTGAGCTCGGGAGTCGATTACGGATCGGGGAAGGTATTAGCACCCCGTCCGCCCGTATTAAAACGGTACCCTCGCTAATAACATGGACTTTTATACCCTTAAAATTATTTATTAAAATTCAGTAAATAAAAACAAAATGTTTTATTTTTTATTGTTGTGCCTGACAAGAATTCAACTTGCTCCTACGTATCCCTAGCTGCAATAGGGAAATCAAGGCTACGTAGTTCTGGTTCGAAAATTAATTGGTTGATTTCATTGATTTGAAGGTATCGATTTGGTTGAGTAATAGAATAAGTTTTTACTAAAACATTTTTGATGTGAAATTTAATAGTTTAGAAACGGCACTGGTTGTAGACCTCCTTCCCATTTTCAGAGAATTTAGAGACAACACGGACCATAACATTGCTATAAACTCCGTTTAAAATCACTTGAATAAATAA
Organism: Lupinus albus; assembly: GCA_009771035.1. Taxonomy (NCBI): domain Eukaryota; kingdom Viridiplantae; phylum Streptophyta; class Magnoliopsida; order Fabales; family Fabaceae; genus Lupinus; species Lupinus albus. The sequence goes on from CM020015.1 coordinate 14,335,895, forward strand.
TGATTATTTTTAAAATATTTGATGTGGAATTAATAGTTTAGAGACGACACTGGTCGTAAACCTCCTTCCCATTTTCAGAGAATTTAGAGACAACACGGGTCATAACCTTGCTATAAAAATTCCATTTAAAATCACTTGAATAAATAATGATTATTTTTGAAATATTTGATATGGAATTAATAGTTTAGAGACGGCACTGGTTGTAGACCTCCTTCCCATTTTCAGAGAATTTAGAGACAACACGGACCATAACATTGCTATAAACTCCGTTTAAAATCACTTCAATAAATAATGATTATTTTTAAAATATTTGATGTGGAATTAATAGTTTAGAGACGACACTGGTCGTAGACCTCATTCCCATTTTCAGAGAATTTAGAGACAACACGGGTCATAACCTTGCTATAAAAATTCCATTTAAAATCACTTGAATAAATAATGATTATTTTTGAAATATTTGATATGGAATTAATAGTTTAGAGACGGCACTGGTCGTAGACCTCCTTCCCATTTTCAGAGAATTTAGAGACAACACAGACCCTAACCTTACTATAAAACTCCATTTAAAATCCTTTGAGCAAATAATGAAATAAATTCCTTTGACAATGCATATAATTTGATAGTTTAAAATATAGAACAAACTAGTGGCTTTATGATTGGTACTATTATTACAATGGAAATAAATTAAAAGTCATATGTATAAATAAAGAATATAAATAAGACATTAAAACAAAAGAATAAACAAAACCAAAACAAATGGGTTCGGGTCAGGCCCAACAAAGAAAACCGGATTGAAGATGGAGGGGTTTTGTTTAGGTTTGCCATTTTTTGTTTTTAGGGATTTGAGTGAGATTAGAATAGGGTGAGAAGAAGAGAGAAAAACGAAAGTGAGAAGAACTCATGGTTTTCTCCTTCGGCGACAGAAGCGGCGTTTTCGCTCCGGTGACAACCTAAAAAGGAGCTCATCATCTGTTCCAACTCCTCCCTTCGGTTTTGTCCTTCTATTCCAGATTCAGAAAGGTATGAAAACCCTATTCCTCCTCTGCTTCTTTCCTCTTTTCCTTCTTAGAATTGTGAAGGAGATAGGAAACCACCACGGCTGACTTTGTCCGGCCATAACCACCATCGGTGGTGGTGAATCAGCGGGTACCAATATGGGTTCTTCATAGAACCCCGGTTTGAGCAAGGGTAACCTCCTAATCCTCTACTTATCCTCTTTATTTTGTTAAAAATTTGAAATCAAAACCAAAAGATAGTGTACGATCTATAAACATATTTATGTGTAGGTTTTTTATGTGACTATGTGATTGCCTTACCTATGATTTACCTTTCGAATGCACGATTCACCTCTGTCTGGCTTTAATCTGACTAGAACTCCCTTTTCGATTGCTTTGGTTCGTCTTGGAATTATATCCTTATTCTTTGCTTCTGATTATCAACTTTCGTTCCTAATTAGCCTTTGTTTCTGCTTCTGAATTATTCCCTGTTTAATCTTTATTGTTGATATTCGTTATGAGGATAGTGCTGTATAAGTGGTTGCTCTCTTCATGTATGTGACTTGCTGAGTTTTCTCTTATGTGCTATCTGTGTGTATGATTGGCTTTGTATACCTATGGTGTGTGATATGTGTGTATGGATTGCTGGTTATCGGAGGAGGGATGTCTTGTGTGTATGAGAGATAGCAGAGGCTGGTTATTGCATAATGTGTGTCTTTTTTAGACTAAGGAACATGTATATGAAGAAGATGAAAGTAAGAAGATTTTCTGGTGGTTATGTTATGAGTGTAGGTCTCTGGTTTGCTATGTGTGGTGTCAGTACGTCCCCCCTGTGTAGTATGATGGCTGTTTATAAAGGATTCTGAAGGAACCTTTTGCTTTCCCAATTGGACTTAGTAAACAACCCATAACCTTCTAAATTTCCAACTGTTAGGCTTTTGAGTGGCTTCTGATTATATTTTGATGATTATTATTTACTATCCAGCTGATTCCATAACTGAAAAGAGGGCTGATGATTACTTCTCAAAACTGCACATAACTAACACTATTAATGCCTATTATGCCTAAAGTGTAACTGGTCCAAAGGTGTATGTATGGAGTCAATAATTTAGTGCTTCTTGGGCTCTTCTAATTGCATTTCTCAACTGGTCACCCCTTCTGTGTTCTCTGCTTTTTTGTGCCTTTCAAACTAGTTATCAATGCAGTGTTTGTAACTGAAATTTGCATATCCCAATAGGCAACCATCTGATGTATATTTCTGGCTAGTTTCCCTTAGGATTTATTATGTGATTGATTTGGCAGTGAAGGCATTTATGTTGTGTATGTAACTGAAAATAAATAAAAAGTGTCAGCCTTGCATCTGTTGATTGCCTCTTACACGTCATACTTGACTGATTACTCAGTTATTGGCTTGACTGTAATGTGCATGTTGCTTGTCATTCTCCATAAATTCCTTATTTAATTATTGCTTTGCAACATCTATCATCCTGTTAATTCAGCCACTGATTAGTGAAACTTTTTGCAGGTAGTTGCAACCATCATTTGGCATTCTTTAACTTTTTGCAGGGAGTAGTAAAGCATATTGAGTAAGGAGTTGTAGGTGTGATAAATCATAGCTGCTACAACCAACATCCCCCCGTGTTGTGCTGAAATCCTCCTCCAACCAATGCATAATGTCAGTGATAGCATTTGGTACTTCATCATTCGGAACCATTCTTGAAGTTTCCCTTGATCCTATATTAAGCTCTCCAGCCTATACTTTGTGATGGTAATAGGAGTCATGGCGGACAATGATCTTTTATTTGGTTGAGTGAAACTTGTTGGAGCAGGACCGCTTTGGTGCACTCAATACAACAATATACCCACATATCACAAGGATATTTGTATCATATACCCACATAATCATTTGTAGCTTTGCGTTTTTGATATAGTGCACTTAATGTTTATCATGAATTTAATCCAATCCTTACCATTTCTTTCTTCTTTTGGTAGCTAATCTGGATTGTAGTGACTATAAAAAATGGTATCCTTTAGCCTCCAAAACCATACCTTCAAAACCATAGTTTGAACATCGACAACTTCCGACATCTATGAGTTCAAAATTCTTGCTACCTTTAGCAACCAACTAAGCAATTTGGATTTTTATCTTGCTCTACAACATTCTCTAAAAAATTTAAAAGCTTTTTTCTAATAAATTATGAACCGAATAATCATCATAAAGTTGGTTTGAGACGCCTAAATATTGTCCCTTTTTTTGAAATTTTTTATTGTTTTAAAATCTTCATATTCTTTATTTTATAAATAGGCCGGACAAAATTAGGTGTTCACACCTTTATCACATTATTCTTGTGTTTGATTGATCTTTCACCAAAGATGGCAAGTCTAATTGAATTGAAGAAATGATTTGCATCCAATGAAGAGAAGATGGAAGTTCTTACTGCTGGCAGATATGAATTCAATGGTAGTGACTCTAACCGTATGATAATGTTCTTGGTATTCTTGGGAGTCCATTCTCTATAATGAGTTGACATTATCACTTTTCTTATCCTTTATATCAACTAATCTCAATTGTCTCTTTTCTCTATACTCTATTTTCATTACCCATCTCATTAAGTACACATCATTGTTATAGTGTGTATTCCTTTTATCATTTAAGTAACATATTAGGATGAAGATTAAAATCCATTTTTCTCTTTCTTTCATCCATGGTTGGTTAAGCTTTTGTCCAAGTAGATTGTTAAGCTTTGAATGAAGTCGCTTCTGCCTATGGTGGTTAAGCGTAGTTGGTGCTTCACATTCATATTTCAAGACTGAGAGATGAAGATTCGGTCACCAGCAAAAGGAGGTATTAGAGTATATGTGGTGTTCAACACTATCATTTCAAGCTTGGAATGCTTGATACATTCTAGCTTGAGGGGGCTATTAAGGATATTTTGGAGATTATTGTAGAAGTTGGGTGGTTAGGAAGTTAATAGTTATTTTGTAAAGTTTGTATTAGTTGCTTGGTTTACAAGCTTTCTTTTTCCTCTTCTCTTGTATAAATAAACAATATTGGCTCACTTTTTCATCAATGAGAATGGGTTAATTTTCCTTCTTTGTTTTCTTTCTCAATTTTCTTGTTCATCAAGAAAACTTCTATGTATAGCTCCTACCATTTTAACAATGTCTCCCAAACTTCTTAATAATATTTCATGTAAATCTAAATAAAATTGAATATTTCAATGCCCATATCATGTCTTAATTAACAAGACTCAGGGATTATACGAAACAGTTTCGGCTTAAGATTCAGTGCAAGTAAATGGGATGAAAGAATGCATGATTTGAAATATATAATTTTTCCAAAATAAGTGAGTGGCAAGAAGATCAAAAGAAAAAAGGTAGCCAAAATACAAAAACAAGGGAACTGATGAATACTACACAAGTTTTTAAACTTAAACAAACGCTATGTATCTTCCATCTAGTATTTAGACATTATTTCCACCACTTCTTATGCATTACTGTTCAACCATCCTTTTAATAAAAGCATTAAGATGTAACAAATTCACAGATCATATATGTTTGCCTCTTGCATGTCATCAAACAGAAAGGACTCCATCACTTTTTTCGAGACACCGCTGCTGCAATCCCGCCCGCTATCAGCCCTACAGCTCCTACAGCAGTTGCAGCAATGCCTAGGCCAATGACACCATCTACAACGGAGGAAAACAAACTATCAGTGCTGTATTGCAGAATTGAAGTAAATATCAACCCCTTTTTCTCTTGGTCTTTTAATAAGAAAAGAGAATCAGGGAATGTTAAGTGGGGAAATGTCAATAATTGATGGGAACCTTTCTTGATCCTATCTTCAATTGATTTCTTCAGTGTCAGTGCTTGCCTCCAGTCAGGTGCAACCTACAGAAGAAAACTTATCATATCTAAGTAACTGAACTCATCTAACAATATACATGCTGTTGATGCAGTGGGTTGAAATAAATAAATAAATAATTGATGGTGTAACTTGAAGGAGATATTTGCCCCCAAAACACACAACTTATAGATAGTAAATCTGTAGATTTTATCATATGAAAGATAAAGAGGACTAGAGGAGTAAAGGGATGTATATGATTCTTGCAATTCATAGATTCTGACCCAATGTCAACAACCCACATAAGTGTTGAAGGTGATTAACCGAATTTTAAATAATGTAAAGATACCTGTAAGGAAATTCTCTAAGTTACAATATTTACTACAGAACAATAAAGTCTACATAAACCATAAGGTATGACCACCGAGCTGGTCTATTAGTGTAAGGCCCTACTGGATATGGATATGATGCTATGCGAGTAATTTAAATTGTGGATTGCACGACCTTATGCAGTCACAATATTGCGGTTGCAGTGACAGCCACAATCGCATCACACAGCACCGCAATTGTGACTCCAAATCACAATAATGCGGTCACGAGCCGCAACGCAACCGCATCGGACCACATCAGATTCAAAAATGTTGTTTTAATAACAAAATAATTCACGCCACAACGACCGCAATCTGCATGGCAATGACCGCAATCGCAATTTAAAACAGTAATGCATAACATAGATAAGAGTTATACATTGAAATAAAAGTAAAAAAGGGACATAGAAGCCGTTAGGAATAAGAACCTGTAGGCATGTATCAACAAGTTCCCTGCTATTGGAATAATCAGCACTCCTATAGTATCCAACAGCAAGAAGATATAGCCTTTCCCTATGCTGCAAAGGATCATTAGTTGAAGGTAAAGATCCTGCAATAAAACAAAAGAGAGTAAGAGAAAATAATAAAGAAATAGAATGAATGAATGAGTGAGAAAAAGGAAAGGACCTTGAAGCATAGCAATGCCACGTTGAACATCATGAGGTTGTTTAGAATGAACAAGAGCCCAAGATAAACGCAATAGACACTCATTCATATGCTCAGAAGAGGCACCACTAACCTCTCTTTCACATCCCTGAACAACCAAATGAAATTCAAATGAAAAGTGAAATTGAGAATCGAATCGAATCGAATTGAGAAAAGGAAAAGAAGAACATACAGCGATGATTTGGGAATCGCACCATGGAAGAGGGTCACTGCCGGAGAAGAAGCTACCGACAGAGTCAACAAACTTCCCTAACTTCGCTTCCAATTTCGACATTCAATTTTCTTCTTCTCAATTCTAACACCTTCTTATTTATTTCACTTTCATTTCTTAGTCCTTAAGTTCACTTTTTTCATTTTTATTTTTATAAAATATAAATGAATTTATATCTGACCAATTCAACTCACTTTATATACTACATAAATTTTATGCAGTATATTCTTGTGTAAATTAGTAAATATACTTTTACTTTTTTTTAAAGGTAGTAGGGTATAATTTTATTTTCACATCGAGTGATTTTTATATTATTAAGGGTAGTTTCCTATATTGACCATAAACTAATGTAGAATTTAGTTATATTTATATTCTCCCAATACAAGAATTATTATTCTTAGTAGAATGTGAGTCAAAGCAAAAACAAGGGCAGATTGTGAAGGGACATGGAAATTGCTTGATGCTTTACACAATAGACCACCCTTTTGAAGGTGAGGTTCCCTTCTTGAGACATATATATCTATATCTACTGAGAGAATGGGAAAATGTTTACAGATTAGAATATTTCTTATTCATAGGAAACTACAATTTTGAAAAGAAACTGCTTTGTTCCCTGTACATCTCAATAATTACAAACCAAAAAAAATCACAATGCAGATGGTTTTCACAAACTAATCACTATTCACACTCACTTTCTTCCTTCATTTAAAGAGAGCCTCACAGTTTGAACTAATCTCAATCCAATGACTACTTACATCATATTCAACAAGTGGACAATTCATTTGTCAGAAACCAACAACTCTACATTATGTATGGTTTCATTAGTATGTGCTGCTGCTTGTTATCATCTGATAAACATCTCTTTCAGAATACTCCACCTTCCCTCCATGATTAAATGAATCAACAAGTTTTTTTGTGTCGGATAAAACCATCTAATGTAACTCTTGTCTTCTTGAGCACATACTCTCAGAAGGGGACCCGCTTTCCTCATCATGCTTAATAAAGAAGTCCTCATTTCCATTATAAAGCCGGGCTGATAGCGAAGGCGATGAAGGTGCACTACCTGCAATTATTTCAACATGGGCAATATCAAAGACTATCAATTATTGGTTCAGTACAGTAATCTGGATAGTCAGAATGCAGTAGTAGAAATAAATCGTAAGATCAAATTTACGACACCTCTAAAAGAAGTGCATCTCTCAAATTCCTTGGTCGCATGTAACAATATCATACCAGAGAGCACAACAATAAAACCACATATTTCTGACACTACAGTTCCACCACTTTGGCCATCCCAATCCTGTAAGCATTGTTTTAAAATGTCATTAGGCTCTTGTACAAGTCATAGATAACAGAAACATCTTATCCATCCTACATTAAATGCCATAATTAGTTGATAATACCTTAAACATTATTACACTTGCTAGGATTGTGAGTGTTGTGAACATGACATAGTATATAGGAGATACAACTGCGGTGTTGAAGGTGTCAAGAGCCTGAAACATAAAAGTAAATGTACTAAGCCTAGACTAACATTTTCATGCTACTGATATGCTACTCGTTCTCACAAAAAATAGAATGAGGCCAACATGCTAATTTTATGAGACAATGAGTAACAAACCTTATTAAGATAATTCATTTGCATGATGACACATATAGCCACAACTAACATAAAAAACCACGTCTCTGGGTAGATTAACTGATTTTCCCCTTGAAAAGTTAATTTCAAAGAAGTTCCAAGGGCTTTAACACTCATCACCTGCAAAATTACAATAATTCCTTGACAAATGCATTTTGAAAGAACAATTATTTGAAGTTTAGAACAATCATCATGAAAAGAAAATTGAGCAGGAGAGAGGAACAATTAATTTACATACAGTGAGGGAACCCATCAATGAACAAATGGCAGTATAAACTAGCACGTTGGTATGTCCACATCTTGGCACAAAATGGAAGACCAGAATGAAAACTAAGACTGTTATTGAGGCCACATATGCCAGAAATGCTGCATGAAGGGAAAATATCTCTGTCATCAAGGACTTAATAAAACACATTTAAATAATAGAAAAAAGGGTGGTGCATTCAAACCTGGTTGAGTAGCCATATCCCATATTTCCAGAACAGAGTTAATAGGTTGCTCCTTAGGAGCATGAATAACAATGATGATAGAACCAGCAATGCACATTACACAACCCAAAATCCCAAGCTGGTGTAGCTTCTCTTTCAGAATAAGTTGAGCCAAAGTAGCACTAGAGGATACCATGTAAACATCATAGAAAATAGGTATATTAACAACATTAATTACAACTTAACATTGTCCTAACTTTCACTTGAGGAAGAAAAGCAAGGAGAATACCTCACTATCACACTTAACGCCCCGAGAGGGGTAACTAAAACTGCTGGTGCAAACGCATATGCAACAAAGTTTGCAACCTCCCCTACAATCACTGAACAAGAAACCACACAGAAACAGGTTCTGAAAGAAATCAGTTTAAAGAAAGAAATGTGCCTGATAAATTAAAATTTGCAGATTCCAATTAAGCATCTATACCACTATTAATGAATCTACTACAACTGAAAAAAAATTAGAACTTCAAATCCTTTTTCTGTTAGCAAACAATGGAAACCAAAATTTTCAACAGAAAAAATACAGCCTTTTTAAAATCCAATTGATTTCATACAATGATAGGCTCAAAACTTCAAATCAAAAACCAATTATGAAGACAAAACTATACAAGACTAAACACAAAGGATTAGAACAAAAGGAAACAACATGTGAAGCTTACTTGTAATCATCCCTACCCACCAGAGTGGCTCCAAGAGATAATAATATCCACCAACACCTGAAAAAATTATGAAAAACAAAATCATGCATAACAAAAATAAGCTCCCAAATATAAATCACAAATTGTGAAGAAAGAAAATGAAAATTACCAGCCCTGACACCAGAAACAGCAGCTGCTCTTTTAAGACCTTGTTTCTTAATAATGAAGCTTGCCCCAATGAACCCACTTGATACCAATGCTAGAATTAGACCTATTAGATTCTCCTCCGAAAGACCCATCTCCAAAAATTGTAACTTTTTTCTGAATTTTGATCTTTACAATTAGCTCTGAGATAAACCCGGTTTTTCAGATCATCAATGTTATTCATTCCGATGATAATGATTGTGGAAAAGTATAAAGTCAATACCAGCACAGCCTAATTATCCTCCAGCACATGTAAATCCATCACCCGCTATTATTAACCAATTTTATTTATTTATAATAATTCAGGTAATTGTGAGTACATCAACCTCTTTTTCATGTAATTTTCCACATGTATCACTGAACCGTAATTCTCCATTTCCACGGTTGCAATAAAGAGAACCACAAGATCAATTTCAAAGAATGAGATAATAATAAATAACATGATTTACTAGCTATGAATAAAGTTGCATTCAGCCGTTTCAAACAAAAAAAACTGCATTCAGAAACTAACATTGATCACATATCTGTTCATGTATACTACCTACCTTTAATGCCACATTTAATTAAATTTGTTGAAGGTAATTTGTTTCCTACTTAACCAACATTTCCCAAAATAAATAAATAATGGACCTTAAATTGGTTGCTTTCAAGCATACACATGTTGTTTAGAGGGATAAAGTGTAAATATATATATACACGTATAATATGGTTATAGATATAATTATAGATAGGAAATCCTTTATAATAAAAAAGAAGGGTTACAAAGGGTTTTTAAAATGGGAAGATCTCATTCCCCTTCTCTTTTAGTGTAAAAATATATTATCTGAGGCAATTAAAGTTTAATGCATAATTAGAAATAAAAATAGTTGATAATGATTATTTGCAAATTACATAAAGTTATGTTTTAGTTTGCTTTTAACTTTTTGTTGGTTAGGGGATTTGCCTTGGATCCATCTGGATATTAACGTCTTTGAATTCGTTCGCGAGTTGCATTTTGGGGGAAAGAAAAGAAAGATAAGGTTTTAGAGCCACCTCACACGTGTATTTCATGACTCTCAAGCCTTCTATTTTCATTCATTCTCCTCTAAAACTTAACTTACAAACAAACCTTTAGCGTTATATTGCATGAAGTTGTGTTATTCAAATAACAAAAATTATACGATTCACTCACATTTGCATATGCATATATATGGTGTATAAATTTCAGCATGCATGACATATATAATATGAGAGCAGTAAGTACTAGTCCTATGCAGCACTTTATCTCAGACTGAAAAGTGTTATGTTTTATGTTCAAATACCATTTTGATATTGCATGCAAAGGTTAAACCCTGTACATTTGAAACAAGAATTGTACTTGTTTTGTACATATAACTATAAGCAGGAGTTTAGCAATTTTCTTATAGAATATTATTTATTCATAGTTGATGATGAATTTGATGTCCATAAAACAGTAGTGGATAAGGTCATTAGATGCAGTAACATCTGATATACAAAGAAGCAGTGTAGTAAAAGTAGAGATTGTTGAGCCTCAATAGAGTGCAACAGGGATAAGAGTATGTTTGTTTTAAAGAAAACCCTGAAAAGAAATAATTACAAGTATGGCTCAAATCCTTGAAGGGATTAGTGGAATATTGTTTTGCAAGTATGCACTAGCAGCAGCAACTCCACTTCCAAGCTTCACAGGGTAACCAACATCTTTCAGTATCATCTCCACCCCAGCAAGACAACCCAATAGTTGCAACTGCAAATTATATTTGAAGAAATAATTATACCAAGACTAGCACATCTATAGTAATAATTTGGTAATAATTATGCATTATCTAACACCATAGATAATTAGATATCATCCTTTGTGTTAATTTCAATAAATAATGTGAAGTCATATCCTGCAATAGAGTGATGGATGATTGAGAAACCAATATTAATATTACCTCATTCAAGTGACCAAGATGTCCTATTCTGAAAACCTTTCCAGCAACCTTGTTTAATCCCAGTCCAAGGCTCAAATTGTATCTCTTCCATGCCCTTTTCACTATTTCAGAACTTTCAATGTTAGGAGGAACAACAACAGCAGTCACAGTGTCACTGTACCACTCTTCCTTTTGGGTACAATTCTTCAAACCCCATGCCTCTACTGCAAGCCTGGATTCAACAGATCAATAACTTATCACATTCATTCTATTAAAAACAGCAAAGTTATAAACTTGATAATAATGAATTGAATTAAGTCAATTATGTTTCACCTTGTTGCTGTGCCTAAACGTTTGTGCCTTAAAATAACATCATCAAGTCCTTCCTCAAAGATTAGATCAAGAGCTGCTCTCAGACCATACAGCAACTGAATGGAAGGAGTGTATGGCCAATATGTTCCCAACTTGTAGAATTTCAAGTAGTCATTCCAATCAAAGAAAACTCTAACTGATTTTGCACTTTTTGAAGCTTCAAGTGCTTTAGGACTTGCACACACAATACCTAACCCAGTGGGAAGTGAAAGAGCTTTCTGGGACCCAGTAAGGGCCACATCGATTCCCCATTCATCCATGCGGAAATCGAGAGCACAAATCGAAGACACTCCATCAACAAGAAGAAGGGCTGGATGCTGGTATGCATCTGAGTATCCAAGATACAACAATGTCGGGATCATTTTGTTCAAAACAACATCCAAAAATATATAATACACAACAAAAACTAGTGTTTGGAAATAAAATTGTTCAAAGAAAGCACATTGGCATGAAATATTTAGTAAAGTTTATTTCAAGTTGAGTCTAGACAATCATTGTTAACTTAAACTGTCAAATATTTGTTATCCAAAGGAGATATAACATTTTTTGGTCTAATTCTGATTTTGCCTGTGACAATTCTGATAAAGTTTCTGAGGTCAAAATAGCTGAATTGAATTACGGCAAATAGAGAAGTCACATTACATAAACTTCAATGTACTATTCTACTCTAGCTGCTGCCAATATTACTAGTTCACAAAGGAGCCTTTGAAGTTAAAAGCAGTTTTTCCATAATAAAGTGGTTAAGTATTTGAATCTTTTAATTTTTTCATCATGTCAAATTATATCAAGACATCAACACATTTTGGTGCTGGAGTAGTAAGACATGACAACAGGAATCATTAGATTACATGCTCACCAATAATTTTTCTCACTGTGGCCAAGTTATTGGTGACTCCAGTTGCGGTCTCATTGTGAACAATGCAAATTGCCTTTATAGTGTGAGCAGTATCTGAAGCAAGTTTTGATTCCAGAATGTCAAGATCTGCACCCCGGCCCCATTCACTTTCGACAACGTCAACATTGAAGTTGAGGCGTTGCTGCTGATCAATCCATAGCAAGCTGAATTGCCCAATCAGAAAAGATACAATGCGATCCCCGGGAGACAATGTGTTTGTTAGTGCACTCTCCCATGCACCAGTACCTTAAACAAATGCAGAAAGCATTACTTCATAACAAGATAAAGTATGAACTTAAATAACACTGGATACAACTAGTTTTCTAGAATATCATCTAAGAATTCAGCAGTCAAGTTTCATTTGGTTAAAAGAAAATCAAATCTAAACATCATATCCCACAAGTGTGATATATATAATCCAAGTGTTGATTAAACATTAATCTAAATAGGGTAACCATTGTAATGAACAATTTGGCATGTGAATGTAAATGTATACAATACCAGTTGTTGGGATAAGAAACGGGGTTCCAGTAGTTGTCTTGAAAATGCTCTTGACATCCTCAAGCAGAGTTTTTGTCATTGCAGGAATTGCTGGAGAACGGTAGTCCTCATTGTTTCGATTCATCGCCCGAAGGACTTGCTCAGGGATGTTGACAGGCCCTGGAACAAAGAGATGGTTTCTTCCAGGTCCATAAACATAATCCATCTTCTCCTCCTTCTAATTTCAACCTTTAAGTTTAAGTCCTATCAACAAAGGGTATTAACAACTACTTCAATTGTTGGTTATAAATCAAAACAATTTAAGTTGCCTGAAAGTAAATTAAAAACAGTTAAAGGTTTTTTGATGGAACCATAGGATTCAGATGGTAAGTCATAAAATGAGATGTAAAAAGTACTGTCTGGAAAATGTGGTGTCAAGGCCATTGAACTTGTTTTTTTGAACTTATTTACTATAATATTACAAGGATGAATTATAGATTCAGTGTCATGACCAAAAGGGAAATTTAAACAAAATGATTAAATACCATTGTTGCTTGCTCTATAAGAATGATTTGGCCATACCTGAAACTGAAAATCTTAGTAGAAAACTCTGTTTATATCCTCTTCAGAATTTTACATTAAAATAAGACAGAGAAAGTATAATATAGTGTTGGTGAGAATTACAGAAAAGAGTTGCTATGAGGTGTAACTTCCATCCATAGCAATAATAACAAAACTAACATGAAACATTTTTGTGCCAATATGAACTTTTGCTACTAACCTCCCTGCTTAAATTTTCCACTTACAAAGTCATTTTGTTTCGAAATGGATTAAGATGAAGAGTGATATTTGAGACATCAATTCACACATAAAATTCAAGAACCAACCTTATACACATGCAAAGATGGTAAATATGTAGTATCAATAAAAACAATAATAATAAGATAGCAAAGATGATGTATAATAAAACTTGAAGTAAATGAGATGAGAATAAGTGGGTTCTTCACCTTGAATTGAAGAGGGAGAATCTTGGGTATTATGTGGAAGAGACGTGCCCCTAGCTCTTATACAATCACATATATATCTTATATATATAAATAAATTTTCTAATTGTATACAAGTGCAGATGAGAAAGAGAAAAACTACAATATTTATTAGTTATGTTTTGTTTAAATGAATAAAATGTTAGCACTTAGAGTTATTTGAAGATTGAATATAATATTTAACAATATACATATACCAGAAGCTATCATTTGAATACTTTACTATAACATGAAAAATAATGACCAAACATAATGCAAAGATGGGACCCAGTCCCGTTTAACGTGGCAGATAAGAATTAGTGACGAGGAATTACTCAGCTCTCACTTGAATTTGCACTCACGTTACTTATTAAATTCATTTCAACTTTTAAAGCCACTCTCTGTATTAAAAAAGAAAAGATAACTCTATCTTTTGGCTTATATCTTGTTTGGCTCTAAGGTTTAGTTTATGAAGAAGGTTAAAATCAAGAAAAGGAAGCAAAAAAAAAAATGTTGATTGATTTAATTTTTTCAATTTATAATTTGACATATTTCACATTATATAATTATAATTATAATTTAAAAACATAATTTATACCAAACACAAGTGTATCTATTTGGTTAAGAAAACGAAGAGTATACTTATTTGAACAATTAAAAGTGAAAAAATAAATAAAAACATATATATTATTTTTGTTGTGTGCTAATATTTGAGTTATATGAAGTAAATCTGTAAAAATGTAAGTTATTATTGTATAGATATATTTGTAGTAAATAAAGTAGACACGCGTTGCATGTAGGTTGAATTGCATGGATATTAAATAAACATGGATAAGGGTAGATATTGGACAAACATTGAAGTACCTAAGATGCAAGAATATAGGGAAGTCTGAGGTTGAGATTGTAATAAGAAAGATAAAGAGATAATAGCAATGTCAACCACACTTGTACTTGTGGGTGGAAATAAATGAGGCCATACTACAATGTTCTATTACTCCTACAACAACAAAATGTCTCAATTTCTAATATACACCTAATTTTTATTATTTTTTAGAGGACAGTGAACTATGATATTTAAAAGGTCAAAGCATTTTACATTTATTAATAGTTAAATCTTTCAACAAAGTTTTCTCCTAACTGAATTTCACTTATTTCTTTTCATTCAACAAAGTTTTTTAGTTAGTTATATTTTAGTACATTAAACATTCATCACATATAATCCACAATCACTTTATGGAGTGACAGTGAATAAGTTGTAAATGATATTTAATTTCAAGAAAAACTTCACCAGAGAGATAAGGGAGTGTTACATTTTTTCCACTACAGAGAATGCAAGATGAAGTAAGGCAATAGATACATAACTATTCAACTCAGAAGAAAAGCAAATGTCCATTAATTACATTTTAACAACTTCAATAGCTCTAAGGTTGCAAGTTAATTACAGCACAAACCATAACATCATCAAGGGTAAAACAAAATCCTTGAATTATCAGAATCAGTCTTAATTTGATGATGGCGGTTGTACAACAAATATAAAACAAGATCCAATACTAGGAATTGTGCACATTTGGCTCAATCACATCGCTTATCTCATTGTCTCGTGAATGATTTAAATAGTTGTTTGACTACTCCTCTCATTGTCAATTGATTTTGAAATAAAATTTTAACATGATATCAGAGCTTGTGTCAAACATAACTCTTTGTCTGATGTGACAGATATTTATGTGGAGAGCATCAAACCTCCTATTTAGAAGAGATAAAGGTAATTTTTTATAACACAAACCTTGATTAGTTGGTACAATTTTTGAAATCTTTTGCAAGTAGAATGTAATTTCCCCTAAATTTGAAATTTAAAGAGAATATAGTTCATACAAAATCCAAAGAGTCTTAAACATGCCAGAATAATTCTTCAATTAATCACGTGGGTAACAGGCATTCTATGAATTGCTCAAAACTCATCAAACTTAAACAATTATAAGGGAAGAAACTGAGCAAGAAGCTAGGAATTAAATTTAATTCCTATTCATTAATAGAACCACTTGAAAGAGCTACAAGCATAGAGGCTTTGGGATAAAAGATTCATCTTTGTTTAGATGTAAGTGTTGTGTTAACCCATACACACAATATGGACAATGATTAAATATTAATCATCCTAAAACAACTATTTTATTCATATGTTTCTCTTTAAATATTTATACAAGAGAATACGATTTATGAATGGTGTATTTCAGACTATGTTTTAGTTTTGGGGTATGGTATCAAATCTACTAAACCCAAATCTTATCACATTGGATTTTCCTCATTAAATTTAAGTTGAGTTCGAATGAATATTCATAGTTCAATTTTCATTGTTATTCTGTCATAGTAAAATGACTCTTGTATCATATATTAATTGAAGAGAATAAGATTTATGAATGGCATATTTAAGATAAGCTTGAGTTGTTTTAGTTGAATGTGATTTTGAATGGTATTGAGATAAGGGAAAAGAATGTATATATTGACAATCTAAATTTTGTATACATATTGTGAATTTATCATCCTTAATTCATTTTTAACCATCTTAAATTAAATTAATATAGATGAAATGATGAATGGTGGATTTAGTGTGATTTTGAATCCATATATTATATATTGCTTGTAACAATTTCCATCTAAGATTGAAGCCAAACCTTCATTTGGTTCATCCTTAGCATGCATCTTATTACAAGACGACATGTCTTACCTTCCATTAACAAAACCTTAATCCAACAAAAACAACTTCTTCTTTCAAATTCACGACTTGTTCTTCTTCTGAGCACTCTCACCACCTTTTACAACAACTCTAATCTACAACATGCCCTTTTACAAATGGCCCTTCATGGCCATTACATGAATTTCCAAGACTACAACACACTCTTAAATGAGTGTGTGACCAAAAGGGCCTTTAGAGAAGGCCAGAGAGTCCATGCCCATATCATCAAAACTCGTTATTTTCCTTCTGTCTACCTCAGGACAAGGTTGATCGTCTTCTATAACAAATGTGACTCATTGCGAGATGCCCGCTTTGTGCTCGATGAAATGCCCGTGAGGAATGTCGTCTCGTGGACTGCTATGATTTCTGCTTATTCTCAGAGGGGGTATGCTCCTCAAGCTCTTGATCTTTTTCTACAGATGTTAAGATCAGGTAGTCTTGATTTAACAAGGACCTTCATTGAATTTGACTAGAATGTTGAGTTGTGTTTGTTGTTGTTAATATCATTTTTGTCTAATGGTTTCTCTGCCTTTATGCAGGTACAGAACCTAATGAGTTCACTTTTGCTACTGTGCTTACGTCATGTACAGGTTCTATGGGTTTTACTTTAGGGAGGCAAATCCACTCTCTTATCTTAAAATCCAATTATGAAGCTCATGTTTATGTTGGAAGCTCACTCCTTGACATGTATGCCAAATATGGTCAAATTCATGAAGCTCGAGGCATATTCGAATGCTTGCCAGAAAGGGATGTAGTTTCTTGTACCGCTATAATCTCCGGCTATGCTCAGCTGGGTATGGATGAAGAGGCATTGGTGTTATTTCGCCGTTTGCTAGGGGAAGGAATGCAATCAAATTATGTTACTTATGCTAGTGTGTTAACTGCACTTTCTGGACTTGCTGCTCTAGATCATGGAAAACAAGTTCACAACCATGTTCTCCGCTCTCAAGTTCCCTCGTATGTGGTTCTTCAGAACTCATTGATTGACATGTACTCGAAATGTGGAAATCTCACTTACTCAAGAAGGATCTTTGATACCATGCACGAGAGAACTGTTATCTCTTGGAATGCAATGCTTATTGGGTATAGCAAACATGGAGAGGGAAGAGAAGTGCTTGAGCTTTTCTCTCTAATGAGAGCAAAAAAAAAAGTTAAACCTGACAATGTCACAATTTTGGCTGTGTTGTCTGGCTGCAGTCATGGAGGATTGGAAGACAAGGGGTTGGATATTTTTTATGATATGACCAGTGGGAAGATTGAAGTTGAGCCGGAGACTGAGCATTATGGGTGTGTTGTTGATTTGCTTGGTCGTGCTGGTCGAGTAGAAGAGGCTTTTGATTTCATTAAAAATATGCCTTTTAAACCAACAGCTGCTATATTAGGTTCCCTTCTAGGTGCTTGCAGGGTTCATTCAAATGTGGACATTGGCGAATTTGTGGGTCATCAGCTTCTCAAAATTGAGCCCAGAAATGCTGGAAATTATGTTATTCTGTCTAATTTATATGCATCAGCTGGAAGATGGGAAGAGGTAAGATCACTAAGGGACCTGATGTTGGAGAAGGCAGTAGTAAAAGAGCCTGGAAGAAGCTGGATTGAGCTTGATCAAGTACTTCATACTTTCCATGCAACTGATCGTACCCATCCAAGAAGAGAAGAAGTATATGCAAAAGTGAAGGAATTATCAGTCAGATTTAAAGAAGCTGGCTACGTTCCTGATTTGAGTTGTGTTTTACATGATGTGGATGAGGAGCAGAAGGAGAAGATACTTTTAGGCCATAGTGAGAAGTTGGCTTTGTCTTTTGGGCTAATTGCTACTCCTGAAAGTGTGTCAATCCGTGTTATAAAAAATCTTCGTATTTGTGTTGATTGCCATAATTTTGCTAAGTTTATCTCCATGATCTATGGAAGAGAAGTATCATTGAGGGATAAAAACCGATTTCATCGATTTGTTGGAGGAAAATGTTCCTGTGGTGATTATTGGTGAGATGGTCTTGATAAAGAGCACTCATTGAACATGTAAGGTGCATGATAATAGAGCCTCATGGGTCTTCTGATGTGTGATGATAATACTGAAATTTCCCTAGTAATTTCATTATAGTATGCAGTCCCATTTTCCACCAAGAACAGGGGATAAAGAGAAAGATTAATGAACAAGAATAAATAGATTGACCAAGATTACAGGTCTAAGTCTGAGAAGAGTTAGCAATTTCTGTAACATTGATTGCAGACTGGTCTTTTACATCAAAGGAGCTGTTAGTTAGTGACTTGACCACAAAGGAATGTATTAATGAAATTTTTTAAACACTTCCCTTTTGATTTTTCATCTTAAAACAGATTAGCCTGAACTAACAGAACTAATCACAGAGGAAAATGTGTTCAGGGAACTAACCACTTGAGGTGCTGGTGGTGAATAATTATTGTTGGAAAGCTACATACACTAAGTAGTAAACTTAACACAGATTTCAACCTCAATCCCAATGTATTATACAAACAAAGTCCTGGTATAGTATTAACAGTAATTCCCCCTTGCCAAAGCTGATATCATTGTCCAACTATAGTACCATTTCCAGTGTGCCTACAACATACATACATACTCTACTCTCACTCCAATTGAGTAAAAAATCTTTAAAACTCAAATGGCAAACTAGTTAGGAAAATTGAGAGCTTTTAAGTTTTAACCAACTAAGAACATGAACAAATGCAAAGCATATGTCACAAACTCAACTTTGTCTTTATTAGTTTGTGTTGTTCTTTCATTCCTAGATCACTGCAATTGAAATGTATTTGGCTGCTTTGCTTGTGCAAGCATTTCAACAACTTCCCTCATGGTTGGTCGCTCCACACTTCGTTCTTGAACACATAACATGGCCACAAAGAACACTTGCATTGCTTCATCTAAGGGAGTATGATGATGTATCCTCCCATCAAGGATCTTAACCACTCTCTCTTTGCACCAATTTGTTTGCATCTTGGTCCATTGAACAATGTCAAGTCCTTCTTCCCCGAAATCCCCCACAGGTCTTCTCCCTGTTAACAGTTCTAGCAGCACCACTCCAAAGCTATAAACATCACTTTTCTCATCAACTTTCAATGTGTATGCATATTCTGCAACATAATCATAAATCAAAACCATAAGCTTATAAGTATTAGTAAATATGTAAAAAAAATCTTTAAAAAATACTATATATGTATAGATAGTTGTACAAAATATATGAAAAGGAGATAGGGAGAATGGCCCATTGTCAGTTTATAAAGTAGTAAAACAAGAGACAAGCTTCACTTTAATTTTGAAGTAACAAATTAAATTTGTAAAAAGATAAGGTAAATTGTCCATGTCTCCTTTTCTAGGAGTTTGAGAAAGTAAATCTTAAATCTCAACCTAGATTATGGTGAGTTAATTGAAAAATAAACTCTCCTCCCTTCTATTTTTTTTTTAAATATTTAAGATTATTAGACATTTTAAGAAGAAATAAATAATATAAAAATTAATATATTTTAAACAAAAATATCTCTATTAAATTTTCATATATTTTCTCTATTAAAAAGGTAGTGTATAGTGGTTTGAAACTGAGTGTATGTTTTCAACTTTCAAGGCATGCAAAAGTACTATATATCCCAGTTAGCGTGAGGAAAAGCAAAAGAATTTTCCTTTGTGTTAGTGGAGTCTTTGCCCCAGTCTAGGAATCCACGTACATGCAACACATTATGGTCCTAGAAAACAGTGACTAGGAATATGCTATACTGGTAAAGAAGAAAAGTAAAGTGAATATTATCTTAAAATAAAACAAAACTATATTCATTGTTAGATACTCAAATATAATGGACCTTAAATAATCATCCCTATTGATGCATGTTCAGATTTTTTTTACTTTTACTTATTTCAGTAATAATGTCTCCAAAACTTGAAGGGTAGTTTGAAACCAATTAGATTGAAACAGAAGCTATATGCAAATGAACTTGAAGTAGTAATGCAATTTTATAGACTAAGTGATTTATATTTGAATGGTAAAATTAAGTACCTGGAGCTATATAGCCATAAGAACCAGCAATAGAAGACATGCACTCTGATGTGCCAGTATCTTGCAAGAACTTGGCAAGTCCAAAGTCAGCAACATGAGCCTCAAAGTCAGAGTTCAATAATATGTTGTTGGACTTGACATCTCTATGTATTATGAGAGGGGAACAGTCATGGTGCAAATAGCAAAGTCCTTTTGCAGCTTCTGTGGCTATTTTCAGCCTAGTATCCCACTTGAGAAACTCACCCTTTTTCCCATGCAAGGCTTCACCTAAGCTTCCATTTGGCATGTACTCATAAACAAGTAAATTGGTGTCCCTATTTGAACAAAATGCTAGCAACCTTACAATGTACCTGTGCCTGATTCTACCAAGTGTCTTTATTTCTGCAGAGAGACCATTATCATGAGAACAACCTTTGTTGATTCCTAACAGTTTCTTCACAGCTACTTGCTCTCCATTTGACATGATTCCTCCATATACAACTCCAGCTCCTCCTCTTCCTATCACATTGCTTTCCTTTATGCATCCTAAGATGTCTTCACTTCCATATTCCAGCTTCTGAAATGTTGTGAGCTTCCATGAATTGGAGTGCCTCTTCCACTTCCTGCTCTTGATTATGGCTAATGTTGCAAAAACTAATGAACAACCTAAAAGTGCCAATGCAAAAAGAAGCTTATATTTCCCAGGAACTCCAGGTTTTGCACTGCTTTTGTCCTGAGAGTCCGACACTGGACTAGAATGGTTGCATGGATTCAAATCATATCCACATAGCTGAGGATTACCCTCAAAGGATGTTGAGTTAAAGACTAAGAATTGTCCTACATCAGGTACTGAACCAGAGAAGTTGTTGTGAGAGAAATCTGCTGAAGTTAACCCCTTCATTGCCCCAAGCTCCTTGGGAAGACTTTGGTTTAGGTGGTTCCATGAAACATTAAGATAGTTTAGTATGTGAATTTGAGAGACCTGAATTGGAATAGGGCCTGAAAGTTGGTTTTGGCTCAAATCTAAATATGTGAGTAAGACAGAGTTACCTATCTCAGGAGGAATACTGCCTGAAAAGTTGTTAATACTCAAATCCAACTTGAGAATACTTTTCAACCTCCCTATATCTTGAGGGATTTCACCAGAGAATCTATTTCCATGAAGCAGAAGAGTTTGCAAGCTTGGAAAGCTTCCAATTGAGGTTGGCAGAGACCCAGATAAACGGTTGTTTGATAGATTCAACTGTGATAGTTTAGAGGGTGAAGAAGTAGTGCTTGTTGCTTCTTGTGGAAGCCATCCACTAAGATAATTGTTCTGTAGTTCCAAAAGGGATAGCTCAGGCAAATAAAGGAAACCTTTTGGTACTGATCCAGTTAAATAGTTCTGTCCCAAACGAACTCTTTGGAGTGTGTAGCATTGGCCAAGATCAGAAGGTAAAGATCCAAACAGAAAATTATTGAGCAAGATCAAAATCTTGAGCCTCTTTCCAAGGCATAGAGATTTTGGCACTAATCCAGTGAGCTTATTTGTTGAAAGATCAAGCTCAATCAATTTACCATTCTGGCCTAGCTCTGAAGGAATGGCTCCAGTGAAGTTATTCTGCCATAGCTTTAACACTTCCAGGTTAGGTAGCTGAGCAATGAAGTGTGGAATTTCACCATTAAACATGTTGATGAATAAGTTCAAGAGAGTAAGATCATGAAGGCCTGAGAACTCATTGGGGATGTCTCCTGTTAACTCATTGTTTGATAGATCAAGAGATTTCAAGCTACTCAGGTTCCCTAGTTGAGGAGGGATTGAACCACTAAGCTGATTAGTTTGCAAGAATAGTGTGTCTAGCTTGTATAGGTTGCCTAACTCAGCTGGAATTGGACCTATCATGCCACAGTTAGCAATATCAAGATGAACTAAATTTATCAACTTACCAAAATGAGGTGGTATCTCACCATCAAATTTATTGTAGTACCCCAAAAAAAGATGTGTCAGATTAGTGAGGTTTCCAAGTTCAGTTGGTATGAAACCTCTCAAATCATTTCCTGCAAGAGAAAGATAATTGAGTTGCACCATGTTGCCATAGCTTGGAGGGATTAGTCCATAGAAGTAATTCCCTCCAAAATTCAAGTGCTTGAGCTTAGGGAGCTCAAGGACAAAAAGAGGGAGGGAGCTATTGAACATGTTGTCATAAGCATCTATGACTTCAAGCTCTTTCAATTTTGAGAATTCCAAACCCAAACTTCCACTGAACATGTTGTTTGAGATGTTGAGGAACCTTAAACCTTGTAGCTTGTGAATATCAGCTGAGAACTCACCAGAAAAGCCATTTCCAGCAATAGAAAGACTCACAAGGTTTCTGAGTCCTGTGATGGAAGGTGAAAATGAGCCAGAAACATTTAAGTTGGATATATCTAGTGACACCACAGACATGTTGTTATAGTCACACTTAATGCCATGCCAAGTGCAAAGTGACATGTAGTTTGACATGTTCCAACTATTCAAAGAAGAAGGTTTGACTTCAAAGTCTTGTTTAAGAGAAACCAAGATAGAAGCTTGGCTTCTCAAGGACATAGGGGTTGAAAAAACAGAAGCAGCATGCCAAGTTAGGCACAAGAGGATGAGGCTAAAGAGTGCAAAGCTGGATACAGAAGTAGCCATCTTGTATAGTAACTTGTTTATAAGTGTAGGACTGTAGAGGTACCAAATAATCTACTTGTAAGAGAGTGAGAGTGAAGTTTGGAATAATATGATAGAGTTGTTAAACTGAATATGCAGTAGTAGATGCAAAGAGGGTGAGAGGAGTTGTGTAATGAAATGGAAGAGAGAAGGAACATAGTAATAGTAGCATCATATGCATGTTTTTTTACTCTTTATCAGTGTTTTCCCTCTATTCTTTTCCCCCACATTCATGCACACACATACATACATACACACTACTTTGGTGTCATCTTTAGCTTTTTTAAAAGCAAAAGCAAAAGCAGTTTTGGATAGAAATGCATAACCACAGACCGTTTCATAAGCTGTCCTTAGCTTTATTTATTTGATTCATAAACCAACTTCAACTCAGCAGCTGAATCATATTTGGAATCTTAAAGCATCTTAGGATATAACCTTAAACCATATTATAGAGATACCAATCATGGGAAAGAATAAAATGATAACAATGAGCAAGATGAGTGTACCTCTATTCTTTTTTTTATATATAAAATAAAATATATATTTGAATACTTTACTCATAACCAAAAGGGAGGGAGGTATATTTGAACACTTTACTCATTCATGTCTTTGGCAAATTATTCCTCATCATAACCTTTGATAACTTTGGTGCTAGGAATCATAGATACTTCAAAATGGTTGGAGTAGTAACATGTTATTTTTTTCATAATGAATATGATATTTAAACATTATTTTTCTATACACCTTACTTATTTGAGAAATTAAAAAGTTGAGTGTGAATATGTGATAATAGTGTTTAACTATTTATTTTTCCAAATTCACTACATTCGTTAACATTAAATGTAAAAAAATGACATTGGATTTAAATTTATCTAGCAACTCATCAAATGGGATGAGTATCCAAATACAAATTATCACATGAATACTTGAATTGAAAATATGGATTAATCTTAACTCAATTATACTCTGATTGTTCAAATTGGGATTCACTCATCAATCACTACACCAATCAATATATGAAGATTCTCCTAGTCTGAGTTTGTTACTACTCTTATAATTCATATATAAGTTTGTCATATATTTTTCTAGCGTGAACCTAGTGGAGAGGCATCACAGCCTCTTTATATTTATACCTATCACTTTACACCGAGTAGTAGCGTGAAAAAGAAAAAGCAAATTCCATTGATTCTTCTTTTAAGAGTGTGTTGTGATCCATCATTTTAATCTCATCCATATATAAACATATATAATGTGGACCATTTCGAATCTTTCTTTTTACCTTAAGTTTTTTTTCTTCTTTTCTTTCAACCACCAATTGAAATTGGTCAATGGCAGTGAACAATGTTGGGATGATCTTTGCTCAAAGCATGAAAGTTGGGCCCTACAAGACTGATTACAAAACATGCTGACCCCATTTTGGAAATTCCTTGTTTTGTTTTGGTTAGTGGTGTTAGGACCCATTTCTAGCATTTTATTATAAGCCACTAAAAATGACCCATTTTCTAGTATTTTATTTATTTACTTATTTGAGCCACTAAATATAAGTACTTTCGGTACAGTTTTTTGTTTTAGATGAAGCTTTTAAAGATAGATGTGTCCAAATCTTGATTCCATTTGGGTAAGATTTCATCAATATAAATTTCAAAGTGGCCTGTGCAATGAGATAAAACATTACAAGGACCAAATAAGAGCATGAATCTAAATTTAATATCACATTATAGAGCCTCTAGTTACCCATTTCATCTTTATTATCTATTGTTTCCCACTGACCAATATCTTGTGGCACTGACACTATGGCAGATGAAACTAAATTATAGCTGCAAAATTGTCCTATCCTCAAGATTCCACGGTTATGGACCTGTTTGTTGTATACATATAGGAATATGAATGATACCAACTTATATAACTTATTTATGCTTTCAATTAATATGCTCCATTTTATGTAGTGTCCATGTAGTAACAAAAGTTGTATTTGACCTATTTATGTTAGCAAAAACATTCTGGCTCTGGTTCAAGTGTAAGGCAAACTTTAACTGAAAAGCTTATGCAGTGTTATAACTTGGGGAATATAATGCCACTTGGGGCTTCACTAGCTTTGCAATTTAAGTATGTTCCTTTTCCCACCTTGAGGTTAACTTGATTGTTTTTATGCTTCATTTGGGTGATTGAATAAATGAGATTGCTTCATGATCAAAAATATGTTTAGGCACATAATTCTAATTTTGACTTTAATCCCCAAAAATTGGTTGTATCGGTGGCTACAACTAAGGGCGAGCATGGGTCGATTTAAGGTTTATTCCTTATCTAACCCTAAATGTTTGTCGGGTCATTTTTTTGAACCTAGATCCAATCATAAACTCAAAGTTAACCTAACCCTAAATATCAACTATGTCAACCTTTAAACTCGATCTTAGACCCTATTAAATATAATGAATCTCATTTTAGATAAAATTTCCTCAATATTATTTATTATTATGAATATGTAATTTGACATATAAAATGATATGTGTATATATTATTAATCATGTATATATGATGAAAAATTAGAGAATCAATGATATTGTCGATAAAAAAATGTGTCATTATTATGTACATATTTGAATAAATACACATAAAAACATGATGAGTGAGTGACCATTAGATGGATCGGGTTGGATCCTGCTTGGTCTTTATTTGACCATAAATATTAATCATATCTAATTTTTGAACCTGAAACTGGTCATAAACCAATGAGACTCGACCATGGTTCGATGAGATAATGAACGGGTCATACTAGAGCGGGTAGGATTGAGTCTTGCTTAGTTAAAACCAATTGTACTGTGATGTTAATATGTTGTTCTTGTGGAATTATGATTATTTAGGTGAAGACTAATAATTAAGAATTGTTTTTAAGTTGATTATATTTTAATTTCATGGAATTTATTTTTGGAATTAAACAAAATTAAGTTCAAATTGTGTGATTATTTTTAATCTCGTGTGCATAAGTTAAGAAATCAATAATGACGAAGAAATTCATCCATAAAAAACAAGGGATTAAGGATTTATTTTCATTAAAATACTAAAATTAGATAGTATACACTATACATGGAGGATGTGCAAGTAAGTTGCACTTTTCCCACTACTTAAGTCTATAATGGGCCAATTGTGTGTTGAGCCCAAATTGAATGAGAATTTTAGATGTAGCTAGTAATGCACTTCTCCAATATAATATAAGAATATACTTTTACCATCTAAGTTTCCTAGTTGCTACTTACACTAACCCTAACTTATGTGAATAGCTAGAAAGAGAGAAATTTATCATAAAATAAAGTGTAATATATATGATTTGTTATTATTAAGATTTATATACCGTTATTATCTTATTCATCATTCATTTGAATTATTATTTTTTAAGAATCAATCATGATTAATTATGAATGATGAATGATACAATATTAATATATAAAATTCATTGTTAATATATATATATGGAAGAAGATTCACGTACTCAAAGAGTAAGTTTATTTTTTAAACTTACTCCAGATCTTGGACATCAATTTTAGGAAAATTCAATGGTTTAAATTAATGAATAAATCTAAACCATTGAATTTTTCTAAAATTGATGAATATAATATGAAGTAAGTTTAAAAAAAATCTCTTATATATATCTTAAAAATAACCGACTGGTATTTGAACTTGTTATGCAAGTAGTGGATCTTTTGTAATCATAAAACATTTATGATTAACGGTTGATTTAATAAAATGATTAGACGCAAGTGAGAAGTCAGCATGCAGGTACATGATAGTGAGAAGGCGTACACACACACGATAGCTCCCTCTCTCCATACAAATATCTTCCTCCTCTCTCTTAAACCCTAAACCCTCGATTTCTAGGGTTTGTTTTTCTCAAATTTCATTGATCTTCACTTTCTCTTATTCCCACTCCTCAAGATGACTTCTACTATCCTCAGAAGAACCTCTTCAATCCTCAAAAACCGTCCTTTTATTTCCTTAACATCCATTTCCACCCAACCCCTTCTCCATCGCATCAACAATTCCTCCACCGCCGCCGCTGCAACAACATCCGGCGGAGACCCTTTGAAATTCTCAGGCCTGTTCGAGTCCAAAGCGCGTTTTTTTTACTCGAATTCGTTCCCCTTGAGTTTTCACGCCTCTTCTGTTTCTCGAGCTGAATATGCTGTAGATGATTACCCATTGGAAGAGGCATCCAAAGGGAACAACGCTGATGAAGGCCTCCAAGTTGCAAAATTAGGGATTGCTCAGGAGATTGTATCTGCTCTCGCCAAAAAAGGCATCACCAAGCTCTTCCCCATTCAGGTAACATTTATTGAACTTCCTAGTGTTTGGGTAATTGGTTTAGTTTAGCACTTATTCCATAAGTTGAAGCAATTTTTAGTTAATCCAAAATATGATTTGGGAATAACTAACAATAGTGTGTCATTTAGAAATTTAGTCACTTTAATTTGTTGTTGGCTTTTAGATTATCAATGTTTTGATCTGTCAATAAGTAACAATGCAACTTTAAGAAGTTGTTTCCTTTTTTTAAATAAGTTCTAATTTGTAATGTGATAAATTGTAGAGGGCTGTGCTGGAACCTGCTATGCAAGGTCGTGATATGATCGGTCGTGCTCGAACTGGAACTGGGAAAACTCTTGCATTTGGGATACCCATCATGGATAAGATCATTAAGTTTAATGCTAAGCATGGGTTGGTTTTTATTAATAATTTTTTCTTCTCGATTCAACTTAAATGTGTATCTGGTTTATCTGTCTCAATTGAAGATGGATTATGTAATTCATTCAGCTTGGCTAGAGGGCATTGACATGTATCTTTAACTAGGAAATATTTTGTTTTGTGGTTGATATCGCAGACGAGGAAAGTCTCCTCTAGCTTTGGTTTTGGCTCCAACCAGAGAGTTGGCGAGGCAGGTTGAAAATGAGTTCGCTGATGCAGCACCTAACTTGGATACGATTTGTGTTTATGGGGGTACACCTATCTCTCAACAAATGAGGCAGCTTGATTATGGTGTTGATATTGCAGTAGGCACACCTGGTCGAATTATTGACCTTCTCAACAGAGGTGCCCTAAATTTGAAGGAAGTTCAGTTTATGGTTATCGACGAAGCTGATCAGATGCTCCAAGTAGGCTTTCAGGATGATGTGGAGAAGATCTTGGAGAGGTTGCCTGCAAATCGTCAGACTCTTATGTTCTCTGCAACAATGCCATCCTGGATAAAGGAGATTACACGCAATTACCTAAAAAATCCCCTAACCATTGATCTTGTGAGTATGACATTCTGCTATAGGTTAAACAATAAGCTATTGCATTGGATGGAAATACCCTTTAGTTTGTCATAATTTTTCTGGCTTGGTATGTCTTCCTCTGTAAATTAATATGCAGAGGGTAGATATAGTAGATGAAGTTTTAGGGCACATAGACCATGATAGGTATTTTAACTTTCTAACAAATATTTTATGATATATAAATGCATGTATAGCGTTAATGATTATGTTTTGGGTTTCAATTGTACAAACATGAAAATATGAGTGTCTCAATGAACACAATACATTTGTGCATGGAATAAACTATCGTATTGGGATATGATCAGTAAGAAAGAAGAGGAAGTCATACTGCTTGTAATTGGAAGCAAATATGTTTGAGATCAACTTGCTTAGATATTAAGTTTTTTGGTTATTATGTAATCGAGAACTTAATGTTGCCATAGGTTGGAGATTCTGATCAGAAGTTGGCAGATGGAATTACATTGTACTCAATTGCAACTGATTCATATGTTAAGGCGGGAACTCTTGGACCACTAGTGAAAGTATGCCTTCTGATATTGTCATTGTTCTACTCTTGACTTGCGTTTTGGTTATGGTTAATGATTGTTGTTATAATTGCTATTTCACTACAATTAGCTATTCTATATTCAATTATTATTATATATTTTAATTATCTCTAATTTTTTAAAAAGCAAAAACTAGTCAAAAAGCTCGTTGGTTGTTATTCAACTTGTTTTGTTGTCTTTTCTAAATATATACCCTTTGGTAGGAACATGCGAAAGGAGGAAAGTGTATTGTTTTCACTCAAACCAAACGTGACGCTGATCGATTATCATATGCCCTGGCAAAAAGTCTTCAATGTGAGGCCTTGCATGGAGATATATCACAAGCTCAGAGAGAAAGAACTCTTGCTGGCTTCAGAAATGGTCATTTTAATGTTTTAGTGGCAACTGATGTTGCTTCACGTGGGCTTGATATACCAAATGTTGATCTTGTAAGTTCCTCTTTACTTGTCTTTTGTTTGCAATTGTTTTATTGTATAATCTAATTTATTTTGTGTTAATTGACACTCAGGAAAAAAATATTATTTTCTACATGAAGTTTCTCCCCATCTAGTGGGATTAAGGCTTGGTTGTTGTTGTAAATGAAGTTCTCCTTGTTTATAGCTTTCTTAATGTATCTGAGATGTTTATTAACTATTGGAATGGTTAAATGGAGAAAATTGTGTAATAGATTCCCAGTCCTTACTTCTTGGAAGTTCAGCAACAGCTCACCTAAAATGTGAGAAGTAGTATCTGGAATGGAAATCTTGAACTAAAATCAACACGCAGTCTTGCATTATAAATTTTATGGAAGAGTTTTCACATTTACCGTGCTATTGCTTCTTTATTTGTTGGTCCTACACGTGGTTCTATAAATATTGGGACTGCCACTGCTTCTGTTTTGTTGCTTTATTTCATTTTAACGTATGTAGTCCATGTATATTTGTTGTGCCTTCCTTTGTCTAATATATCACATGTATATGCAAATACTTCGACATAGACAATGGTGCTGTTTTTTTTGTTATTCAATTTTTTTACATGTGAAATTTTAACTTGGGTTCCACATATAGGTAATACATTATGATCTTCCCAATTCTTCAGAGATATTTGTTCACCGATCAGGAAGAACAGGCCGCGCTGGTAAGAAAGGAACTGCTATTCTTGTTTATACAGAAGATCAAACCAGGACTGTTAGGACTATTGAGCGTGATGTAGGCTGTAGATTTACAGAGGTGATCTCCTTGCTTCGTTTACATTTCTGTCTGTCTATCTTTTTTTACTTGAAGTTTTACCTTGTTTATTATTTATTTCTGGCTGTTTGAAATTGAAGTTAAACAAAAATGGTAGTATGTGTTCCTGCCTTATTCTCGACCTCCTTTCTCCCCATTGGATTTGAACCCATGTAAAGTAATTGATATTGAACAATTAAGGTTCCCATAGAGTTTGAGATATGCCTACATTAGTTTGTGACCAAGGTTTTCCAGTACCATTATTATGTACCAAGTACTGATAAAACTCAAGCTGTGGAAAATCTTAGTGTCTAGCAGCCAGTGAACTGCTATCCAGAAGTTATTATTATTAATATTATTATTATGATTAATTTTTGTATGCTGTCACCATTGCTTTTCCTCTGTATGCTGATATTTATGTATATATGATTATCTGATTGCTTTTCATCCCAATATTCATATCTATCAGCTACCAAAGATTTCTGTTGCACCTGGGTCAGTGGACACTTTTGGTGGCATGGGTGGTGGACGATTTGGTTCTTATGGAGGTTCAAGGGATCGTCGATCTGGTGATACAGGTTTTGGCCGTACTGGGGGCTACGGCAACTCTGGATCTGGCCGCTCTAGCTATGGAAGTTCTGGTGGAAAGTTTGGTGGATCAAGTCGTTTTGGTGCATCTGATGAAATGAATAGATTTGGTGGTCAAAGCTCTGGCCGTTATGGCTCCTCTGGTGGCTTTGGTTCAGGTCAATCCTCTGGTGGCTTTGGTTCAGGTCAATCCGGAAGCACACAATCTGGTGGTTTTGGGGGATTTCGTAGTTCAGATCGTTCTGGTGGTTTTGGCTCAGGTGCATTGGGTGGTTCCCGTGATGGTAGTGATCGGAACAATAGGGGAAGTCCATTCTAATATCATAAGTGTTCCATCTTCCATTTCTTGATGGCTGAGTTATTGTAGAGTTTGGTTTACTGTCATTTCCTCTTAAAACATGAGAGTTACATGCATCTATGCCAATCCTTATTTTACTAAGGATTGGAGGTTATTATAGCATAAGAATCATTAAGTCACTTGGTATTGTAATCTTCACTCCAAAAAGAAGAAAAAAAACAAAGGAGAAGGCTGTATTCTATCATCTGCCAGGCATTTTACTTGTCCACTATCTTCTGTCTGAGCAGTTTTGAGGAGGCAGCTTTATGAAGGAGTAGTGATTCAAGTTATTTTATGTATTTTTCTTGTTCCTTAAAGTAGTTAATTAGCAGAAGAAATTCTTTAGAAAGCTTGAGGGTTGGTCTGCTGTTTTATATTATTAAAAGTTTATTATGCTATAAATTTCTAATTTCACCTTGGGTCACTTGTGTAGTTGAATAAATCAAACAGAATCATGTTGATTAAATCATGTCTTCTCCCATGATTGTGAATGAATTTCTAATTTCACGCTGCCCCCACAGCAGGTCCCACCTGTTACAACAAATCAATAACCTCTCATGCTGGTGCTCCTTATTCTTATTATTTATTTAGGGTTCATATTTTTTTAAAATCAATCAATGACTTCTTTTGTAAGTTGTAACCAGAATGGTACATACATCATATCTCATCTAAATCACAGGGAAATGAGATTCATTGCCTTGCCTTTAAGTGATTTGGGGTTCCTTTTTCTCTTTGCCATTTATGTTAGTATTTAACTACCATTGTAATTGTAATTAACATCATAACATTCTACTCTTGACTCCAATGGAGAAAGGATCTTCCAACACTAATCTATAGTAAACATTATAACATTTATATATGAAGCATCTGTGTTGTTTTTGTTTCATCCTTTAAGAATTAATTTTAAGTATGAATAAAGATGTAGATAAAATAAATCTTACATTGAAAAAGAAGTCAACATGAGATAAATGACTGACTTTAGATCCATTAGGAAGCAGAGGAGGAAAAAGAAGATAGTTACCATAACTCTCTCAAAGGTTAAAAATGGTTTGAAGGACCAACAAGGGTTGATTCAGCTCGTAAGGATCAAAAGTCAAAACACTTCACTAGTAATGCTTAGGAATTATTCTTCCTCTAACTTCCTCTTATTCTAAATTTCAGTATACCAAAAAAGAATGTTGTATAGGGATCACCACAAGTAATGTACAAGTTATGAAACTATTTATACATGTACATGTTTATTACTCTAGACTAGGCTTCAAGGGCACGTTGAAAAGGGAAAAAAGATAAGGATCAGGCACCATGCAAGATTGTACTAGGTGCATGTTTACTTTTAAGCATTCCGCCGTGATTTCGACCTTGCATACCTCTTTCGACGAGATGG
The DNA here is from genome assembly GCA_009771035.1 of Lupinus albus. Lineage (NCBI taxonomy): Eukaryota > Viridiplantae > Streptophyta > Magnoliopsida > Fabales > Fabaceae > Lupinus > Lupinus albus. Next base: position 14,368,392 of record CM020015.1, read on the forward strand.
AGGAAACAAAAGTTGCTGAATCTGTTTTTTAGCCACTACTACAGAGGTGGCCTGCAAATTCAAGGAGGAAAACTCCATTAGTTTGAAAAGGATTCTATAACATACATTTTTTTAAAAACCAAATGCATTACCAAAATCCACATAAACATGCTTATAAAAAGGGGCCATGTATGTAGCTGGCTTATATGCAAAACATTATATGAAAACACATTAAATGAACGGTTGTGTATTATCAAAGCTTCCTGTTAATATGTATGCAATAGCTAAACTTGTTTATTTTCATTCCTTCAAAAATAAGACTCACATTCCTAAGTAAACTGCAAACTGAGAAACCCACTTCCCAAATACCACCAAAAATGTATTTCTAGAGAATATTGTTTAAACACTCTTCCTTTCAACTTGACAAATTAATTTACTCACCCTCAAACTTGTAGTTTTCCTTCAAATATTCTTGATAATTCATGGACCTCTCAAATCATAAAAACTAATACCAAACAAAGAAATTCACCAAATAATGCTGCTGAAATTATAGTTACAAAGTTATGCCAGTAAAATAATTTTTAGGGGCTAGTTATGAATTTTTCTATTGTTCCATTGACCATCTTTCACTAATATCATGTTATGTTTCACATAAACACTGGACAATTTAAAACTCAACAGCTCCATACACTGTCAACCTTTAGTTTAAGCTCCCATCCTATAGTACATACACAAGGCTGCAGATTTTCCATAGGAACTAAATTATTTTCATACTAACATATACGTATTAGGCGAGATATTCAGATAGGAGGGTTAATGACAATATCAACCTGAAATAATGTCAATTACATTGAAGCCTGAGATGCTTACCAGGACTTTGAAGGGAAAGCGATGAGTTTTTACTTCTGCCCCCGAAAAAACTCTAACATCCATACCTAGGCTGTCAACCCCAATCAAGCAAGCTCCCTAGAATCCAAGTAATAATAGTTAATTAAACAATTAGACTAAAAACATAATGAGCGAAATGCACTTCTATTATTTACAGCCCACACATTCATTTGCTTAAACCTTACATGTCTTGAGAAGGGACAAACATCTTTACTCTAGAATTGTTTCGATACAAGTTCCTTGGACGAGAATTCAACTTCAAATGAGTTATAACTGCCCCCACTGTTACTGTCATCTAATTACATGCTTCTTATGTCTCTGCATGCTTTATACAGTGTTGGGAACAAGCGATCAATCAAATAGTAAAAGAGAAGAGAATAACACAATGAATTTGGTAACGAGGTTCGGCCAATTGTGCCTACGTCCCCGGGAGCTTTGAGAGGCTACCACTATATATTATTAGAGAATAAGGATTTGTGTTCACCTTTTTACATTAGGTTATAACATAAATATATAGCCCTCTACCCCAACCATTTACATCAGCCCAAGCCCATAACTTGTATTGCTGTTATGATGAGAAGAGGCCCGGTCCATTGAATATGAGCCATTGCACAATAATCTCCACCTTGGCGAATATCATCAATCTCCATCTTCCACCATTGGGTTGGGGCACTCCATAGTCCAGCATTAGTGAATGTTCAGCAAGATCAGACAATGTCTGAACTTGTCTATGGTAACCGACTTGGTTAACATATCAGCTGCATTTTCTGAATTGTGAACATTCTGCAATAGTATCTGCCCACAAGCTACCAACTCTCTGAACTTGTGAAATCTCACATCAATATGTTTGGTCCTAGCATGATACACCTGATTCTTTGCCAAGAAGATAGCACTCTGACTGTCACAATGCAGCGGAACTCCACCTTGCTCAATGCCTAATTCATTTACCAGCCCCATAAGCCATAGAGCTTCCTTAGAAGCTTTACCAGCTGCCATGTACTCTGCTTCAGTTGTGGACATAGCAGCGACAGACTGAACTGATGATCTCCACATAATTGGTCCATCTGCAAGGGTGAAGACAAACCCTGTTGTGGACCTCCTATCATCAAAGTCTCCTGCATAGTCCGAATCAACATAACCAACCACTGAAGGCTTACTCTGCATGTGCCAAGTCTGATCTAGTACAAACCATAGCATACATCAAGCAACCCACTGCACTGGCATATGGAACCTTTGACATGTACTTTTTTCTTCATCTATCTTTGGACACTGATCTAGGGAAAGCTTAAAGTGATTTGCCAATGGAGTACTCACAACTTTAGCATTACTCATATCAAATCTCTCTAAGATCTTTTCAACATAGCTTTGCTGAGAGCCATAGTTTCTTAGCTCTCCTATCCCTGTGAATCTCCATACCAAGAATCTTCCTAGCAGCGCCTAAATCTTTCATGTCAAACTCCTTACCCAACATGATGGATATCACTCAAATGGTTAGCAGCAATCAACATATCATCAACATAAAGTAACAGAAAAATAAAAGAACCATCATCAAGGCTTCTTACATAAACACAACAATCATACTCACAGCGCTTGTAACCAAGCTTCAACATATAAGTGTCAAACCGCTTGTACCACTGTCTGGGAGACTGCTTCAACCCATATAGAGACTTCTTCAACTTGTAAACCAAATGACTCTGTCCAGCTGCACTGAACCCTTCTGGTTGTGTCATGTAAATTTTCTCCTCTAATTCACCATGGAGAAAAGCAGTCTTCACATCCATCTGTTCTAAGTGCATATTTTGGCTGGCTACCAAGGCAAGCATTGGGGAGAAAATCTCATTGTAGTCAATCCCTTTTGTTGTGAATACCCTTTTGCTACAAGACGAGCCTTGAGCTTTTCCCCTTCTTTTTCTGATACTGTTAGTTTCTTCTTGTACACCCAACTACACGCTTGTTGGAGGGCAATGGGACAAGCTCCCAAGTTTGGTTCTTCTGTAAAGACTTCATCTCCTCCATCATGGCACCGATCCACTGTTGGGCTGTTTATAGCATCTTGAAAGCTACATGGATCTTCTGAACTGATATGGAGAGCAACTGAAGCCATATCCTCAAAGCCATATCTCTCTGGAGGTTTGATAGGACGTCTGTCTCTGTCTCTGGCAAGTAGATACTCCTGCACACCTGAACTCTCAGCCTGAGAATCATAATGTTCTTGACATGAACTAGTGCATGGTTCCTTGCCTTTATTCACCTGAATAGTTTCACTGTTCACTGGAATCATATTTGATCTCAAAGTCTCTCCATTGGGTCTGGACACCTCTGTCATAACTGACTCTCTTAGTATGAAATTTTCATCAAACACTGCATCTCTGCTCAACACCACTTTTCTGGAAACTGGATCCCAGAACTTGAACTCCTTCACACCTTTGGTATATCCAATGAAGATACACCTCTTTGACTTGGGATCAAGTTTAGATCGTTCATCACTAGGTACATGTACATAAGCAGGACAACCAAATATGCGTAGCATATTATAATTGACTGAGTTATCTGTCCATACTTCTTCTGCAACTTTACCATCCAATAAAGCCAGTGGTGATCTATTGATGACATAACATGCCATACTAAGTGCATATGCCCAAAATCGTTTGGAAAGTCCAGCATTCAGTTTCATACATCTGGCCCTCTCTGTAAGAGTTCTATTCATGCTCTCTGCAACACCATTTTGCTGAGGAGTCTTCTTCACTGAAAAGTGCCCTGAATACCATGTTCCTCACAAAACTTCTGAAACTGTGAGTTCTTGTATTCCATACCATTGTCTGACCTCAGGTATTTGATTTTTCTACCAGTCTGGTTCTCTACCTCTGTCTTCCAAACCTTGAACTTGGCAAAAACTTCTGACTTATGCTTCAGAAAATATACCCAAACCTTGCGAGAAAAGTCATCAACGAAGGTAACAAAATACCTAGAACCTCCTAGGGATGGTTCCTGAGTGGGTATACATCAGTGTGGACATAGTCTAAAATGCCCCGAGTTCTGTGTTGGCCAGCCTTAAAACTAACTCGCGTCTGTTTCCCAAGCACACAATACTTGCACAGATCTAGCTTGCATTTGCTGACTCCCCTCAACAGTCCTCTTTTGCATAGTTCTGTCATGCCACGCACCCTAATATGACCCAAACGCATGTGCCATAATTTTGTAGCATCATGGTCTGAATCTACTGAAATCTCTTCAGTTACTCCAGCAACTCCACCTACAATTGTTCTCCCTAATAGCTTGTAGGTGTTCCCAACAGTCCTCTTACCCTTCATCACAGTCATAACACATTTGCATACTCAAAGAATGTCACTGTCTCCATCAACTTTATAGCTAAATCCTTTGGCATGTAATGTCTTCAAAGAAATCAAATTCTTCTTCAAATCTGTTATGTGCCTAACCTCACATAACGTCTTCACTACATCATCATCCATGACAATTTTGATTTGTCACATGCCAATAAATCTACATGCTTTATTATTTCCGAGATACACAAAACCAAAATTGCTTGCCCTGTATGTGGTGAAGCATTCTCTGTTTGGCGTCATGTGGTGGGAACAACCAGTGTCAAGTATCCACTCATCTGCGCTATTATTTGATGATACAGATAGTAGATCAGCTTCACTGTTGTAACCAGAGTCATCTTTCTGTGCAACATTTACAGATGTAGATACTCTATCTTTCCCCACCGGCTTGCTAGGACTCCATTCATTGGGATACCTTTTTGTAATGTCCAGTCTATTTGCATCTAAAGCACTCTACTGGTGTTCTGCCCCGGGAATTTGCTCTGTTCCCTTTGGCAGAACCTCCTCTGCCTTGTCTTCTCCCACGTGTTTGGCTCCCTTTCACATACAGACCATCACCCTGGGACCCTTCTCCTACATTTTGTATTCTTTGAGTGTGGGAAAAAAGTACAGATGTGATCTCATCCAGTTTGATTGAGTCTTTACCGTATGTCAATGTTGTCACCAAGTGTTCATAGGAATTTGGCAAAGAACACAATAATATTATTGCTTTGTCCTCATCGTCAACTTTCACATCAAGTTTCTGCAAGTCATTGATCACTTGATTAAAAGTGTTGAGATGTTGTTGCAAATCAGTACCCTCCTGCATTTTCAGGCCATAAAGTCTCTATTTCAAATACAGCTTATTTGTTAGAGACTTGGACATGAACCGCTTCTCTAATGTCTCTCATACCTCTGTTGGTGACGTCAAATCCATAACATGATACATCACCTCATCTGATAAACAGAGACGTTTGGTTCCTGCAGCCTTCTCCTTCAACTCTTCCCAATCCAGTTGGTCCATACCATCTGGTTTATTCTCACGCAGCGCCTTTGATAGACCTTGTTGAGCCAACACATCCTTAACCCTCCTTTGCCACAATCCGAAATTACCAGTTCCATCGAACTTCCCCACCTCGAATTTGGCACATGGGTTAAGAGTCATCTGATACCAATTGTTGGGAACAAGCGATCAATCAAATAGTAAAAGAGAAGAGAATAACACAATGAATTTGGTAACGAGGTTCGGCCAATTGTGCCTACGTCCCCGAGAGGTTTGAGAGGCTAACACTATATATTATTAGAGAATAAGGATTTGTGTTTTAGCTAGTGTTCACCTTTTTACATTAGGTTTACATAACATAAATATATAGCTCTCTACCCCAACCCTTTACATCAGCCTAAACCCATAACTTGTATTGTTGTTATGATGAGAAGATGTTCGATCCATTGAATATGAGTCATTGCACAACATACAGGCATACACTTCTTGTAACATAGTTATCGACACAGGACATAAACACAATACAATCAAACTAGTAAAACTCTAGGTCTAGGATCTACCACAAGTTCTAGAATACAATGAAAGTCAATGCAATAATAACGGACAGATGAAAATATATTATGTATCTCGTTTCATACATAATGTGCCCAATATACCAATCAATTGACTAGTTAGAACATGATTAGGTAGGAATTCCAAAATGGTCGGAAAAACCAAGTGAAGTAGGATCCTTAATGCCTTTTATCAATATTTATAAATCAAAAATTGGTTATTGTGATTTCTTTACTGTTTTCAAGTTGCTTTGCTTTTCTTCTAATTTTTTTGTAACTGGATTAGGGAAGTGGTACTTGGCTACTCAATCTCCGTGGGAAGGATGTTTACTACTTTTGCTATTTGGTGCATTTGCCCAATTAGTCAACATCCAAGATTTCGAATATGAACTACAAATTATACAAATATTGAAAGACGGAGTGTTAAGAGATTTGTACTTGTGGAGCATATCATTTGCGCTAATCCTATTAAGAACAACAGTCCAGACAAAAGCTTTGATTTTTGAAGGATTCTTATGAGGATATGTTATGTCATTCATCTTCTTACTAAAATTGCACGTTTTACCATTCAAGTATAATCATTTAAAAGCAAAATACACTACCCACAATAAAATTCTCAAAAAGCTTTGAAAATTGGATTACCTCAACATCGAGACCTTTCTTTTTGCATAGAGCTTTAAGAGCATCATCACAGTCATCCTTGAAGTCTTCCAGAATTGCCAAAGCAGAGTGTACCAGAATATCAGGTTCAGCATCTTGAAACTCTTGAAAGTTGATTTCAGGCTGCAAAATTTCCGAGCAGACAGAACATGCATAATGTTTAATTAATGATAACATTCTCCATATAATTCTTCAAAATCAAATTGCAGAAGAAAAAAATTATTTGACAATGACAGACACAACCACTTTTGAGATACATGCCTGACATCCATATATGGAGTATAGCTTGATTTTCACGATCTCCAACCGATAGAGTATCAAACCAGGGTATCGTTGATCGCTAATCCTATTTGAGCGAACACCATCACCGTCTAAAGATCCAAAGGGAAAAATGTTAAAATAAACTAACAAGCCTTGTTGGTATATTGAAGCACTAGATTGGCATTCCTAGTCAAAAACCAACGAGAAAGAGTAGTTGAAGGCCAACTAACTAACACCAAGCTTTGAAAATTCAATAAAGACAACCCCAGTCAACAAAACTAGAGCCTTCTACAACAAAATTCAACGAGGAGTACAAATTGCAAGACAGTATGAAGTGTTTTGTTCTCTTTAACATGGTTCTCGAGAAATATCCCAGAGCAATAAAAAACTATATAGCATGTGTATAAAAAGGTTAGCTTTAAATTCATAAACTATTTGTTTGCATGTAAATACAATAAAAGGTAACATGTAAAAGATAACGAATTAGTATAATTATATCCTTAACCCAAACTTCCAAGAGAAGAAACATCACAATACACTTCAATAAAAATCAAAGTTCGTTCTTCAGATTTTACTTTTTAAGAATAAGAACTTATACATCTTTCCACAGTGCTGATCCTTTAAAAACATTGAATTTACAATGAACCTGTAAAAAAGAAATTGATACATGCCAGATGTTGAAAATGTCAGATACCTTTCGAGTCTGAGCTGTATCTGTCACCATCTTCAATGGGATATACCATTCTTACATACAACTCTTCATCTGCATAAGCTGGTCTAAGATACCCCAGAATCGAAACACCATTTGAAGGATGATTCACTCTTTTATCACAGTCCATGTCGACAACCTAGAAGGGAAATGACAAAGAATTAAATATTATTTCTTCCAGATCTTATGAATTGGTAAACCATTCTCATGCTACAACTTAAACTAAGTTATCAGTTCTCGTCAAGAGGGAAAAGAAAAACCTTTGTTAAGCACTTTGAAAAATAAATGGGATGAACCAAACTAGAAGTATCTGGCAGTTGCCAGCTCCCTGGAATATTAGAGTCGTCTGATTCCAGAACCTGTTCCGGGAGAAGAAGAATATACTTTAATTTGAATCCCTAAGATGCATAGTAGAAACAATTTCGTAACTAAAACAAGTAACTAAATTCTATAAATTCAGCATTTGAAGATGCTAACCTCAAGATAATACTCATCCAATGGGAACTCATCATTGTTGCCACTATTTAAATTGTCATATTCACCACCAGTCCTGTTATCATATACTGGGATGTCCATTCCAATGAAAGCATTCTAAAGAAAGACAAACCTGAATATCAATTACACAACTTCTACGATAAACATAAGTATGAACACAAATACAATGAAAAAACTACTTCAATTAACCATTCTATTACAAACACACCTCTTTTAGCTAGCTATTGCAACAAAAAAACAGACGATCTTTTAGTACTTTAAGATAACTAAGTAATCTCTGGATTGAAACTAACATTTGATATAATTTGAAATGAGTATCTCTTATATAATTATGGGTCATTACTTCGAGTAGAGAAATAAAGAAAATAAGTCATTAAAAGAAAAGGTAAGCACGAGTAATTAAAGGTCTAGGCCTTATAACCAGAAATATTATACATGATACTTGACAAAAGATATATTACACGATTCCCAAACTAAATTTTTTTGGAATTTGGAGTTTCTTAAAATGTTTACTACTCACAATTTCCATCAATTTCCAATTTAATTGTAAATATTGTCAGATGAGGAAGAAAAAGCACACCAACAAAGGATGAGAGATCCTCTTTAGAGAAAAAATACAAAAAGAACAAAAAAGAAAGCTCAGTAGTGAAGCAAAGCTGGTCACAAATTCTTACCACAAGATTATTTGCCCCAGGATCTTGCAAAATGTTAGCATCATCAAAGATTTCAAAATATATATCTACATGCAAGAAAAGGAAGGGGGAAAAGGTTAAAATTCTCTGTTTAAAATTGAATAGTAAATGCTATTTTCATAAACTAAATTGCAACCATTATTATATAAACGGAATATGTATAAAAAAGACAACAAACCTCCAAAATCATCAATAAGATATGGAAACTCTGCCCATGAAATCTGTTCATGTGGTTCACAGTGTACCGTTCCAGGAAATACTAGCAAAGCGTTTCTATTACCCTAATACCAACAAACAGGACACAGTGATACTAAGTATACAGATATTACCTCAATATGTCCAGCAAATCGAAACATCAGATTATGCTTACTAGGTTTGTAATCCTAGGCATTGCAAACAAACTGTTCCAGATACACAAAAGCATAGAGGCACAAACCTCAACAGTTGTCTTTGCTATCTCAGCAGAAGAGAGTCTAGTTGGGCGCACATCATCGGAATCCTTCAGTTCTTCAAGAGGATGATAACCTTGTTTACTAATGTAACTAGATGAATCAGGAACAGAATCTGAATAGTCCGCAGCAACACAAACCTTTGAAATGGACATATCATGCCCCACGGATAACCAAAGGAGGTGCGATGATCCAAAAAATGGACTTTTGCCTCTAAAGATAACCAAAACTATTTTCAGTAAGCAAAGCAAGTGACAATTATAAACTGATATAAACAAATGCAACCATTACAATTTCATGAATTTACAACCACCAGAGTAAATGGAATATTTCATTGCATAATCAGGATAAACAAGAGGTTCTATTGAGAACACTGCTGTAATAAAGTTAGTAGTCACTCTCCTAATTCAAAAATTATAGCATTTTAATTTTAAGGGTTCTAGATGGTTTCTCGTCAAATGGAATTTCATAAAGTTAGAATAAATGTTTGATTACCATAAGTCAAATTTTGCAACAAACTTGAAAACCTAGCCCTAGCATTTAGGAAGACAGTGTTAGGATTATAGCATTCAGCTTAACGTCTTCAAATTTTAGGTCAAATGGATTAACATTGTGCATTAGCTATTTGGAGGATTAAACCTGCCTAGCTCCAGACAGTAAGCTAGAAAAGCGTCAATCTTTGAATGGACCATGGAATCAATGACATCAAAACTTCTTTCCCGAACTTCGAAGAACATCAACCTATTTACTGAATAAGGATAAACAATCTTTACTCATGTGCTCACCTGGTGCTGGCAAGGTCATGAGCCCTTCGTCTGTCAATAGGAGATTTGATTGAGTTGCATGTGATCCCATATGATGTTGAGTGACACATCCCTTCTGCAAGACACAGATTGTAGAAAAAACATTAAAGCACCATCCAACAGAGAGAGCATTGTATGTGATTTGAAACCTCAGTTTATGACTCACAGACCTCTCATGTGCAAAGACATATCTAAGATTACATAAAAAGAAAAACCCATGTGCAAAAGAAAACCTCAAAAGCTGTAAAAGAACTAACAACTATCTAAGTTCTATACACTTCAATTGTGAATTTATCAATAAAAATTAGTCCTCCATCAAAGTTCATGGCTATTCTCAGCACTGATTTCCTAAAATCAGCATTTAACCCCAAGTCCCCGACTGAAATCTTGCACTTATTCCTAAATTGAAGACAAAATATAAGCATGCAAAGACAAATGACCATACCCATATCACGTTCTTTGTAACTATGATGTCAAAAACTCAATTGAGTTAGGCTCACCAAGCCTGAATGAGTTAGGCTCACCAAGAATTGGGGAAAACACAAAATGGGTATAATGACAATTTCATTGATCCTAACCCACCAAAGAAGTTTCAACCCCTAAAAAGTTCTTGCATCACAACACATTTCAAAGCGAGTCAACCACCTAAAGCAAGTTCTCAAATCTTGCACAACTCTAGCCAAACCTTTATTTAATTCAAACATGAAAAATCAAGAAGCTTTTTCCTCCTTGGTTTGACAAATTCATCAATGGAGAAACTGAAGTCTTGGACAGTCATCTTCAAAGAAATTTACGAATTGAATTAAAAAAGAAAAGAAAAGAAAAGATGGAAGATTTACCAGAGGGAAGTGAAGAAGCAGCAACAATAGCAGCCATGAATGAGAATGAGAAACAAAGAATGCAATGATGGGTTTGAAGGTGTGTGTGTGTGTGTATCTCTATAACTTTATGTGAATGTGACAGTTCTTATTTATGATACTGTGTCGTTTTATGCGGAAAGTTCTGTGTGTGGTAACATGAACCTTAAACAACTCAAAAAACCTGAAACTTGGCTTAAGTTTCAGTGTTGTTACAAAATTGTGTCTTATGCTCAACAACTAATTCTCTACCTACTACCCCATATGTGTCATTTCGCTAGGAAGTATTTTTTTGTTATCTAATTAATGAAATTAAATTAGATTTTCTTAAGAAATTTGTGTTATTAAGTTTTTATATTCAAAAGTATTGTTATAGTGAGGTTAATTTCATGAAGACATTTGCCTGATTTATGGATAATGAGTGTTGATTCAAGAGGATGAAGTTTAGATAATTTGGATTTTCTTTTATAATTGGAAAAAGTGAATAATTGATGGTGTTTTTTTATTAAAAAAATGTTGGTGTTTAAATAAATTATTTGAGAGGATGTATGGTTAAATTGGATATAATTTGGACTCTTAGATAAGAGGATTTAGGTATTAGCTTTTAGTCCATTCAAACATGAAATCTTAAATTAAATTATTGTATTCACGACGGTAAATGATTTTAATAAGAAGAGTCTCATTTAAGTATTTTTTTTCTTTAAAGATTAATCTCTTACATATTAATGGGATGACGGTTTTAAAAAAGATTGAATATATATATATATATATATATATATATATATATATTAGTATTTCACAAGGGAAAACATATAACTTTTTATAAATTACATTATCTCATATATTTCTGTGATTCATATTTTTTTTTTGTATAATTTTTTGATCATTTATATAAAAAGTCGTGGATTTAGCCATCTAGTACAAAATATTACATTCATAGTCAAAATTGCTATTGGAGAAAGAAAGAAAAAAAAATGAAAAAATGTTTTCCTAACAATTTTTTATATCTCAGATTCTCTTTCCTGCCCTATTTTTATTGTTAAAATATTATACAGAATTAATAAAATGGAATTTGTCATCCCACACTTTATATTATTCTATATATTACATACTTGTAATAGTTGTGAAATTATTAACTCAAATTTTATAACCTGATTAACCACAAAACTCTAACATAAAATAATGTGGAACAATACTTAATAAGAAAAACCGCATTAATCTACATTAATCTCATCATTGAGCGTGTTCATCAACATTGAATGTAATAAATATGTACATTCTTAAATCTACATTAAGCTACATCATTGAATGCAATAAACATGTAGATTTTTAAATATACATTAATCTCGTCATTCAACATGTTCCTCAACATTGAATGTAATATAATAAATACGAGGATGACCATTTTGAAGTACATTTTACTTGAAATACATGAATACATATAATTGAACATGTCCCTTAACAACATGTTTAACTAAATTTACTCATTTAACTTTCATTATGATAAATAAATAAATAAAAAGACTATTATCAATACTAGTTGAGAAATAAAATCCTTATTAATCTCGAATAATTAATTGGCACATGATCCTACCGGTGACTAACTAGTCTGCCTAGAACATGATTATGGATTAACGTGATGAGAAATTTTAGACACATAAATAGGATTAACAACTTCATCTAAGATACTCGATTCCAAAAAATGATAATGAGTCATTGAATGATATTTGTATGATGAACAAACTACATCATGCAAATAATAAAATTATACTTCATTATTATCTGATGAACTTAATTTTCCAATACAAATTTTCGTTATTGTTTTCCTTAGATTGGATGACTAACTTAGGAATGACAACAAAAACCGATTATGTGGGTAACTGAACCGAAATCAAATTTAATGGGGAAAATCCAATGTAATTAGGTTCGGTTTTGATTTGGGTTTTATCCGAGTTCAACTTTCGGGTTCGGATTTGGTACAGTTGATATCTTAACCCGAACTCGATTAATATATGTAAATTAGAAAAGTATACATAAATACATATATAAAACTCTTAATATAGAAATTTGACATAGAACTTACCTATATAGAAATACATGTTTCGGGCGGGTTTCCGTCAGATTCGTGTTACTCAAACCTGACAAGTTGAGAGATAGTATCATTATTTTCAATCCCTCTTAATTCGGGTAGTATAAACACAAACTCAACTTTGATATGTCCCATTGGGCTAACTAGCTTAAAATATTTTTGAAGTGCCTTTAAGTTGTTTTGCATACATTATTTAGTACATTGGCCTAACAAAGTACAAGCTTAATGTAGTATAGTCCAAAGGCTGATGAAGAATGTCATCACCAATTTCAACTCATAGTTTTCAATGACAATAGTGCACTTCATGTTGTCTTCAATCGGGGGAGGGATTTACTAAGACAAACTAAATTTCTTTTGTTAATACTCAAGACAAGGATTTACGATTATATTTGAAATGTCACATAGAAATAATTAAAGTAGGAAGACATGTAAGTTAGATTGGATTATTATTAAATAATTACAAATTCGAAAGAAAAAAGAATTACAATTTAGATTCTCTTTTTTTGTCTTCTTCTGTGTGAGCCTGCATTCATCTTGTCATGTACTTTCATATTCAATTTTAGAACATGTGTTATCATTGGTTACATGATTCAATTTTTATTTGGTATATTAAAAGGATACTATTTTTTGCACAATCATATAAATTGTATGATAAAAATGTACATAAAAATAAAGGAAATGAAAAATACGAGAAACCAAAATTAGATTATATTTTAAATGTCACATAGAAATATAATATCGCATTAGACAAAAATATGTTATAAAAGAAACATTGATAGGATTCCGAATGAAAAGTTAATAAAAACTATTTTTACATATTTATGAAGAATGAATATCATACCTAAAGTAGAGTTTAAATTGATTTTTATGTTGTGGTTGCTCACCGGAGGGTTTACAAAATATTTATAGTGGCTATTTGTTTTTTCATAACATTTTGAATAACCAACCGTTCATTTTCCCCATTTTTTTAATTTATCAACTATAGCAATTTGAAATCCCAAAACAATACAAAATAACTTATAAAATGAGGTATGTTCACATTGTATCTCACTCTTTTGGTGGTAAAACAGTTATTTATGTTGTCTTACTCAATGGAGGGATTCACAAGTAATCCCACTTTGCACTTACTTTCAAAAATAGGTTGCGTATTGCCCTCAAACAAACACAAATTTTAACATGTCCATTTAATAAATAATGCAAAATCTAGAAAAATATATATTTTGTGTACAATAATTGTTGACGATAATGAGATAATAGTGTAATTTTATATTTATTATTAAATTGCGTGTGCATAAATAAACTAGAAAATAGGTTAAAAGATACTATACAATATTTGATGTTAGAGAATAAAAAGACAAAGTTTGTAACAAACCACTCACGCGACTCACTGTTCCTTTTTTGTCATTATCTTTCTTTTGCAGCTATAAAGCTAGCCATTATTTCATATATTTCATCAAAACACAAGGAAACTCTAGAACCAAAAGATGAAGAAGGTGTTTGTAGCATTTCTAACTTTGCTTGCTATTTTGGTCCTTAAATCAGACCTAGGACAAGGGTTTAATTGTGATGATGCAAAGCAAAAAATATCTCCTTGTTTAAGTTACCTCATAGGGGAAGGTGGTAATGCACCTTCAATACCATGTTGTAATGGTATCAATGAAATGAAAAAATCAACACCTACTAAAGAGGATAGATTTGCTGCTTGTGAATGCCTTAAAAATTCAACAAGTACCGTTCCTGGTATAAAGGATGATTTAGTTGCCTCACTTCCAAAACAATGTGGTCTTGAAATTGGATTCACCATCTCCAAGGAAATTAATTGTCAAAGGTATAACTATCCCAATATCTATACTAACATATCTACTCTTTAATTTCTTCCAATTTCATTATTCACCAAATCCTCCAAACTCAACTATTTCAAATGTTCATCAAATATGTAACACATGTTGTTAGTTTTTATTTACTTGGAGTTTAGTTATTGATACTATTTATTTACTTTTTGCAGCATCCCTTGAACTCAAGGCAATGGAGAAAATAACATATTAGTGGGATATCCATACTTGAGAGTTGCTATCTTGGAAAAGATGTAGTATGATCCATGTTTATCAAGTAAAATTGGATAATAATAATAATAATAATAAATGGATATCTATTTTCTATACTTACGATGTAAAATGGTTGTCTAATTAACATTGCATTCATCTTAAGGAGTAATTAAATTTGCATATAAACAAAATAAAAAGGAAAAAATGATATTCAATGTGAAATGCATGCTTTCAATTTGTGATCCATAACAAAAAAGATGATGTAATATATGTGTGTGTGAATGCATGTGTTCTTGTGAGATAAGAAAGGGACAAGAAAACTAAATAAGTGAATAACAAGTTAAAGTACAATTAAAAAAGAGGTATAATAATGATCAACAGAAGCTGCTATCTGCCATTTTAAATAGTGATAGTGATGTATATAAGTATATAACAAGTAAAAATTTCATCGTACGACCTATTTTATTTAAATAGGATTCTTGTTCTCCTACACTAAGCGACAATTTTAAGGATTCTTGCAATCCAGTTTTAATGTTTCATTTGACTACACTCGTATAAAAGTTTTGTAGATTTTGGGAAATTTGATGACATTGGATTCAAGTTCAATTTTGTAGGTTGATAACCATCTAACTGCTCTTCTATGCTGCTATTGCCTATTGCGCTTCTTAGATTTGTGCATAACTCTTTTCTGCTATTCACTTCCACGTCCTTCTATGTGTAAATACGATACATTTACATATGATATAATTATTTTATCTTGACATTATAATATAGAAGATTAGTGAAATATATTGATATGCAGCAAGGTGTCTCATTTGAGGTATTGTATTTTAGATTTAATAAAAATGAATGTTCAAAAAGTAAACATGATAGGATTTATAAAAGGCAAAAGAAAAAAGAAACACTCATTCATTAGCAGATTACTGCAGGTATAACTAGATGTGTCCAAAGTCATATATCTCCACACTACTACTTATACATTAAGCGTTTTTCATGAAATTATTAAGAATGACTAACATGTTGTCCACAACAAACATAGCACCAAGAAAGATTACAAACGAGAGATCTGAAGGGGTACAGCAGAAGCCTCCTCACCCAATGCAGTCTGTAACAAATCTATCTCTCCATAACGCTCAAGGACACGCATCCTACAATCTTCAGCCGCCATCATTCCAGTGGAAAAGGCACCATGAACAGACCCCATATACAACATACTTGTTGCTTCCCCTGCAAAGAATAAGTTATCTACTGGTACCCTTAGCCTCTCATACAGATCATGTGGTTTCTGAACTGCGTCATAGCTGTACGAACCTAGTGAGTTAATATCCGTGCCCCATCGAGACACAAGATACTGAATCTGCACAATTGAAACAAATCTAATGTTAATAGACTTGTACCAGACCTGAATATCCAAGCAAAATAATGCATTCAACTTCATAGCAATAGTCAGAGAATACATGTATAAAAGGGAGTGACTAAGAGAGAAATGCAGGAAAAAGATGTTTTCCCATAGCCTACAGCATGCATGTCTTCAGCATTGAAGCATTTACTTTCTTGCGTAGTTAAAAATGAAATAAATAACTAAAATAAGCACAGTTACCGGTGAAGAAGCATCTGGAAGGATCTTCTTGAGCTGTGTAAAAGCAAAGTTAGCAGCTGCTTCATCAGACATTTTCTCAATGTCTTTGGCCAGCTGCCCTGCGGGCATGTAAACAAGGACAGGGTGACCTGTAGCCTTATGGAGATTAAGAAAGTAACTGCATCCATAAGATGTCTCTGCAACTACTCCCAAGAATTCCACATTCGGCCAAAATACATTTTCAAAGTGTAAAATTATTTTATTCTCAAACCCAACTCCAAGATCAGTAATGGCAGCTTCTTTCCAGTCAGGGAGTTTTGGCTCAAATTCTATGATCTTTGCTTTCAACACCCCAAGCGGGACAGTAACAATAGCAGCATCAGCAACAAATGTTTCCCCATTTTCTGTTGTCACCTTCACTTCATTATATCGCCTAGCTATTTTTGTGACCCTGAAAAAATAAGGTATTATCAATGCAGGTACATTTAGTTAAGCAACATAAAGTACCATAGTCTTCCAAAACACATCAAATTAGTATCTACCTGTGTCCCAGACGAATATCAATACCCTTAGCTAGGGTATGTATAACAGGCAGGTAGCCCCTGACCATAAGACCATGACCACCAGGAAGTAGTACTTCCTATAAGCAAATATACAGAGAAGGGTAGGTTACACCAGGAAAAATATTTAAAAACAAGAATGAAATACATGGAAAAGTTAATAAGTTTATAGCAACATACTGCAATTAGGGTCACCATATGAAACCAATTTTCAATCTATGTTTTCCTCCTTTACATCTAGGTCAAATTTCCTTTATCCCATACCGTTTTCATTTAACATTAAAACTCAAACCTATAGTTGACTCTACCACTTCACAATCATCTGCTTCCAATGATATGTATAGATAGAAAAAGGGGGATTGAAAAGGATAAGGAAGTGAACTGGAAAAAAAAAACAGTTCAAAATTCTTCAGCTCTCGAGTTACCAACAACTTTTTGTTATGTAGGTCAAATATCAATGACAAAAATTTAAAAATGGGAGATATAGATTATACAACCCAAACATCTTTAAATTGGTCTCTTCAATTTACCTGATCCCAATTTTTCAGCGATATAGAATCGGAATCTGCAGCAAACCAACCTTCCATTCTACATAAATACCACTGAAGCACCTTGTGTGCAAGCCCCTCTAACCTGCACTCAATAATAGAGGTCAAATTACCCATTATTTTAGCTTCAAGAAAGGGAAAAGTAGTGGTCAAAATAATCAGGTTGGCACCAATAGCAACCTGAATTCTGGCTTTCTTTCAAAAACAATTGACAGTGCACGGAGTATGGACATGTCTTCACTGAATTCCTGTCGTATTTTATTTGTCTGCATGCATTAAGAAGGGGTATCATAATAACAATTAGTAGAATAAAAAACTAGAAGTGGTCATTAAAAGAAGTATCGTCTTCCTGAAATTTTGCCTTTAGCATATAAAGGGAAATCAAATCAGAATTAATATTAAATAACTAACCTCCTCTAAAACCCTCTCAAATAGTTTACCAACTTCTGTAACCAATTCTAGGGGAACTTGATTCCCATCCATATCAAAAAGTGCATAACTGCAAGATTCACCAAACATACGAAATGATCATGAATTATGCAAGTGTAGCATAAGTAGCTAACTAATATCATAGAACATCAAAAGTTACCTTTCCAAATCGTGATCATAGAGGACAGAGTTATCCTCACTGGTACGGTAAAGTGGTAATCCTAGCTTCCCGATCAACGGAGCCAGTGGATTCTCCTTGCTAACTCCATGCAACCTGAATTAGTGTGCCACTTTTATGACTTTTAAAAAATGGAGAATTGTGCATTCTCATCAACATGGTAAAAAATTGGGAAAAAAGTATTATAAGCTTTACCATGATGCACCGAGGTCAACAGGAAAGCCAAATGAGTAATCAGTGTGAATTCGGCCACCAACTCTTTCCCGTGATTCTAAGAGAACAACCTGATTAGAAAAATAAAAACCTTTATTATAACTCTCAAAATGCAAATATATGGACTAAAAACTACAAAAGTATGCATGCCCATGGGGAAAAATTGGAAAACAAAATAGTATGTGAGAAAATAGTACTTCTCTTGATTTGCTATATATGTGTTTGATTGCCATAGTGTAATTTTTATATTATTTAAGTATCCCCAAAAGGGTAATTTTATTTGACTAAAGTATAAAAGTGGACCAGTAATAAACCAGCGGAGTAATATCCCTATATCACCCAAGGTTGCTTCCGTAGAATTATTAAAAGCACCAGTACAAACAATCTTCCCTACAGGATAACCTACAATTCATGCAGCTAATCACAGGCACATGTTATTGCCCTTCTGTAAGTAGCCACAAACCAGACTGAGGCAATACAGCACAGTTTTATACTAGAATGGGATGACAAACTAAGAAGTATAATTGAATGATAGCAGATTAGTAAATTATTTGCTTGAATACCTGAAATGAGGCATCTTGAAGAGCACGAGCAGCAGCAACCCCAGCCATGCCACCACCTATGACAATAACAGATGGTGACCTCTCCTGCTGCCTGGCAGCATTGCCATAGCAAAGAGCTACAAGCAAAGAAGGGAAAATACTCCATTAATAACAGCAGATACACAAATAGAACTAAAACTGCAGAAAAAGATCGTTCTAAGATACATAAGCACCAATCAACTACAGAAAATCCCAAATTTTCCTAATGATTTAAGTTAGTTCCATTTTCAAATCACACCCTCGCTGTTTAAAATTATTAACAAACAAAATATTATCATTAATGCATTTAACTTGGTCCAAGTCTCTTGTCTTTCTTTCCCTACCATTTGCAAACCTACAAACAATTCTTCCCCCTCCCTTGGTAACTAGAGATTTTATATGACTCACCATACACGTCATCTCTCGCTTTGCTCACCACTTTCTTAGTGCATTTCTTAGCAACCTTGTATTTTCCCCAAGTTTCAGTATTTTTAAGGATCATGCTTTATATAACATTTCCATTTTCACCTGAACTTTGTATTTACACTTTTCTCTCACCACCATGAATATTTACTCTTTAGTCCAAAGCCTCTAGGTTCACCTAGTGTTTCCTTTGTTGTCTTCTTAATTCCTTCGGCAATCTCATCCCACATATCGTTAGCACTTCCTTGAGCCTCCCAAAACCTTTGTTTGAAGCTCCTTCGTTCCTCACCCTTCAATTTCCACCGCTTGGTTCTTAGGATTCTGTTTTGGCCCTTTTCTCTCTACTATACTCTTAACCCTCACATCCATAACCGAAACTCTTTATTGGGTCGTCATGTTTCTCCAGGTATGGATTTGGAGTCTCTAAGGAAAACTTTCTATCTAGTTTCCTTATAAGAAACAAATCAGTTTGAGAACATGCTTCGTCACTGATATATGTGATAAGGTACTCAAGCAATACAATGTGTTACTTCTAACCTACAACCTAGAATTAACATTATCACATCATTGGACGATGTTAGCGATCTAGACTCCAAGAAATTGAAAGTTAAAACCACTAGAGGTTTTAAATTACGTCCTATGCTGAATACAACATAACTACAATCATAATTGAGATTGTGACTTCAATTTAAAACCATACACCAGAGTAACATTAGATTTACTCCCAACTATTCATCACTTTTTCATTCCTGCTACAAAAATAATTTTGTTTAAAGCATATTATCATTGTATTATAAAACATTAGCAAACAACACTTTTTATTGGTCAGAAAAGGGGAAATTTCACGCACCGACAATTATAAAAAAGAGCAAAATAAATAAAAATTGAATCTATTGAATAAAACACAACGTGATTGGAAACAAACCTCCGCGTAACTGGGGATTGGTCTTAAATCTGGAGTCCATAGCGTGAAGAGAATTTTGGATTGGAGTATTGATTATCGAAAAATAAAGGTTGGAGGGAATTACTTCGGAAATTGAAGAGTAATTGAGGTGAAAAATGAAGGATGAAAATTAAAAGAAAAGCAACGGATTGATTAGAATTTAAAATCGATAATAAACGAAGTTTCCCCAACCAGCTCATGCAGTTAAATTTTCCGAATACGTTCACCTCTCCGTAACCGATCGGATCGCCAATCGACGAAGTGCGAAATCGCTTGTCGTCAATGGAGATTCGCTGAATCACGATCTCGACGGAGAAGTGAGAAGAGAAAAATAGGTGAGTTTGTGAGTCGGGAAATTAACGAGTTAGGGATAACAAATATGTAGGAAGAGAAAATTGGGGGAGGGGGTAAAATGTAATTATACAATTTTGATGTGGAATGAATGATAGTCAGAACTTGCAGCTTTATAGATATTTTTAGGTTTCCAATAGGCTAAAACCACAATCATCAAATGTGTTCGAATACCACGCTCGGGTTGTTGTCGTTTGCTTCTTTTTTATGACTAGTTAATTTTGATTTTTTTTATTTCTCATAATAATTTTTTTTTATAATTAAAAATATTATTATAAGAAATTACTTTTTTGGAGCATGTATTATTCGTCTTACGGGTGAGCGTGGGACGGATTAAGGTGTGTCCTTACTCGACCCTAAATGTTGTTCGGGTTACTTTTTTGAACTCGAATCCGATCCTAAACTCGGAGTTAATCCGACCCTAAATATTTATGGGGTCAGTCTTTAAACTCGGATCCGACCCTAGATCCGATTAAATATAACGTATACTTATTTTACATAAAGTCTGCTAAATATTATTTATTATTGTGAATATGTAATTTGACATATAAAATAATATATGTGTATATATTATTAAACATATATATAATGAAAAATTAGATAATCAATGATAATTTTGACCAAAAAATTATCATTACTCTATATATATTTGAACAAAGACACATACAAACATCATGAGTGATTGACCATGGGACGGGTCGGGACAGGTTATGTTTGATCACTACCCGGTCCTAAATATTGACTGGGTCTAATTTTTGAACTCGGACTCGGCCCTAGACCTGATGAGACCCGACCCTTTTTTAGGTTGGATCATCATCAGGCCACCCCTAATTTCTCTTATAAATTATACTTAGAGCCTAAAAATAGATTCTAAATAAATAGGCCATACAAAAAATAGATTCAAAATAAATAAATTATACTTGAGCCTAAAAAATTTTATAAGAAAAATATGAACTCGTTTGATATTATTATATTCAAGTCACTTCTATCCCAATAATTGAAGAACTCAACTGTTACCCCTTCGAGTCAATAATTTAATAATTAATAAAAATATATATTTTATTAGGGTGGCAAAACGGTATGTGTAAAATGCTTAGTTAGAAAGCAATATTAAATTGACTACATTATTAGAATCACATGTAACCTTAAAATGATAAATCAATATATTGGTCCGTCGGGCTAGTCCGACCCGGCCCGCTTTGGCCCGTCTAAAAAACTAGCTTCAAAACTAGGTTGAATATGAGCTTTTGGGCTAAAATCTCTAGTTCGACCCGCCAAAAATATCGATCAAAACGGGCTGGCCCGACAGGCCAAGCCCATATTGCCATCCTATATTTTATAAATGATAATGTTGTACAAATGTATTAAATTTCATGGCTGGAAACACCTCTAGAAGCAACACTAAATTTGTTATGATCTCAAGAATAAAATTTTAGCATATACACTTCAATTTTAATACTCCTTAATAAAGAGAGAGAAACCTGTTTAAACGATATAAGAGTTTTTTAGATAATCAGTATATCATTAATATTTAATTATCATTAATTCGTTTTAAATATAAATAATATGAATAAATGATAAATAATATAATAATTGTGTATAACTAATATTGTATAGTTATTATACTCATTAAAAAAATATTATTATATTTATATTTATTATTATATTTTAACATAATTTAACTGACAAAATAGTTTTCTTTGCTAATGTAATAAAATACATATATGAAAACACTTTTTTGAAAATGAAAAGGACATTTAAAAGGAAACAACTTCCAACTCATTTGACTTTCACATTAAAACGGAAACAACTTCCAAATTTATTCGCCTTTTTACATTTCCTAAAGAGAGAGAAAATTAAATTCAACTCATTATACACGGATAAATGCATTTATATTTTTTGGGTGTTATAATTTAAAATTAAATTTTAATATTGTATCAATATTTTATTGGTTCTAATTTATATAAATATATTTTGATTCAATTCTTTCTCTCGTAAACCAAACACGAAAGAGAGACGTGGCATGACCACGTGAGAAAGAAGAGTCGCCATCAACCACTTTTAACATTGCCATCATATTTCAGCCCAATTCATAATATTTATGCACCCATAGAAAATGTTTCTTACATATTATATTTATTGTTCCTTTGTTTAAAAATTAGTTGTAGCTAAAATTTGAATGATAGGATGGTAATGTAATAAAATCATTTCCTATACTGATACATACATAATAATTTCCAATTATTACTGATAAAAATAAATGTATTGACATTGTAAGAGTTTTATATATTATTAGTTTGTTAACTACCATTCATTTTTAATTATTATTGACTCTTCAAAAAATAAAATAAATGGTAAATAATATATTAATTGTGTATAAATTTTTTGATTATACATACAAGTCAGACTCATTTGATGATCAAAATTAATTGATAGATAAAAGATAAAAAATATATGAAATGACAATATATTAATTTTATATATTGTCACTATATTATCCATTATTCATATTTAATTATTTTTAACTTTTCAAAAAAACTAATATAAATCAATGATGAATAATATAATAAGGGGAGGGATCCACTTACTCCAAGAGTAAATGAGAAAAAACCTATACCACTTCATGATCATTCATTATTGGAAAATCCAATGGTTTGAATTAGTGAGTATATCTAAAACATTGAATTTCAAAAAAATGAATGATCATGGTGTGAAGTATGTTTTTTACCACTTACTCTAAGTGGATCCTCCCCATATAATAATGGTATATAAATATTTACATATTTATATTACCCTCTACATTAAATTATGATTTTCATTTATAATATAATTTCATCGCATGATGCATCTTCCACAATTGAAAGTCATTCACTGTATAAGTAAATTATAATTATTATCTCCGATTGTAATTATAGACATACATTATATTGATTACTCATGTAGAATAGATAAGTGTAATTTCTTGCATAAAAAATGATGACGATTATAATTAAGTTAAAGAAAATAGAGTATATTATGATACAAAATCTAAATAATATAAGAGTTACTGTATATTCATTATTTTGGTCCAGTGATTCTGTTGCTTTAATATTAATTTATTATGTACTCTGAATAATTTTTAATGTACTTTTACTTGTTATTTAAATAATTATGCAATTATATGCTTATATATGATTGTATTATATTTATATTATCAATGTAAAAATTTATACACATTTAATATATCATTTATCATTCATATTATACAATAATAATTAAACATGAATGATAAATGATATAATGATTTTTATATATAAATAATTAATATGTGGGAAAACTAATGTGAGAAAATGAGTTGATTGTAAGAGTTGTTTGATAGAAAAGATATGTGAAAGAATTAGAAGGGAGAGAAATTTTGTTTTTATTAAAAATACAATTTTATCCTTATAAATAATAATAAACATGTGATAAAACTAAGCATTGCAAAAAACTATATTACTTTCCATTTTTTTTCTTATATGAGAGAAGATACTACAAGTTGGTGAGTCTCCCCACTTTAATTTTATTTCTCTCAATGCTATCTTCTACCAATATTCTCTTTTAACATAATAACTACCTCACCAAGCCTCAATTTTGGACATAATAAGATTTTGATTCTCAATCCGCGTTTTCTATAATGTAGTAAATTATGTTACATATTGTAATTTGCAGTTAGAAAATTATATCATTGAGAGAAAACATTTGAGAAGCGGTTTAAGAGTTTTGGATAGAGATTACCCTGATGGCTAAATTGAAATTAGAAAATTA
Organism: Lupinus albus; assembly: GCA_009771035.1. Taxonomy (NCBI): domain Eukaryota; kingdom Viridiplantae; phylum Streptophyta; class Magnoliopsida; order Fabales; family Fabaceae; genus Lupinus; species Lupinus albus. The sequence goes on from CM020015.1 coordinate 14,392,784, forward strand.
TATCATTGAGTTATATAGTTTTTCGTAGAAATTAGAATATAGTGAATGCAAAATAGAGAAATACAAATTACACGAGGTGTGATAGTTATTTTGAGTTTTCTCTTTATTAAGTAGTATATATATATGTATATAATAGAGTTAATTATACTCGCATGCATGAGTTTTAATGAAATTACATAAACTACTCATCAACTTTTTACCCATGCAAAAAAAACCTCTGATTTTTGCACATACATTATAGAGACTACCCCTCCCTGCCAATGTGAAATAAAAAATGTTCTACCCTCGTTTCTTTTCCAAATAAGGATATTTTAAAAAGTTTAAGAGATAAATTATTTTTTTGGAGAAGATTTAAAAGGAAACAGTGAAAATAATGAATGAAAGCATGCACCCGATTACTTTTAAATGTTTTTTCCCATGATGATCTGTGGTTTAATGCATTTACCTGGGCATATTTTATGATATAAGCCTAAAATATTATGCTTATGAGAGCCAGGGTGAAGAGTTACATATTGAAGATGTTATAGATAAGATTAAATTAAGGTCGTCATTATGGATAAAAGGAAGAAAGTGCAAGAAGACCGTTGTGCCCTGCTTTGAATGGGTTGAAAATCAACAGAAAAAAGAGAGAGGAATTAAACCTTACTAATATAATTTGTTATAGTAAATATATAATATAGATATATAAAATTCAAGTCAAAACATATGTAATATAATCAAGACTTCAGAAGCTTACAAACAGATTACTACATAAATACGCCATCTCTTATTCCTCAATTGCAAACTCTTCATGCCTAGTACAGATATGGTGCCAAATCAACTAACTACGCTGCTGGCGCTATATCAATCCGATCATCATCATCGTCATCGTCATCATCGTTTTCGATGTGAATGCGGTGGAATTCAGTTGCAAACAAGTCATTGCCTATGACAAACATGAGCAGATCAAATTCATTAATGCAACTAAAGACCACCATTATTGGAGCTAGCACAGTTGACAGAATATATAATAGGTACTACAATGTAGAATTTGCCTTAATTAGTTGTGAACTACTACTTATGTTGAATGATGAAGTCATGGGTCTTGAAACATCATATTTATAGTCCTTGAATTTGTTTTGTTGTTAGATTATAACAATGAAAGAGGCAATGGCTGATCTGGTGAGGTTTCTCTCCATACAATTTTGACTAATGTACAATGAGGGCCTATAACTTGAGCAAAACTCATGGCTTCTTGTTGCAGAGCGCATTCAACATGTGGAGTTAAGGGTTTGAACACACGCTTTAGGTTGGTGTTCACATGTTCATGGATGACATGGATATACTAAACATTTCACAAAAAGGTTAATATAATGTAAACACCAAAGGGTAAATAGTAAAGACCTTTGGCCATAGGTTTTGGCCAAATGTTGTCTTGGTTACACACAAAAATATCATATAACTGTGTAAATGCATGTGTGCTTGGTAATTTCTTTAATCACTACTACTCCAATAGATTAATCTTTGCTCCACATCACTAGTGTATATAATTATATAATCCTATATTATATTTGGTTGATGTTGTAGAATTACGTTGGTAATACCAAAGAAAAAGCCAAGGTGATAAATAAACTAATGAATAACTAAAAATTGTATATGATATTAACTTATGTATTATATGTACAAGTATTGATGAGTAGAATTGTTCTTTCAAATACTTGTGTGGTGGCTATGAAAATATTGTATATACTGTTGTCTCTTTCAAAATAGTTTTATTGTTCACTACCCTAGTTTGTAGAATTGTGAGTTTACATTACAATTCTTGAATTTCGATATTCAAAAGCTAAAAAGTATTGGGTGAATTAAGGTTATGATGCATTTTATTGATTTACACTCATTATGCTATCTACTATTCATCATTCATATTTAATTATTATACATTTTTTAAGAAAGTAATTCAAATGAATAGTAAATGTCATAATGAGTATATATAAATTTGTATATTGACAATGTATAAATATGTGTCATGATAACACAATACCATAGACTAGGCTAGTGTGATGAGGAAAATGAGAATATGTGGCACCAATGTAAGCATCCACAACCTTATCCGACATAAAAAAAATATGACCCAATCATGAAGTTCCATGCAAATCTAATATCCAAAAGCATCCATTCACATTCTCATAGTCACCCCAAGTCCACAAATTGGTTACCAAAGTTGAATTGATAGAAGTAGGTAGGAGAAGAAAATTGAGAGTAAGAATCAGAATGGCTTCTACCCAATGTCTATTACACCAACATGCCCTCACTACCTTTGCTAGACCATCATCATCACAGAGACTAGTGGTAAACACCAAACCAAACCAGCTAGTTTGCAAGGCTCAGAAGAATGCAGTCCAAGATGGTGATGAAGAAGGTACCATAGTGTCTCGCAGGATAGCTCTCACTGTGCTCATTGGTGCTGCTGCTGTTGCCTCAAAGGTCTCACCTGCAGATGCTGCATATGGTGAAGCTGGTATTTTACTTTATATAAATATAACCAAGTTACATTATTTTATAAGTTAATCTTCAATCATGACCACACCTATTATTGGGTTTGGTGTTTCTTATGACAAGTTTAAATACACCAAATCAAGTCATCAGAAACTGATTTGCGGTGTGTTTTCTAGGGAAAGGTAAAGATAACAGTAACGGGTCATAGTTTTTAGAATTTATTTGCATGATTGTGATGTTTATATGTTGACTTTTTGAAATGATCAATGTTATGCTTTGAACTGAAATTTCCTTAGTGACTTCTGTGAAGTGCTCACTCTTTAGTTGGTAGAGTTTATAAGATGAAAGAAATTGATTCATAGTCATATGATACAATTCCAATGGTAGGAGTTTGTATAGTTCTAGATGGTGGGTTGAAGAACCAAAATCAAACAAAAAACTTTAGCTATTGAAGGAAAACCACAATTGTGGGTTTTATTGCCCTTTCACTTGAAGTACAAGCTAACTCAAACCTTGTGCAGAAACTGTAATAGAAAGAATGTACTTGGAAAAGAATGACCTATTTGGGCAATTAATTTTTTGTAGTTTGAAAATGGAAAAAGGTTGATTTATTTTGCTTGCAGCCAATGTGTTTGGAAAGCCAAAGACAAACACAGACTTCTTGCCATACAATGGTGATGGATTCAAACTATTGGTTCCTGCTAAGTGGAACCGGAGCAAAGAGGTCGAGTATGTAGGACAGGTTCTTAGATATGAGGATAACTTTGACACAACTAGCAATCTCGTTGTCACGGTCACTCCGACAGATAAAAAGTCCATCAAGGACTATGGTGCACCTGAGGAGTTCCTCTCTAAGGTAAAACACTTGTTCTAAACATTGGAGACTTAATTATATCCCAATTTAAGTAGAGAATAATGATACCTATGCCTTTTCTTCTTTGCAGGTGGACTATTTACTAGGGAAACAGGCCTTCTTTGGTGAAACTTCATCAGAGGTAAGTGACTAACAATTAAACAAGAACATACCAAATATCGTTGCATATCCTAACCGAGTTTGGACTTAAATTGCTCAGGGTGGTTTCGATGCAAATGCGGTAGCTGCAGCGAACATCTTAGAGACTTCAGCACCTGTGATTGATGGGAAAGAGTACTACTCTTTGTCAGTGTTGACGAGGACTGCGGATGGAGATGAAGGCGGCAAGCACCAACTAATTAGCGCAACTGTAAAAGATGGGAATCTATACATTTTCAAGGCCCAAGCCGGTGACAAGAGATGGTTTAAGGGAGCTAGAAAATTCGTGGAGAGTGCAGCAAGTTCTTTCAGTGTTGCTTAATAATAACTTAGTAGAGGGTTATCATGTTATGTAAATCAACTCCCAAGTTCTATGTATGTTTTGAGTTTTCAGGCCTCTCCTTTTGTCCCTAAGTTTCTTTATTCCAGGGAGTTAAATCGTGTATCTGATGCTTAACTTTCATGACATTATTATGGACTCTGTAATTAAGCATTTGAAGTGGCCTTCAATAAGCTGCAATAATCCTTTTATAAGCACTATGCTTGAAAAGTGGTTCAAGGGTATGCATGTTTGTAAGATGGCTTAAATTTTTATTGGAGAAAAACAATTTGCATAGGGAAACTAGTATATTTGAAGTTAATCTTGAAACATAGGAAACAAGAAAGTCAAGAAAAATAACAAAATTCACTGCTATACCCAACAAGTTTCTGATCTACTATGATTTACTCCAACTTAACCTTCTGCACATCAATTAACAAAATCATTTCAAACATTTGCAGATGCATATTTGCATTCTATCACAAGATTTGTTAACATCAACATATTTTCTTACTATGCACCTTAAGAAATACAATTTTCTTATTATTTAAGGTATCTCTCTGAAAAGAATGATATAGACTCTTTACAAAACTCAACTCTTCCTTATTTCAACTAGAGGAAGTTGAATAAGTATTTTGCATAACATAATCCATTGATGGTGAGTCCAATATTCATGTATAAAAAAGTGTAAGAGTTTTTTATATCGTATGATAATCACCTCTGATGCATAAATACATGAATAGACCAATGATATTGAATTATACTGATAATATAAAGATATTGATTATTGGTTAATTAAATGAAGAGGATAATGTTTAGAAATGAAAGAAGTGTCGTATAAAAAGAAAATTAGGAGGGAAATACGTGAAAGGTTTAAGAAGGAAGGAAGGTATAATAGGAAAGCAAGGGTGGTGACTGTCATTTCACACGCAAGAGAGGATAGTAGGTGAAGAAAGTTGAAAGTTAAAAAGAGAAAAGATTTAGAAAATGAAAACAGAAATGCATGTATATAATGTAGGAATGAATTTACAAAATAAATGAATTATGATATAAAATAATAAAATAATTGTATTGGTTATATATCCATTGAGTGAGAGAAGGAGAGAAAGAGAATAGTGGTGTGGTTTTTGATAACTGAACAGAGAAGAAAGAAGGAAGCACAAGAATATCACTGATTCACCAACCAGAACAAGAGAGAGAGAGAGAGAGAGAGAGAGGGGGGAATCAAACTACGCTTCCGATTCTTCTTTGGTAAGTCGGTGGATCATCACCGTTTTCTTCTTATCTTATTGGATCTGCGATTTCACGATGTCGATTCTTATCTTTCTATTATTACTCTCACTTTTCATCATTTACCTCTCTTTCTATCTTCCACAAATCCACTTTTCCTATTTTCTTACTTCACCTTATCATTTTATTATTTGTTATATTTAATTTCAGATAGCCTCTATTAGGAATCGATGATTTATGGATTTGTCTCCATTTCTTGCATTTCTATTGTCTTCGTTTCTTGTTTCAATTTTAGGTTATTGATTTGATGATTAAGCTTCTGCCTCAGGATAATGATGTTGTTTTTGTTGATGATGATGATGATGTTTTTGTTTCTATGGTCATTTTGTGTGCAGATAGTTGTTCGTTGCGGTTTTGAAGAGGCAGATAAATATTCTTAGTTGTACTGAAAATTATATATGGGCTGAGGTGCACTTTCATGGGTGGTGTGGGAGATGAAGAACCAGCTTTAAAACGAATGAAATTCTTGTCTAAAGGATTAGTTGCCTTGTCTAACGGTTCTTCTTCGAAAGAGCCTGTTGGAGGTTCGTCTAGTAGCTTCATGGCTCGACCCTTATCATCCGAAGGGGATGGACAAGTTATCGGTTCAAGAGGGGTCATAAAAAGGGAGGAATTCGTCAAGATAATTGCAAGGGCATTGTATTCTCTTGGTTACAAAAAGAGTGGGGAACACCTAGAGGAGGAGTCCGGAATAGCTTTGCACACGTCTGCAGTGAATCTGTTTATGCAGCAAATACTTGATGGCAATTGGGATGAGAGCGTAGCGTCATTGCATAAAATTGGTCTAGAAGATGAAAGCATTGTTAGATCAGCTTCCGTTTTAATATTGGAGCAGAAATTTTTCGAACTTCTAGATGGTGAAAAGGTAATGGAAGCATTGAAGACCTTGAGGACTGAGATTGCTCCACTTTGCACTAACACTAGTAGAATTCATGAACTTACTTCCTGCATAGTGTCTCCATCTCCTAGGCAGGATACTGTAAGGGTGGGGTCTCGGTCTAAGCTTCTGGAGGAATTGCAGAAATTGCTTCCCCCAACAATAATGATACCTGAAAAGAGGTTGGAACATCTAGTTGAGCAAGCCCTTATCTTGCAGCGAGAGGCTTGCCCATTTCACAATTCATCGGATAAGGATATGTCGTTATATTCTGATCATCATTGTGGAAAAGATCAGATTCCTTCTACAACATTACAGGTTAGAAAATGGTGTCTAATTTATGTTGCGAGTTCTATGTGGGGTCTTTTATATTTGACTTCTCTTTTTTCTTAATAGATGTTGTGATATCCATTGTTGACTTCCGAATCATTATATGGTTTCTATCATTGTTATTGTGTTTGCCTTTTCTTCATTATAAAGTTATGTTATAATGTTCTGGATTTTGTGAACACTAAATTATGACATCTTTCAAATGGATCGGATTGTTGTCGAGGCCATGTGGAATTTTGTGTTTGATCCTTTTGCTATTTATTTCATCCCGCCTTTACTTTCTATCGCATGAGATGTATCCATATTCTAATGTTACTTTCTTTTTTTCGTTTTCTGATAATATTCCAATAGATATTAGAGGCACATGATGATGAAGTCTGGTTTGTTCAATTTTCACATAATGGAAAATATCTAGCTTCAGCATCAAATGATCGATCTGCAATCATTTGGGAGGTAATATTTCATTTGATCTAACCCTTTTCATTTTGTCTTTTCTGCTCTCATACTTTCATATTATTATTTTTTCATTGCTTGTTTTTTGATGTTATAACTCATTGCAAGTCCCAGCTGTAATTTTTCTCTTCATAACACATACAAGTACCCTCATTGGTTAATGCACAAAAAATTGTGCACGCTCACACCGACACCTATATAAAGTCCTAGTGCTACCGAATTAGGTTTCAGATCTTTTTTTTGTTTTTGTTTTAAAGGTTGACGTGAATGGTGGACTGTCTGCAAAGCATAGATTATCTGGTCACCAGAGACCTGTTTCTTCTGTTTCTTGGAGCCCTGATGACCAAGAGCTCCTCACATGTGGAGTGGAGGAGGCTATTAGACGTTGGGATGTCTCTACTGGTAAATGCCTCCAAATTTATGGAAGAACTGGTGTTGGCCTAGTCTCTTGTGCATGGTTTCCAACTGGGAAATATATACTTTCTGGCTTAAGCGACAAGAGCATTTGCATGTGGGAGTTAGATGGCAAAGAAGTGGAGTCTTGGAAAGGGCAAAAAACACTTAAGATTTCTGATTTGGAAATAACGGGTGATGGGGAGATAATAAGTATTTGTAAAGACAATGCAGTACTGTTGTTAAACAGGGAAACAAAGGATGAGAGATTTATTGACGAGTATCAGACAATCACCTCATTTTCTTTATCTAAGAATAACAAATTCTTGTTGGTTACCCTCTTGAACCAAGAAATACATCTATGGAATATTGAAGGAGATCCTAAGCTTGTTGGCAAGTACAAAGGTCATAGGCGCACCCGGTTTGTTGTCAGGTCTTGCTTTGGTGGACTTAAGCAAGGCTTTATTGCTAGCGGAAGCGAGGATTCACAGGTATGAATCTTAAATCCATTGATCAGAATGAATGACTTCATTTTTTTTGGAAGCATAGTTGCTAATAGTTTGCAAATTGAAATTCTTTTGCTGCTTGTATATTTCTGTGTTATGCCTTCAAAGGGACAAATGTTTCTCAAAATGACAGTTAGATTATAGGAGATTTGGTGCTGGCTACAAAGGACCATTAGTGCATGGGCCTATAAGACCCATGAAATATTGCTGTGTTTTGATTGACATATTGGACATAATTATAATCAGTAGAATGAATTCAACTAAACTTGTTAACATGTCAGGTATGATAAAACAATAACAACAACAACCAAGCTTTAATCCCACCAGGTTGGGCCGGCTACATAGATCATACAACGCCATAATGCTCTATCATAAACCATGTTCATATCTGATAGGCTTGTAATGTTTAGTCTGGTTTATCTGGATAAGACTAGGTAGGAGCATCTTGGTTATTTACAAATGTGCTTGATATGCTCTGTAGTTAGGTCAACTGGTGTTCTCTTTTTTATTAGTGGCCAAAGAAAGTCCATATATACTAGTTTCTAGTTGTGGTGTTTAGTAGATTTTCTATGAGGATTCTAGATACATGTGATGTACTTTGCTTAGATTAATAGAATTTTAGAAGCTATGAAGCAGCTTCTTTCACTTGGGTGTGATTCTTTTCAGTAAGTGTGCCGAATTGCTAACTTCTTATCCTAGCTCAATTTTAAAGTGGATTCTAGATACATGTGATACTGTGCTACAATCTAGCTAACTTCTTATCCTAGCTCAATTATATTGTGTGTTAATGTGGAGAGTTGTTAAAGTTGAGTGCCATGGGTTTCCTTGTTTGTAGGTATACATATGGCACAGAAACTCAGGGGAGCTAATAGAGGCATTGCCTGGTCATTCGGGGGCTGTTAATTGTGTAAGCTGGAATCCTACTAACCCACACATGTTAGCCTCAGCCAGTGATGACCGCACAATTAGGATATGGGGCCTAAATTGTATGAAAGTGAAGCACCAAAATGCACACAGCAATGGGATCCATCACTGCAATGGGGGAACGTAAATGAAGCCAATCTCATTTTCAATTGCTTTATGTTCCTTTTTATCATTGCAAAATTGAAACTGTGTAACCTTTGCTCTCAAACACAAGTAGACATTCATATAAAACATGCATGTCACTTCTCATAATAAAATCATGTTCATTTATGGGGTCCCCTTTTTTTGGATGAAGGCTGGGGTGTGGCAATTTTTTAGGCCCACATGTGATCCTAGTTTTCATTTAGATGTCTTATGCCCTGTTTTAATTTTTTAAGTTTTTACAAAAATGTATTTTATTTTTTATGAACTTTGGGCTTATATGCACCATAATGGAGGTTTTTTTTGGTAGATCGGAAAGAAAAAAACATAAAAACTAAAGCATAAGGAAAGATCCATCTACAAAATGGATAACACTCGTATATGCACCATAGGCGAGGTTGCTAGAGCGTCTACCTAGCTTTGATATGAAAATTTTGAGAATGACAATTTCTAATCATGTATGTATATACATATATTTATATATGTGATACAAAGTTAATGATAATTAAATATGAATGACAAATGATACAACGATATTGTAAAAAATTCTTACATTATTGGTGCATGGTATATAATATAGAGAGATTTTTTTGTATCAAAATTCATTTAGTTGAATAATAGTAAATCAATTAAATGTAATAGATGCATATGTGATATGGTCAAATACAGAGATTTTCTAATGTTACTTTTTTTGTATTATTAAGGACATTCTTTTACCAATCTAGGTAAGGAATTAATTTTTCCAGGAATCGAATATCTGATATTTTGGTCATATTGTGGATCTATTAAGACTTTACACTACTAGATCGACAAGTTGGTTTTCTAATTCTATTTATGCATATTACAACATAAAATATTTTTTTTTGTTGAATTAGAATATAGATAATTTGACTATTCATGTACACTTTTGGCGAACGAAGTACTTAGGATTTTGAGTTGTTCCAATAATTGGCCAAAAAATCTGCCAAACTGTAGATGACTCAGTAGCAAAATTATTTTATAAGATTGCTCATACACATCAATTTGTTAGCCAAATAATTGAAATAAACCCTGCACGATGCTATCATTCGCATTTCAGTTCATAGTGTAATATTATAAACGTTTGAAATGTCAAACAAAGTTAACATTCATATTCCTATACCAACTAACAAAAGTTTCTTGTAATTAATTTTATCCATTCTTCAACTTTATCCACGCGTTAAAAGTGTTATATGAAGGACAAATGAGAAAATCAATCACTTAGCTGAAGATGAAATTTGATTGATCAATCACAAAAATTATAATAAAAAACAAAGCATGTACACAGTGGAATAAACATGAACTAAAGAAAATGAAGCATTTTTTAAGTAATAACAAACCTCACTTTTAAAAACACATAAAAACAAATTCAATGGAACATCTAAACATAATCTATGAACTATTAATCCTGGTGAATAGCAGACAAGAATAGTTGATATTATATGGGGAAAAAACAAGGACTCTATGTTATAGAGTAGTTAATGAAAAATAATGTTCGGGAGAAAATGCGGTACCACATTGTTGTCGATAATGCTGCCATGAACTCGTCAAGGAAATAAAAATCTGATGATTTTTGCTAAGTTCCTATGTCCAAAGCCAACCAAAAAGATGAGAAAATATAAATTGCAAGGGGACAAGTGTTGTACATTAATTAACCAGATCCCAAGAAGAAAAAAGATGAAGCCTATTGTCCATATCAAATCAAAAACTATTAAAGAATAATACCTATCCCTTTGTATGTTTAAATATAATAATAATAATTTGTTAAATATAATATTTATATACTATGCATATAATATTTATAAACATTTAATATATCATTTATTATTCATTTTTGAGAGATAATAATTATGGGGAGGGATCCAGTTACTCTAAGAGTAAGTGGAAAAACACTTACTCCACATCATGACCATTCATTCTTGGGAAATCCAATGGTTTGAATTGGTGAGTACATCTAAGCCATTGAATTTTTCAAGATTGGATGGCTAAGATGAAGAGTAAATGTTTTTTGGAGTAAGTGGATTCCTCCCCAATAATTATTATACAATCGGGGAATACATAAAAAATAAGGGTGAGAATCCACTTACTCTAAGAGTAATTTTTTCAAACTTATTTCACATCTTAGCCATCAATTCTTTTGAAATCCAATGATTTAGATTTACCACTAATTTAAAAAACTTACTCTTAGAGTCAATGAATCTCTCCTAAAAAATAATAAAAATAATGATAATAATATGTATATCAGAAGAATTAAGGAAGCCCTTAAAGTATTGGGCCTGGTTGATAGAAGAGAGAAGGGTATATGATATATTATGATGAACCGAGAGAGAAAGGAAACAACAACACAAAACCGTACAAGGTGGTACAATAATCTTGTTAAACCTTTTACTTAGTACCAATACCAAATCTACTTTTCAGATTCAGGTTCTGTTCTGTTCTGTTCTATTTACCAAACCAAACAATGACAAGGAAAAGAGAAAACAGAGGAGGAGGAGGAGGAGGAGGTGGTGGAAGAGGAGGAGGACCGATTCACCGTCAAAACCCCAAGGTTGATGAACTCACCAGGATTCGCATTTCTAAGATTCTAGAAGATTTTCTTGCTTCTAATGATGAAGGTTCTGTTCTTACCCCTTTTAAATCCATTTCCCCCTTCTTTCTACTGCTTCACCCTTTTATGAACACAAATGTTATATGAGGGCGTCTGTTTCATATGAATTCTGGGTGTTTTTTTGTTTTTCTTAAAGTTTGAATCTTTTTGGCTAGTTTATATCTTAACACATTCAATACCTACATGTCTTTGGTGGGTGATTGATTGCATAAGTGTATGTTTGTTATTTATTTATTGCAGTGTACAAATTTGATACTAATCTGTCCAACCAAGAGCGTGCTTGGGTGCATCAAGTTGCCCAAAAAATGGGACTTAAGTCTAAAAGTTATGGGTAAGTGCTCCATAAAAGTTTCCTTTTTTATCTGTAAGAATTATAGTCTCAATACTTTAGATGGAGTTTTGTGTATTTTGTTGTGTAGGCTTGGGAATGATAGGAGAGTGTCTGTTCAAAAAATGAAAAAGACGGTTGACACCAATAATGGGTTTGGGAGTCTTCCTCATTTCTCATTTTCTCAAGAGGCAAATCAGGCGTTAGGTGACTTGTTTACTCATTACCCACCCGATGGCGTAAACTCGTGGGAGGCGATAGGAGAAAATATTGTCACTACTGAAAAAACTAAACAAAAGAAAGATGATATTTTCAGTAGGCCCTCTATGACCAAAGTTGAAATTGCTAAGAAAATGGAAGCCCTTGCTTCTAGAATGACATCGGCCCCCAACTTAAGACAGGTTTTTTTTGCTTTCTTCATTCAACTTCAAAGACCTTATATATGGATTTTGTTGGTTGCATTCTGTACTGTTATTACTCTTTGTCTAGCAGTTACAAAAGAATAGTCTCATTAATGAATCAATTTATTTGATTTTCATTCATTCAGATCACTGAAGACAGATCTAAGCTTCCGATTGCATCATTCAAAGATGTCATTACATCAACTGTTGAATCTCACCAGGTCAATTTATTAATTTGCTATGTAAAATTGCACCATAATTAGTGATGTATTTGCTTGATATATTGGTTGCAGATTGCACCATAATTGAGCTCATCTGATATAACATTCATATGTGAAATAATTTATCAATCATAGTTTAGTAAGATTTTAGTTTTTGATCGATTTAAAAAGTTGAAAATCAGGTTTTTGCATGTATTTTGGTCTCAATATTCCTTTTATGTGCTTAAAAACAGGTAGTTCTCATATCTGGTGAGACTGGCTGCGGAAAGACTACACAGGTTACCCACTCTTTGCTTTGTCTTTATTACGGTGCAACTACATGCACATATAATTTGTCAGCAACTCTTTCAATGTAATCATTTTTTAGTCATATGTTAACATTTTATGATTGATCCATTATGAATGTTTGTGATATGAATTTGTCCCCTTTCTTTCTTTGTAATTGTTGTTAATATACACCCTCTTTTTTTAATCTCTATTTTTTATATTAAAAAACTGGTTAAGGTTCCACAGTATGTTTGTGATATGAATTTGTCCCCTTTATTTTGATCACTGTGTGCAACACTTCCCTTTCTCTTTTACAGTGCCCTGTGTAACGTATATTAAACATGATTCAGGTTCCACAATATATTTTGGATCATGTGTGGGGTAAGGGCGAGGCATGTAAAATAGTTTGCACTCAGCCTCGGCGTATCTCTGCAACTTCAGGTGTGCTACTCTTTCAATTTGTTTTATAATTTTCCAATGTTCCTGTGTCTTACTTGGAATTTGTTTTCTTGGAATGTTTCTATGTCAAGTTTCGGAGAGAATCTCCAGTGAGAGAGGAGAGAGCATTGGAGAAAATATTGGATATAAGGTAATTTTATTTTATACTTTCGGTAGTTGTTAGTTGTTACTATGGACCCTATTTTTTTTTAACATTGTTATCATAATCTGACCTGTTTTCATGTGATATATGTCATTAGTAATTTCTTTTCTCTTCTCCATATCGTTTTCTTTCTATGATAGAATTTGTGATATTTTTGTCCTTCAATACCCATGTTGATTAAGTCAAATGCCTTTCCAAGCAAACAAGCACTAGTTTTGCTTCTTAGTGGAACATTACTAGCTCTTCTAGTGGTTTGCATGTGATGTATATGATTCTGTGGCTTATATTTTAAACAAACAATTCAGATACGGTTGGAAAGCAGAGGTGGAAGGCAATCATCAATTGTTCTATGTACTACTGGAGTTCTATTAAGGGTGTTGGTCTCTAAAGGTTCCCGTGGGACAAAGATGGGGTCAGCAAAGGATGACATTTCTGGCATCACTCACATAATTATGGTATTTCTTTTAATCTTCAACTACCCGGTTCTGCAAATGTTAGATTAACAGAACTGTCGCATCATTTCATACCAATTTGGTTTGAACTTTGAACGGACTCACTTTTTTGTTTAAGTGAAGTGACTATATCACTGTGCCAGAGCCTATCAATGTCACTGTTACCGTGATTGCCACTATAACAGGCTTGATGATTGCTTAGTGCTGAAAATTTTGTGGATGAATAATCATAAAGGATTGCATAAATAGTGAATCTTTCTGTATGTACTAGAAGCACAGTTCAGTCCTAGAATCATTGGTTTGCAGATGGTCTCTTGAGCAATGCGTATCGATGAACAAGCTACGATGATAGTTTTAATACTTTGAGTGGAAATTTAATTTGAAATTTTCATTTATTCTATTGAAGTCCTCATTTTGAGAACTGGACTGAATTCAAATATCTTCATAAATTCTGTCTTCAAGAATTTTGGCATATGTAAAGCATATAGTGTGCATTCTTGCCTTGGAAAGTATTCATTACAAAAGTTGGCGACTTTCATTTCTTGTTCAGGATGAAATTCATGAAAGGGATCGATACTCAGACTTCATGTTGGCAATCATCAGGTATATCATTGGAAGGAACTTATTAGTCATTACATTGATTTTAGTGTGGTACAGTTAAGTACAAGTGCTTAATTTCCTGTTGCATAAGTGAGAGTTAAATTTGGCTGTTGGAGACATTTTGCATTTGATAGCTTAAGCCTTTGGGTAGAGCTGATCATTATCCTTGACGAGCACAAGTTTTTTTTATGTGTGGTCACAGAATTGTGGTGATAGGTTTTGATTGGAATATGGGATTGGGATATTAAAGGTTTATATTAAAATAAATAAAAGTTAGATTTAGTAGATTTGTATTATGCAGTTATGGGAGCTTATTTTAGTGCATTAGGAATTTAAGGGTGGTTACTGATTGATAATTAAGGTGTTATGTTTAGATATGTGGTGTATGTAGGGGGTTAGATTCCTCACCCATAATATTTGTTATTTGTGAAGAGTTGAAGGAGGAGACTCCGTGTTAGGGCGAAACCTTGTATTTGTATCCTAAATCTGGCCTTAAAAACCAGATTGTTACTTCAATATAGATATTATTTCGCGCAACAGTAAAGTTGCTGCTTAGTGACCATGAGGTTGCGTGTTCAAATCCTGAAACAGCCTCTCCGCTTGCGGAGGTAAGTGGGAGCCTCGTGCATTGGGCTGCCTTTTTTAATCTCTTGAGTCTAACAGGTTTCCTGTTATATCTAATACTCCCATTAAAGTAAAAATATTATATATCAGATTATTGAACTAAGGCATTTCTCTGGTTATTGGACTAATATCTCTGACTTTTGGCAACTTATATGCAGAGACATGCTCCCTAATCATCCTCACCTACATCTGGTTAGTTCAAAGATATTACATTTATATTTATATTTCCCTATTTCTCTGTCATCCATCAAGTACTTATTTAATCTGTGCCTTTTCCCATCTTTGACCAAATTCTTAACCTCCATATTTTGGTTGCTCTAATATTGCAGATACTAATGAGTGCTACAATTGATGCTGCAAGATTTTCCCAATATTTTGGTGGTTGCCCAGTTATCAATGTTCCCGGGTTCACTCATCCGGTATATATTCAGTAGTAGATTGTGAATTAACTAATATTTTATTACATGTTACTAAATTGTTCTCCTGTTATTTCTTCAGGTCAAAACATTCTATTTGGAGGATGTACTTTCCATTGTAAAATCTCGCAATGATAATCATCTTGATAATACCGCATTAAGTGTTCCAATGAACAATCATGAGCTAAGTGAAGAAGAGAAGCTTTCAATTGATGAAGCTATAGATTTGGCTTGGTCTAATGATGAGTGGGACCTGCTGTTAGAGTTGGTTTCTTCTGAAGGAACCCCAAAAATCTTCAATTACCAGCATTCGTTAACTGGCATTACTCCGTTAATGGTGTTTGCTGGAAAAGGTAGAGTGGGTGATATGTGCTTGCTCTTATCTTTCGGGGCAGATTGCCATTTAGTGGCCAAAGACGGAACAACTGCTCTGGAGATTGCTGAAAAAGAAAACCAACCAGAAGCTGCTGATATACTGAAGAAGCACATGGATAATGATTCTTCCAATTCCATGGAAGAGAAGAAGTTACTCGATAATTATCTTTCAACAATCAACCCTGAACTTGTTGATGTTGTTTTAGTTGAGCAGCTGATAAGAAAAATATGTTTTGATTCAGAAGAAGGAGGTATCCTTGTATTTCTTCCGGGTTGGGATGATATAAATAGAACTCGTGAGAAATTGCTTGCATCCTCCTTTTTCAAGAACTCCTCCAAGTTTGTGGTCATATCTCTGCATTCAATGGTTCCAGCAATGGAGCAAAAGAAGGTTTTTAGGCGCCCACCCAATGGTTGCCGCAAAATTGTTCTCTCAACTAATATTGCTGAAACAGCTATCACCATTGATGATATAGTGTACGTCATTGACACTGGACGGATGAAAGAAAAAAGCTATGATCCTTATAATAATGTGTCAACTCTTCAATCATCTTGGGTTTCAAAAGCAAGTGCTAGGCAGCGAGAGGGACGTGCTGGCCGCTGTCAGCCTGGAATCTGCTATCATCTATATTCAAAGCTCCGAGCAGCTTCTTTACCAGATTTTCAGATTCCGGAAATTAGGAGAATGCCTATTGAGGAGCTGTGTCTACAGGTATTTGTTAGATATCAAAATAATAAATAATAAAATAATGATAACACATAATAATAGTTACTCTTGGGAGTTGGTAGTTGTTTAGTTCTAGAAAGGGTGGGCTATCAATAGGACATGGGGAGCCGGTGGCATTTTTTTATATATCTCTTAGTCTCCCCTATGACCTATTTTAACCTACCCCTTTAACTACCAACTGCCTAATACAATAACTACTGTTATTAGTTTATGCAATATCATTATTTTATTATTTCAATACCTAACAGTATTCTTCTTCTCTTATTGGTGACTCAAAATCTAGGTGTTTATTGTACTCCATAATAGAAGTGTGAAAATGGCAAACGTTAGAACATTTTTAATGCTACACTATACAGAATTCACAGTAATTCAACCACTCTCACTATTTACTGTTTCTTTAGAAAAAGCTCTGTCCTATAAGGATACTCATTTGAAGTAGATAGATTGCCAATCAATGCACAAACTGGTT
This sequence comes from Lupinus albus, assembly GCA_009771035.1. Taxonomy (NCBI): domain Eukaryota; kingdom Viridiplantae; phylum Streptophyta; class Magnoliopsida; order Fabales; family Fabaceae; genus Lupinus; species Lupinus albus. Next base: position 14,409,611 of record CM020015.1, read on the forward strand.
CAATGGAATATTTAAATTCAAACTTGTAATTGTTGATGAACTCCTTGGCACTAAAAGTCATTGATTATTGGTTTTTGCAAATGGAAACAACTCTCACGTTTTGTGAAAAGCATATAGGGAAAGACCACATGACCTTGCGAAAGGTATTTGGTGTGCCTACAGTTGAAAAGAAATGTTTAGGGTCTGTTTGCGAGCTGAGTTTTGGAGGGGAAGGAAGAGAAATGGAAGACTTGAGAGCCATGAAATACACTGGTGAGATGGCTCTAAAGCCTTCCCTTTCCCTTTCTTCCCTCCAAAACTCAACTTACAAACAGAAGTTTTTAGAACAACTCTCCTTCTATGCATCACTATTGGATTAAGTAATTTTGTTTAGCTAGCAGTCACTCACCAAAGGCGTTGTCCAAAGGATCATTTATCAGATAATGATGAGAGATTGGCAAGCTTGGCTGGATTTTTATCCTGAATAGAATTGCCTTATTTGTTATTTCTGTTTTTAGTACACTATTACTTTATCCAATTTAAAATCAGCAGCAGTGTGTTAATGGATTGATTGTGCAAAAAATGCCTATAATTTTCACCTTACATGTTAACTTTTGTGGTTGTAGGTAAAGTTGCTTGATCCAAGCTGCAAAATAGAAGAATTTCTGAGGAAGACACTAGATCCTCCAGTTTTTGAGTCCATACGCAATGCTATTATAGTTCTTCAAGATATTGGGGCATTGACAGTTGATGAAAAACTCACCCAACTAGGGGAGAAGCTTGGTTTACTTCCTGTACACCCATCAACCAGCAAGATGCTTTTTTTTGCTATATTGATGAACTGCCTCGATCCAGCTTTAACTCTAGCATGTGCATCTGATTATAGAGATCCATTTACACTTCCAATGTTACCTGAAGAAAAGAAGAGAGCTGCAGCCGCCAAATCCGAGCTCGCATCTTTATATGGCGGTTGTGGTGATCAGTTTGCTGTAGTAGCTGCGTTTGAGTGCTGGGGTAATGCTAAGAAAATGGGTCTAGAATCACGGTTTTGTTCTGAGTACTTTGTGTCTTCAAGTGCCATGAATATGTTATCTGGCATGCGTAAACAACTCCAAGCAGAACTCATTCGAAATGGTTTTATTCCTGAAGATGTTTCATCTTACAGTATGAACACATATGACTCTGGTGTACTCCATGCGGTTTTGGTAGCAGGTTTGTATCCAAATGTTGGCAGATTTTTACCGAATAAAGGTGGGAAAAGGGTTCTTATTGAAACTGCAGGTGGTGATAAAGTCCGCTTGCACAATCATTCCACAAATATTAAGTTGACATTCAAGAAAAATTTAGAACACACTTTAATTGTGTATGACGAGATTACTCGCGGCGACGGTGGTATGAACATAAGGAACTGTGCAGTTGTTGGACCACTTCCTCTTTTACTGCATTCAACAGAGATTGCTGTTGCTCCTGCAAACGATAATGATGATGATGATGGGGATGGAGATGAGGATGATGAAGGGAGTGGTGATGAAAATGAAGATGAAGTTGAAACTGGTGATGGGATGGAGTTTGATGCAAAGTCCAGTGAAAACTGTGAAGAGAAGTTTATGTCATCTCCTGATAGTCTGGTTAGAATAATCATGGATCGCTGGGTTTATTTTGGTTCAACAGCAATTGATGTTGCTCAGCTATACTGCTTGAGAGAGCGTTTATCAGCTGCAATTTTATACAAAGTAACTAATCCAGTTTTACTTTGTGGTTTTTTCTTGCTGTTTTTCACCTGTGATAAGCTTATATTTACAAGTCATACATTCTCTTATATTTTCCTTGACATGAATTCATATTTTCAGGTGACACATCCTAGGAGTACTCTTCCCCCAATCCTGGGGGCCTCTATGCATGCTTTAGCTTGTGTTCTGTCTTGCGACGGGTGTGCTGGCATGCCGATGATGCAAGATGGTGTTGACAAACTGACTAGTATGGTATATGCAACAAATCTAGGCCATCCAGCAGCAACATTGACAAAGAAGATGGGTAAGAAGCCAAAAGGACCATTTACAGAACATATAAACAAACATCAAACCCCTGGGCCTTCTTCTCAATTTACCATATCTGCTTCTAAGAGCATAGCAAATACAAGTGGGATCAATCCCAAACCAAGTCCTCCTTCCAAATGATACCTAGTACTAGTTAAAACCAAGGTTTAAGATGTTTTTGTAATTCTAGTTGAATGTTTTATAGGAAGGCCAGTATTCATAGGGAACATTTGCTAGAAAGTTTCCTAGGCCTATATGTAGAATGTTTTAGTTACATTTTAGGTCTATGTACTTTAAAAAAAATTCAAATAGGTCCATGAATTAAATGAATTTGTAATCAGCCCCTCATACTTTTCTGTTGCGGTTCTATGAAGGTTTGAAGATTTAATTGAACTTTGTCGATAAAGAATAATACATGATTTATTTTAATGTTCCAAAAAGTTTAGGGAGCCACAAGTGGGTGGATCACTATAAAGGAACCTTATCATAGTTTAACAAAACTGAAATTGAAAATGTAAGAGGGCTCTAGTTAGTATTAAAATATGCATTAAAGGATTCAATTACAAACATAGTTTAGGGATTTATTTGATTTTTATATTTTGAAAATGTAGAGGGTCTAATTAATCAAACCTATAGAATGCAACTTATATTTTGCTTGTTTGGTTGGTGTTTAAGTTGGTCCACTTTCCCAATACATACCAACCATGTTTAACACTTGTTTTAGAGTGTAATAAATAATGAACCAAATATAACAAAATCAGAAGTAAAATAAATAAAATTTTAGGTAGGCATTGATTCTGTCTTAGAAGAGATTATAATCTATCATTCACTGCCACATATCTAGTGTGTGAGAAATAAACATGAGATTTATAAGCAGCCTCCTGTATGTAATAAAAAAGTTATACAAGTTTTCTGAAAAAAAACTGTTGTGCAGCTCAGTCTGACAGACCATAAATCTAAACCTTATATACTTTCCAACAGAGGAAGGAGCTTACGGAACATGTCAGTTTTTTTAGAACTGACCATGTTAACGTCTCCAGAAAATAAATGCAAACACAAAAATGATGGTCAAAAGCATGCCTGCATATTTGATCCATTGATCAACACGGTTACGCCTCTCAATTAGCCTCAAAACAGAGTTCGATATTCCAACTGTATTGAGGACATCCAATGCTTTCCTTTGTGCACTCTGCACCAAGATGTCAGACAAATAAAAAGGTATTTCAGCAATAATACCAACACTACATCAACATATATACCAAAAGCAAACTCAATATTAATTTAGCCTACAATGGAAATGAACATAAAAAACTACAATTTACTTTTTCAATCAAAACTTAAACTACAACTGAAAACATCAAAACCAACTAAGCTTCGTGCAAACACATAACAAACTAAGATTTTAAAATAAAATACATTTCTGCATTTCCTAGGAACACACTTTCTTAGTACAACAATAACGTGGATCGACTACATGGATCGAACATTGATCTCTACATTTTTATTTATCATTTCCCCTATAGTTTTTTTGGTCTCCCTCTTCCTATAGGAAGAGAACTAGCTTCCATTTTATTCAATACACCTTCTTAGTATTGAATAAAATGCATGCTACACATGGAATGTGCTTGACTGAGGTGTCATGATTACCCATTAATGAGAATGAAAGTATAATATATAAATAGTATGGTAAGAATAGTCAGAAGAAATGGAGAAAACCGGGACTCAAATTCTTAAGAAGTCAACATTTTGGAACAGACCAAAATAGAATTTATAATGAATAAAAAAGCAGGGATACCACCAGCTGCATTACATTTTTTTAACTACTCGAGATTCTGGAGTGTAGCTACTTATGCCATTACCATAGAATTTGCTGGGGGGAACCACTTTATTCAACCAGAAAGAAATAAGCATGATATATAATCCACCATTTACAATTTCAACAGAAAAGAAGTGACATTATCTCAAGTCTCAACAGAGTTTGTAGTCCTAGCTATAAGGCTATTAAGCATGTATAATATTATGTGTTGATGTGTGAAGGCAGCGAAAGAAAGATACCTTCAAGCGTTCCCTTTGGCCATGTATTGTTGAAAGGATGGCCTCCCCAACTGCATTAGCATTTTCCAGCTCGCGAACAGAAGTTCGAACAGACTGCATTGCTTGTGCATCCTCGTCAAAAATTCTTAAAACATGACTCGAATCCCCATTCTGGCAATGAAATTAACGAAGTTGTTATGTAGCAAAGCAAGAAATACCGAGTCACTAAATCAGAGCATGAGAGCAATCACATACAACTCGTCGCAGAAGTTCTGCTCTCTCTTTAGCTTCTGTCATCCGTTTCTGATTCCGTAAGTTATATTTATCCAAGCTTTCTTTCAATGATTCAGCCTCTTCAGCTATCTGTTCCACTTTTCTGCACACAAAAAAAAGTATAAGTGTATAACATCACCACCTCAAGCCGATCACACGGGGTATAATACGCCAGTGATGCAAACAAAAACTGAATTCTGCACTAACTTTCACATATAACACACAGGTTTCAATTACTACCACAATTTACGCTATAAATCAGACTGAAACATGTAGGGGCACAATCAATCAGAATCTGATTAACCAATTAAAATTCTAAATTTAAAAGACAACAAAATCCTTAATACAAATTCTGAATGATTGAATCATATATAGTATCTGCACATTCCAATGTTTCAAAGCCTGTTTGGTGGCACAAAAAACTGCTAAATCTTGTATACGAAAATGATAGTTGCACATTATTTTACATCAGTGATGGACATAATGAACAGCGTTTATATATTATTCAATTATCAATACTGGTGATCGGTTAAACAGCGTGTGAATAGCATAACATAATCGTTAATCTCCTAATAATAATTATGATAAATAGAGATGTTAGAGAAATTGGATGAAATGAACCTTTTCCAGAGATCGCGGTGAGATTTAACAGAGATAGAACGCCAGAATCGATCCATCTGGATGCAAAGGGATTGGATCTGAGAGATGTCGTTTTGAACGGAGTCGGAAGAAGATAACTCACCGCGCTCAACGCGTTCCAGGCCATCGCGTGTTCTCATCAGAAGCTTCTTCGCGCTTTGGTAAATCTCCGATAACGTTGTTCCTCCGCCTTCCATGGTGGCGCCGATCCCAGACTAATCTTCGTGGGAACTTGTATTGGATCCTACAACAAAAACAATAATAAAAAATCCAACTTTTTATATTTTATGTATCAAATTTCTATTTGTTGATAAAAACTTTTATTTATCAAATTTCATAGTCATCTATGCTACTCCTTCCTTCCAAGGAGTTAAATTCAATACCTTCAAGTTTTTTATAAAAGGGGCTAGCTAAAAGATAAAAAATAAAAAAAAAAATTATACAAGAATAATGTATGATTTTTATATACTGTCAATATATCATTTTATTATTTATCTTTAATTATTATTAACTATTCAAAAAATAATACAAGTGAGTAATAATAAATAATATACTCACTATATATATAATCTTTGCATCGATAATATATAAATATTATATTCTATTAAAAAAATAGCTATACTAAATGAATGTAATATTGTATAAAGATTTAAGCATTAATTATAATAGCCTCCAACAAGTCAAATTCGATAGCTTAGTTTTCGTAAAGTAAATTATAAGCAGGAAAGAAAAAAAATAGCTATGTTAAATGAGTATAATTATATTAGTTATATTTAGGAATAACAATTAAATATGAATGGTGATAATGATGCAATCTAAAAAACAATGAACATAATATATATAAATGATACAATAACAATGTATAAAACTCTTAGCCTATTTGCGTATATCTTTTTCAAAAAACTAATTACACTGTAATTGCGTATATTATTTTCTTATATTAAATAACTATGAGAAATTAAATTATTAATGTAAGTAATGTAGTCCTGTTAAATAGTTGGTGTAATGCAAGCATACATATAAATAATAATATGAATCATACACTTTAGTTCTATTACTTAGTTATCTCTTCCCATTAAATTTAGTTCTTTAAATTTTATATAATTTTCATCAATGCAAGTTATCAATTAAGGCATACTACACGTCTTCATGCCCTATCTTCCATAAAAATATTGCATTTCCTCTGCCAAATGTATAGAACGAAATAAATGGCATTTAACAGATATAAATTAAACTAAACTAATAAAAGAACATGAATTGGAACATAAACAAACATAACCAGGGAAACTATCTGTCCTTGATCTATATACATCAAATAGAGGAAAATTTCCTGAAATATCGCCACAGCATTCTTCAAAAAAAAAAAAAAAAAAAAACTCAAGACCAACTCCACCTTATGTAACCTCGAATCTGGAGTGATTCTAAGTTGCTTTTGTGTTACACATCTTTGCAAGCACTTGCATTATGATAAGGACAGGGATAGCTTCAAAGGTATCAAATCCTATTTCCTTAGCCACCTTAACATGTACAAAAGTTAAATGCTTGAAAATTGAGACAATAAGTTGCTAAGGAAGAGATGGAAGGTTGAAGCACCCCAAGATTGATTCTAAAAACCTTTATGGAACAAACTCAAATTTACATGCCACACATATAGAGGGAGAATGGAGAAACAAACTATAGTTAATATTCTGGTAAGGATTTATGAAGTCTTGGGTCCATATCAGTTATCAAAATAATGGGCAAGGATACTTTCTCATTTGCTATATAATAACGAATAACAAATCATTACAAATGACAGTCTCATTATAATTGATGATAAAGATAACATTAACACAAAGGACATTACCCCTAAAATGTTCAAAACTGTATAATTCTTAGTACATACTCCTCATTAGTCATAACCGTAAACTTGTACAACTAAAGGAAATTTGATTTGATGGTTAGACTATGGTCATTGAGCCTCTCTGCAGGCCCTAAAAAGCAACAAGGGCCTTCTACTCAGACATACTTCTATTTGTACCACAATTATAATTAAAAACATGTTTGAACAAATGTTTCAAATGATAAAAAAAGTATACTTAATATTAAAAAGGCAGACCTCGACCCAAAGTTCACCAGCCGTACCCCTGGCCTACAAAACAAAGGCACTCTTCTTTCGATGTGTTTTGCGCTACCAAAGCAAACAAATAAGCAAAGACAATAAAACTGAAAATCACATGCAAGTGTTCATATATTCTTGATTATAGAACTGGCATAAGATAAATCAATGACTCATAGCAACTGTTCTCCTGTCAAAAATTGCAGTTCATATGTTCACAGAAAAAAGTTTAAGCATAAAAATGGAAGTATGACTTGGAAATGAAATGCACTACAAGGTATACAACCAAATTAGAAAAACTTGAAGGTATAAGAATGTCCTCTGAAAACCTGAAGAGGCTATAGTAAATCTCGATGATCAACCAAACCTTTATACACATCCAGTAGGAGAGGCACATCTTCCAGAAACTTGGTCACATATTTCATCAAAAAAGATTCCTCGGTCCTGCTAGTAAAGGAACCTATGCTTAAACTATTCTTGATCAGACCTTTTGATTTCAATATTTTAATTACCCTGCATCTGGGGATAATCCTCTTCTCCAAGCTGTATGCAAGAACCACAGGGTAGCCAGCAATATCCTCTGATGGCCAGCCCATATCATTCACAAGGAAATTCATCGATTTCGCAAACCTCTCCTCTGTAAGTGACATGAAAGTCGGAAACTTTCTAAATGCTGAAAGAGATATTTCACGAGACCAACCCCACTTCTGGTAAGACTCTAACCTCGATTCCCATTTCGCTCTCTCTAAATTTAGAAGCACGTGGAGAGCACCAATAAAAGATACTTTCAGAGGATCAAATCCTAATTCCTTAGCTAAATTGACACCTTCCACAAATCTCGAATGTGCTATATATGCTGTGCCCGGATAATGCATCACCAGGATAGAAATGGAAGTTTGGGGCACACACAATTCTTTCAAAACATTGATGTTTGGGATAAAATTGTTGTTCAGATCACAATACATAAAACCAAGGGCGTCGCGCTTTAAAGCTCCAACAACTTCTTCATCACTACGAACAACACTCCTGAGGATCTTATAACGAGGGATAAGAAACTTATCCAAGCTCCTTGTTAAGAATGTGTGATTTTTAAGCATAAGTTTTGGGAGTACAGTGGTTGAAATCCCAATAGATTGATAGAACTTGAGTTTAGGCAAAAGGGTAGATTCAGCATCAGCAACAAGCACCAAAGGTCGTTTCAACACGAATTTTCCAATCTGGGTTTGGTCGAATCCGTATTTCTTGAGAAGAGCTAGGACCGCGTTTGGTCTATCTAGGGTTTTGAATCGAACATGTTTTGAAACATGGGTTGCGGTTTCAGGGGAGAACCCACATGATGTAATAAGGTAAGAGACCGAAAAGTTGAGATCTTTGTGTTGATCTTGTTGTGATTGAGATGTGAATGAATTGAAAAATAGGAATTCATTGTGTCTCAGAAGATTCAAATGAAATTGAGAGTGTGGGATTGGGGATGAAGGAATTACCCTAGAAATGAGAAAGTTGTGCATTATTTTGAATAATTCACGCACCTATATTGCAGAACTCAGCTTCACCATTCAACCATTCACTACTGCATAATTTACAGCTGCTGCATCAATGAAGAGGAAGAAAAATTTATATGAGATGGAGATATTTTTGTTTTTGTTTTAAATAAAAACATATATAATAGAGAGAATTTGGTGTACATGATAATATTTGAAAATTATCAATGTTTCATCTGAATGAGGTTCATGGGCTGTCCCACAAAAGTGTACCTATTATACGTACTATTACTTGTGATTAATTGAAAAATATATTTAATTTAAAATTTTATTTTTTAATTATTTTTATGATTAATCACAGTTCTTAGTATATGGAGTAGTATAAATTATGAGACATATGATGTGGTCTGATTGAGGTGAATTTTATTTGGAAGTTAGGGTTTGAATCATAAAATTAGCACATGGGAAATTTCATCCTAATTACTTTGGAGAATGGTTAGTCTCTCCATTATTTCAACTAATTTTTTGTGGGTATGTGACTCTTACTTATTAATAAATGTTGATATCATGAATCGATTCTTTAACCTTTTGGTCTATATTAAAATCTAATAGAGTCTTACATAATTGGAGGAGCAATCACGCACCATAAATTTCAAAAAGAAATTATACAACCTAAAAGTTTTAAAGGTTCTTAAGAGCGATAATCATTGAAGAAACAATTACACAACCTGAAATAAATTAATTGTTCACTCATATAAGATATAGGATGAGAAGATACATTAGTTATATGACTAATTCTTACAAAAAGAAATTTAAATTACTCAAGTTTATCCATACATTTTAATTCAAGTGGATGAAATTTGACTTACTTAAGTATGAATCTTACGTTTAATGTCTAAACTCATGTGCAAGTAAAAAATTATTACTTAAATTACTAAAGTTTAATTTGCTGAATTAATTACATGATTAATTAATAATTGGTTAGTATAAGTAATTATTTACCATTCCCTTCATTTATTTTTATAAGAACATTTTAAGTTTTTAATTAGTTACTTATGGCCATTTCAAAGTTCTACTTAGAATACATGAAATTTGTCATCATAATACAATTATTTTACTCAGAGAACTTGAGTGGAGAGATAATTTAGTTTTATTAATAAATGCTAGTTTTGATAAAGTACAAAAGTAATTATATTTTTATGAAAATTGTGACTTAACATTCATATAATGTTCCGACAAACATTAATTTTGTATAATTAGAGAAAGGCAAAAAGTGTGAAAGAAGTCAAGAACACCAAGAATCAGATCCAACAAAATCCGAACATGAATAAAGGTGGCAATAACACGGAATAAACAGTGTCTTTAGTGGGAGTGAGACTCTTCTCCATTAATTGAGAGACAAATGATATGAAAAATAAAAGAAAGATAACATGCATTACATTTATATCATTTTTATTTAAAAGAAGATTACACTTTTGCTATTAGAATATACATAAAATGTCACTTACATCTCCATTAATGGAGAGATGTCCTACTCCTTTAGTGGAGTATTAAACAATATTAGTCCACCAATTTATTTTATTTTATTTCATTTGGAAGAACATATACATATTGAAAGTAATAATAATAAATATACTCCAATTTTCTCTTCACCTTTTCCTCTTCCAATCACATATTTAAAAAAACTATATTTGCCATGAAAGTAGGAGTAACATATAAACAAAGTACAATGACACAAGCTAAAATGGATATAATAATATTATTAAATAAAGACTCGTGAGGCTATAAAGATGTAGAATATGTATTTCAAGATTTGAATCTGAATCTAAATTCAGTTTATCATATTCATTATTCATATATTACAATAATCAATTAAGAATAAAAATAATTTTGTAATATTTATGCAATATCATTGTAAATACTTAGACACATTTAATATATCATTTATTTGTATTAATTTTTGGAAGAATTAATAATAATTAAGTATAATAGAAATAATACATATAAATGAAGGGATGTATTGTTTCATTTTGTAGCATGGATTGGTCACCGTGCATCATTAACCAACCATTCTCTTTCTTTGTTTCTCTATCTTCTCTTTTTCATTTTGTTGGTCAAACCTTCCTCATTTGCTCTCTTTCTCTGAGTCTTCCATTGTTTTTTTTATGGGAAAGTACTCTTGATGCATAACCAACACTCTTGATGCATAAAGCCATAAGCTAAACTATCAATCTTTCATTTTGCAGCCACTTGAAGCTTCCTGGTTCAGCTTTCATGCCTCCACAACTCAACACTTATCCAAATGCTTCATTCTCTCATGTTGCTTCTTAGTTAATCTTCAATCATATCTCAAAGGGTCACCATCTATGTAATATTTCAAACTTTCTTTTCTTTCCTATGTCTATTCCATAATAGCTTAGTGCAAAAATTTCGAACTTTTTTACTATGGGTCATCCATCAGATGGATTACCATAATGTGAATAATCTCAATTTTGTTTCTGGGTATCTGACTTTTTTGTTGCTTGACTTGCAAGTGATTATAGTGTAGTGATCGGGGAAACAATATCTTTCTGTGGTTTTGCTTACTTGAGGCATCCTTTAGCTATAGAATATGCTGTTTTACTTAACTTCTATAAGGGGTTAAATTTTTTGTTTTAGTTCTAAACAAAGTCACCATGACTCAATTGGAACCTGGTATATTTGGGGTCATGGATAGTGCAAATGAAGCATCATCATCCTTGAGCTTTGTGTCATCTCTCTTATCAAATGGTTCTAGCAATGAGCATGAGGCAAATACTGAAATTTTGAGTCTAAGTAGACTCAGTGGAAGCCTTGAGAAGTTATTGATTGATGGAGAATATGATTATAGTGATGCTGAGATTCTTGTTGAAGGCATCCCTGTGGGTGTTCATAGGGGTATATTGGCTTCACGTAGTTCATTTTTTCATGAGCTTTTTAAGAAAGGAAATGTGGATTCAGTGAAGGAAGGAAAGCCAAGGTATCTAATGTCAGAATTGGTGCCTTATGGGAGGGTTGGTTATGAAGCATTCCAAGTTTTCTTGCATTATTTGTATACAGGAAAATTAAAGGGTTCACCACTAGAAGTGACAACATGTGTTGATGAATCATGTATTCATGATGCTTGCCGCCCTGCTATCAATTATGCTTTGGAATTTATGTATGCTTCTACCACTTTTCAGATGAAAGAGCTTGTTTTACTTTTTCAGGTATTTTTTGTTTCCTGCAGTGTCATTTCTGGTTGCTGTTGTTTTCATTATTTTAAAAAAATATAGATATTTTATGTCATGACATGATGGGGGGTGAAAAACAATACTAGTTGTTGGTATGTGTTCTAGTTGTTTCCCTTCTTTTTAAGCTTCTAAATAAAATACTACCAGATAAAGTGTTCTGAAATTTTAGAATAGAGTAATAGCAGATGAACATTTTTTCCCATTCTTTTTTTCTCGTGTGTGCAAATTTTGGAGTTTGTTTCTTGATACATGTTTGTCTTTTTGGAATGTGTTTCATCACAATATCTTCAAATTTGACATGGCTATATACTTTGCTTCAGTCTTAAAATAGATCTAAGTTGAACATATATCTCTACATTGATGCAGAGGCATCTCCAAAATTTTGTTGAGAAGGCTCTAGTGGAAGATGTCGTTCCTATTCTCATGGCCGCATTCCACTGTCAATTAAGCCAGCTTCGCTGTCAGTGCATTCAGAGAGTAGCAAGGTCTGACCTTGACAGCATATCTTTGGAAAAAGAACTCCCTCATGAAGTTATGACTGAAATCAAATCGCTCCGAGTTCAACCTCATACAGAATCCACACCTAATAATGCAATGGAAGTGGAACCTTTGAATAGCAAGAGTATCAGGAAAATCCATAAAGCATTGGACATTGATGATGTTGAGCTACTGAAGCTTCTTTTGAATGAGTCTAGTATCACTCTCGATGATGCTTGCGCCTTGCACTATGCCTGTGCCTATAGTCAGGCTAAGGTTGTTCAAGAGGTTCTTACTTTAGGCCTGGCTGATATTAACCATAGAAATGTGAGAGGATATAAAGTTCTTCATGTGGCTGCAAGAAGAAAAGATCCATCCATTTTGGTAGCACTACTGAAAAAGGGGGCATGTGCATCAGATACAACTCCTGATGGACAAACTGCACTTTCAATATGTCGAAGGTTGACTCGGCGCAAGGATTACCATGAGAAAACAATGCAAGGAAATGAATCTAACAAAGACAGGCTCTGTGTTGATGTCCTTGAGAGAGAGATGAGAAGAAATTCTATGTCTGTTTCATCAGAGTTAACTGCTGATGAATTGCACATGAGACTTGATTACCTTCAAAATAGAGGTTTTACTTGTCTGTCACTCTCTCAATAAATATGACTCTGGACCTTTTAGTACAATAT